>JAQMYK010000003.1:22715694-22741541 GCA_030014345.1 Clarias buthupogon
TTTATGAATGTGGAATCAGTTGTATGGCACGGCAGAGCAAGTGTCAAGTGTGATTGCTCGGTCAGGTGAGGCTACACAACACAAAACCCTGCTGTGTCAGCCACTGATAGATTATTCATGCATTCAGTAATTTAGTATGCCTTAATTAAGATTCAGTAATTTGCATGTTTTCTCCTGCTTGTGTTTTTTTTTTTTTTTTTTTTTTCCTGGTTGCACCACTTACGTCGTTGAGCCGTGTGATAAATGACATCCTGGATGTTTTTGCAGGAGAAGCTGCCAGCATAATTAATTTCCCGTTCATTTGGTGGGTGGGGTGAGGAACGGGGGTCCGTGACAGCTTCAGCACTCAGGGCTTCTCCATCTGTTGTCAGAGGCGATGATGAAAATATCGCCTGTCTGTTTAAGCAAAGCCGAGACAGCGCCTCTTGTCTTACCTCACACCTTTTTCAACAGCCAGCCAAGTCTGCCTTTTTTCTGTATTTCTCTTTCCAGGATGATGTACTACCCCATGTTTGTGTGACAGGTCTGGACAAGGAAGTGGGAGGAGCAAGGCTTCATGGTGCCGCAATCATTTCTCCTCTCTTCAAATGACTGAATTAGTCAAACTGCCACTAGTGTCACACGAAATGACAAGTATAAATGGAAACAAAATGAGCAAGGAGGACGTCCATAACATCTGTACAGCTGAGAAATGGAAAATATGTGCTGTTTATAATGACATGTATGAGGTGATGGGAATCATTTTAGTGAATCTCGTTCATCAAAATGAACAAATCTTTTTTGAGTCATTTAGTTCATTTCGTTCTTTTGATCAGAAATAAAATAAAATGTTGCATTTTCAATAAAAAGACCCCCAACATGTCTACATATACTGTACACATTTTGGCTATAATGAAAATATTACAATGCAGCTAAGAACATATTATAATAAACAGAATGAGTAGCTCACCTCTTATATTTTCTAGTCTGAGTCATTCGTTCTTTTGAATCGGACCGAAGACTCAAAGGTAATTCCTCATTTCTGTTTCCTGTACATAACCTACGGAGGTTTTGCGATGCTTTGCGCGTGCACGCCCAGTAGAAAATGAGCGGATCACTCTCTGAGACTACTCGTTCTTCTGAGTCACGTTCAAGACTGGTTCAAAAGGAACGAATCGTTCATGAACGACCCATCACTAACATGTATGGGATGATTCAAGCAACAAATCCAATCCCATATTCTACTCTACTGTTACCTCTTACCTTTTCACTCCAGCTTGATCCTGCTGTATACTACCTTTCCCTTCTGTTCTGCTTTTGCCAGCGTCTCATTTCAGAGCTTTCAGTGAGCATGGCCCCTTGTCATAATTCATTAACCGCTTAAACACTGATGGGTAACAAGGGGTGATTACATCATTTCCTGAGTAGGGCCCTAAAGCTCTGACGGCATTTCCTGAGCTGCTAGATTGGCACAGACCGTGTCTTGGGTAGGTGGACAACTTAGGTGACAGCTGGCACGGACACAAAGCCGAAAAAGGAGGAGATTACAAGATTACAGCCTTCACTCTTTTATTCTCTTGTGGTTGAGAGAGCCCCCTGCTGGAGGTGTTGTGTACAGTACGTGATGTGAACTGATAAGGACTTGAATTCTGTCTATAGAAAAAAGGATCCAGTTTGATTTGTTGGCTTGCCGTCTTCTGTTTGATGAAATATGTTATCATAAATCAGAGCCAGGATAAGGATGAGCCCCACCTCTCCCTCCCTCCCTCCCTCCCCACCTCCACCCCTTCCCCGTGTCTCTCTCTGGCACTGTTAACATTCCTTGTGTGTTAAGCCTGTGCGGGTGTGTGCTAGATCTCAGACGGGCAGCTTTCGGCCAATATTTATCTTCCTAATTGAAAAGAACTAAACTCATTCCTCTCCTTTATTTATCCGTTTAAGAACTTCTGATAATAGTGACAGGTTAAATGGAAGTTTAGCATCTTCTGTTAGTCTAATATTTTGTCTAATACTGTCCAGCGCGTTCACTGACACGGTTGCCTTTTTCATTTCATCAAATCTTGCTATTGTGGAATTAAGTCTAGTTTAAACACATGGCCCGAAGGTGCAAATCTGTAATTTGTTCTTAATCTAATCATTTCCTTGTTACTTTGTCCTTTAGAGCACTTTAGTGTTCTCTAACGTTAGATTCTTTAACATAAGTCATTGGTTTATTTATTTTAAACCATCAGAAACAGAGAATAGGAGGCACAGTGGCTTAGTGGTTAGCACTGACACCTTGTACCTCCAGAATCTGGGTTTGATTCCCACCTCAGAGGCTGTGTGCATGTTCGTCCCGTGCTTGGTGGGTTTCAAAGTCCAAAGACATGCCGATTATACTAATTGGCGTTTCCAAGTTGCCAGAGTGTGAATGTACGTATGTATGTGTGCCTTGTGATGGATTGGCACCCCATCCAGGGTGTACCCCACCTCATGCCCTTAGTCTCCTGGGATAGGCTCCAGGCCCCCCATGACACTGAATACAGGATAAAGCGGTATAGACGATGAGTGAGTGAGAACAGAGGACGTGATTTAAGAGAATGGTTTAACTTAGTGTCTGTGACAGACAGCAGTGTAGCACAGACCTTTGGGCTCTATCCATAAACAGTTTTATTGGACCCCCTTCCTTTCTTGATCTATATCTCTCCAGCATTTTTTTTTTTGTTCAAATAATTGAGCTGACAGCTGTATAAAAAAATCTGTAATGGCCAGCAGTGAACTGTTTATATACCCCATTGAATAAAAAATCTATGTGGACAGGGTGCCAATGCATCAGAAGGCACCCACATTTATACACACTATAGGCAATTTGGGAACACCAATTAGCCTAATCTGACTGTCTTTGGACTGTGGGAGGAAACCCACCAAGCGCGGCGAGAACCTGCGGACACCATTTACGCAAAGACGGGATTTAAATCTGGCCGGGAAACGAACCCAGAACCTGAAGATGCAAGGCGACAGTGGTAAGCACTAAGCCACCGTGCCGCCTATCTGTCAACACACTATTTTTGTGTCCAATTATTTATGGTTAAATGAGTTTTGCTTGGAGTATCAAGCTTAGGAATGCTTTGTAGCATTCTTAATTTTTATTTGAGGATTTATCATTCCCATGGTACAAAAAAACCCTGAGAATTATTTTTCTGAGAAAATGCGTACTCTACTGCATAATTGAAGACAAAAGACTTCACTAGAGACATGTTTTATTTGCAGAGACAGTAGATAAAAAGAATCAGTTTCCTAATTCCAGAGTGTAACGGTTCGAAAGCATGAACAAAAACCACTAAAATTACAGTACCCTGGTTGTGTAATAGCAATATGTCATGTGAGCATGGGTAGCTTAGTGGTTAAGACATTGGACAACGGACCAGACGGTTCAAATCCCACCACCATCAACCTACCATTGGGGCTTTAAGTAAGACACTCAAACCATAACTGTTCAGAGGGTTGCTGCTGCTCGATAATCCGATAAACGTACAGTACAGTAAGTCACGTTCTCTGGATAAGAGTGTCTGTCAGATGTCATGAACGAAAATAGAATGTTAAAATGCATTGGATTCAGTGATGTGACAGATAATATGTGAGAGCCTTTTTCGGGTTAGTGTTGAACACAAGCGTTAGAGATGTCATACAGTATACTGTACAGCACGCTGACGGTGTTGTGGATATACTGCGTGATAATACATGAAAACATTCGAGAGAGTGTACACAGGTACAGTATGTTGGGGACAAGTTCACCTTGTGTCTGGTCTTCAGCATCATTTGGAGGTGATGAGGCACCTGAGCTCTGCTGCTTTGGAAAGAAATTAGTTCGAAGCTGACTATAAGTTTACTTTTTTTGACACCATGATTTCACTTTCTTGGGAAAGACATGATTCAGCATATGTGTCAGCAGTCACCTAGACAGAATACGCTGTGCTGTAAAAGCGAATCCAAGTGCAGGGTGGAAAAACTAAACCGTTTTACTTTATATCATTTGTAATAGTTGAAAGTGGCATCAGAGAGAGAGAGCCTTCAGTATTTTTTGGAATCAACCGATTTACAGTATTCAGGGAATTTAATTATGACACTAATTAAAAACAAACTTTGTTCCAGGTTTGCAAGCACCCTCATGTTACTGGGTGCTGGGAAGTCAGTCCTGCTTTAGGGGCGCAGTGGTGGTGGTGGCAGCTCAGTGTGTTAAGGCTCTGAATTACTGATCAGAAGGTTGGCAGTTTGAGCTCCAGCTTTTCCTGGTTGCTGCCGTCGGGCCCTTGAGCAAGGCCCCTAAGGGGCCTAGGTCTGCTCCAGGGGCGCCGTATAACGCCCACACTCACCCACTGCTCTGACCCCTATTTACTAACAAGAAGTATTGAAATGTGTCAAACATGTGTCAAACAAACAAAAACAAATGTTACAAAAAAATTCATAGTGCTACAATATAAGATACAAGTAAGAAATAATTTAATCTTATTAATAAAAAACGTTAAAAAAAAACATGTGAAGGGTTTTCCCAATTTCTTAATATTATATTATTATTATTATTATTATTATTATTATTATTATTGGGTTTTAGTGGTTAGCACTGTCGTCTTCCACCCTAGTAGTGAAAAGAAAGTAGGAATTTCACTGTTCAGTAATGTATACAGTATGTGATGAATAAAGAATGAACTTTCACCCCCACTACAACACCCCTGATGACAGATGACCGATGTCTAAGCATTGCTTTTTACTCAAAGTCCCACAACAGTAATGCTAACCACAGGCCACCAAGGCTTAGTGGTTAGCATCATCACCTTGCACCTCCGGGTTATAGGTTCGATTCCTGCCTCGGCTTTAGATGTTCTCTCTGCACTTGGTGGCTTTGCCTGTAGTATGTGTTTATTGTATGTGTATCCCCTGTAATGGATTTCCCCCTGGTACTACCCCCCTACCCTCCGCAACCCTGTATACAGGAAAAAGCGGTATAGACGATGAGTGAGTGAGGTTTTATTCTAAAATATTATTATTCAAAATAGAACAAATTAATATATTGTCATTCTGTTTGAGAAGTGAAGACAGTAAGCTGAATTGGCATTTTTGCGACTCAAGCTGAAAACATTAAGCCATTTTTGTCATGCTTTGGGGGTTCATTCTTTTTTTTCCTTTTTTTGTTGTTGTAATGCGTGCATGCAAGTTTAATGTATTCTGAAGGCTTGAGGTGGCAGCTGTGCTGTGGGCCAAGTCAAGCTGAGCCTGTTTTTTGATTAAACAAAATGAAATTACTCCCAGCAAATAGAAAACATGATCGATTTTCTCAGCAGATACAACACGCGGCTACGCAAACCCTTGTTTCGCTTTATCTCGACAAATCCAATATAAGCCGAGACTGAGCTTTTTTTTTCTTCTTTTTTTCTTTTTTACTTTTTTTTCGCTTTCTAGTCGTCAGAGCAGGTGAGGGGCTGTACGACCGAAATGAGACTGCAGAAAGAAAGAAAGAGGGGGAAAAAAGCAAGATGGCGCAGAATGCAGATCAACAAATCTTATATGAAAAGTGTGTGTGTGTGTGTAGATATGTGTGTTCGCGTTCGACTTTTGCGCACATCGAACACCCTGTCTGCAACGCTGCTTTTATGTTTGCCGCCATGCTAGAGCAAAGATGATTAATTATTTCTCCCTTCTGTGTAATGAGTTCCATCACCGGCCACTTGTGATTAATTAGGGACAGGCACGAGTGCGCGTGTCACCTTAGCGTTGGACTGCATTCTCTTTGCAAGCGCGCCAGAGTTGGCATTGTGCTATCTAATGATGTACATAACGCAGAGCAAAACTCCAAATAATAGAGAGAATAATAGCTGGCGGATCATGTTAATGGATGGCGGGATTTAATTCATTAAGGCTGTCCGAAGTTTTTTTTTTTTTTTTTTTTTTTAACATCTGTCGGGCCCAAAAGAGAATGTTTTTGTTTTGTTTTGTTATAACATTTTTTTTTTTTTGTAGCAGATTGTTCAGAAGGTCATGTGTTCCCAGGCCTATTTATTCTGCTTCAGTCAATTCCGCACTACAGTCTGAGCTTCTAAGCCAAATTGACAGGGAACCACTATTGTATATTAGATAAGGCGTTTGAAATTGTATTGTCGGATACAGAACTTTCAGTTGCTACACCATGAATAATTGCTGAGGTAATTGAACCCAGCCTGTCTCCGTAGCTGCTGAAGTCTTACTAAAGCAGCGCAGGGAAGTGACAGGTGAAATCACTCTTTTGTCATGCTGCTTCTCCCCATGAGATTGCTACAACTGAGTTACAGTATGGTCTAACAGTGGCTGGTGTGCTGCAAGAAATTGATTTTCCAGCTATTTCTAAAGATTAGGGAGGACAGAGACGCTATAGAGGGTATAACAAAGAGGTCTCTCCCTCGCCATCAATTCATTAGCTCTCTGTCGCTCGGTCCAGGGCCAAAAAACAAAGAGATGGCAACTAGCACAGGTGCTGGAAAAGGAAAAAAAAAGAATATTGGTAAATATATAAAATAATTCATAATAATACTTAAATATGTATACTACTATAATAATAATAATAATAATAATAATCATTCATCGTCTCTTCCGCTTTATCCTGTATACAGGGTCAAGGAGGCAGGAGTGGGGTTGGGGGAGGGCGGGGGACCCCCCCAAGCTCGGGGAGAACATGCAAACTCCATGCACACAGAGACGGGTCTCGAACCCGGCTCCGAATTTCTCACTTGTATCTTATACTGTAGCACTGTGAAAAGTTTTGTTTGTTTGTTTGTTCTTGTTTGTTTGCTTGAATAACATCCCAGTTACTGTAGGAAGTAGCACACAGGGTGAGCCAGGATACAGTGGAGCAGATAAGGCCTTGCTCAAGGGCTCAACAGTGGCAGGTGCTGGGACTTAAACCCACAACCTTCTATTCAATTCAGTTCAATAAAATTTTATTTGTGTAGCACTTTTAACAGTGGTCATTGTCGCAAAGTATCTTTACAGAATCGACATAAAATAATTTAAATGTGTACGAAAATATGAGTAAAAATATGCATGAATCAAAATGATCAGATTTTCAGATCAATTAAAATTTGGCTCCCATGAGAGTGGAAAAGGGGGGAAAAGTATTTAAAGGATCCACATCATCTGTAACATGGTGTAGGAGATTATGATCATATTTCTGCACCGTGTCTGATTGTTACAGTATTGCTACCTGTATTATTTACATTGTTTGACAAGTCATATTAATTATGTACAGTACATACTGTAGAGCAGCTTACGTTTCATTAGTACCTAATAACAGTGGAAAAAGAACAGTACTGTGCAGAAATCTTGATCCAAACCTCATTTCTTCATATTTTGCTTCCAGAGAGCCAGACGGTCTTGTATTATTTTTTTTTTTACGTCATCTTGATGAATAGGTCTCCAGGCTTCCTTAAGGACTTTTTTTTTATATAGCTTTCATTTTTGGCAAGGTTTTAACTCTCATTTTCAGACCAGTCCCTGTAGCTGATCAGTTTCAGAGGAATGTATTTTTGTTTGTTCAGCCACACACTGACCTGTGAATCATTCAAGCATCTAACTTAAGGCATGAACCAGTGAGAAACGGGTGCAGATGGTGACAGACGATCAGGCCTGGTGATTAGTGTAATGGTGATGCTGAATCCAATGAGTGGTTGGAACTAATGAGAGGGGAAATGAGGTTGCTGCTGAGGTTATTACGCAAACAGACGATTTTTTTTTAATGGATCTTTGGGCACTTTGCCACTTGTCACAGTGAAACGTGTTCCTGTTTAATCATTTAATGTAATTGAATTGATTTTAATATAAAGAAATGAGGGGTGGCTCAAGGCTTTTGCACAATTCTCCTATAGATAGGAGTGCTTTTTTTTTTTGCCTCTGAGGGAATACAAAACTGCTTCCAAGCTGATAGAGCAAATCCACTGAGCCCCTGAATCCTGCAAAAAGCTGTGGGGGGGTAAAGCTGAGACTCATTAAATATTTATTTTGTCTGCCTGCAGCCTCCATATGGGAATGAATGACCTGCTGACATTCTATGATGGAGACGACTTGACTGCTAAGGTACTGGGCCAGTACACTGGCTCTCGGCCACGCTTCAAGCTCTACACTTCTACAGCTGACGTCACCATCCAGTTCCAGTCCGACCCTGCCACCAACGTTTATGGCTACAACAATGGCTTTGTGGTGCATTTCTTTGGTAAGAACAAGGTCTTATCAGATAAGGAGCTTGAGCTTATTCTACACATGGTTAACTCCAGGACTATTAACACACATTAACAAGAAATTATATGCAATTAATAATATTTTGAGCGCTATATCATTTTAATTTGTATACATTTCAACATGTACATTTTCTTTAAAAAAATTAAAAAGTTCATATAGTAATCTCAAAATCTAGAGATGAGCTGGCCGTTGCGACGCATTGATTTTGTGCCTTGCATCCATTTCTGTATCGATTCAGATGTGTGTGTCAGGGTCATTATCTTGTTCCCATGAGATTGATTTTTGTTAGAGGAAAGGTAAGTAGTTTTCCCAGTTTGACTCACAATATTTATTGTATGCACTTGTTTTTACAGTTCCCTTGAAAGTACCGACTGGACTTGTGTAACCCGTTTAATATTTTATTTGCATCTATCTAATGCAATTATTTGGAAAAGAGAAGAAAAAAAACAACCACACACACACACAGCATCCATGTCACTCTGAACAATCTGAAATGCAGTTGGACGCAGTAATGTAAGGGGGGAAGAATAGCTGATTAGAGCTAGAGTTGAAATAGATCTCGTCCAACCTCTCAGCATTACTAATTTATTATCGCAGAACAGTGGATGAGGCCCATGTGGACTTAGAGGGAAAAAAGGCAGACAGCTGACTTTTAAGTCTAGAATTTTCCCCCTTGGGATAGAGAATGGGCTTCCATTCCATCAGATTTCACTGGTGCCAAAAAATAAAATGAGATCTGATAAGACATAATGAATTCCATGCAAAGAGGGGGTGAGTGGGTTGCAGGATACAGACGGAGGAAGCCTGGAATGGAGAGATTTGCAGTCCCATCACACCCCATGTGAATAAACGTCTGCCAGCTCTTGCAGGTGTATGGGATTCGGCCATTTGGCCTGGCAGCGATGCAAACAATTACAACACGTTTGTACTCATTAGCCACATGCCCTCACCAGATTCACCATGATCAAAGTGGGTACCGGCAAGTCACCTGGCAGCTCCGTTTCAGTCCACCGGTGGTAGCGCGATGTCTGAAGAATGCATGCTCTGTAATCTTGAATCACTCTCTCTTTTCCCCTTTTTTGCAGAGGTACCTCGTAACGACACGTGTCCAGAGCTTCCCGAGATTACTAACGGCTGGAAGACTACATCTCACCCTGACCTGGTGCATGGTACTGTAGTAAACTATCAGTGTTACCCAGGCTTCGAGGTGGTGGGCACGGAAATGCTCATGTGCCAGTGGGACCTGACGTGGAGTGGAGACCTGCCTACCTGTGAGAGGGGTGAGTCATAAAAAAGTAGGAATGGAACTAAATTCTGATGGAACGGATGATAATGTGAGCAGTTGGATGACACTCATGGGACATTTGAAATATCCATTCATTCATTCATTCATCCTCCGTAGCCTCCTGATCAGGGTTGAGGTGGTGTAAATGTTGTCGGCCAAAACAGGGTATCGGTGAAACACTAAATTTTTTTTTTTGAGATTCATATAACACCATTTTTCAGAATACTTAATGCATTATCTCCTGATCTATGCTTTGTTTTGTAAATATGCATACACATTTATATTTTTATCAGACATTTACTAAAAATATTTCATGCCCTTTTATGTAGTGTCTGTAACTTAATTTTTTATTATTATTATTATTTTTAATCTTTCATTGATCTTAATTGTCACTTAGATGAAACTTGGCCAATTTAGATTTCAAATGAAAAGACATACTGTACAGTAAAACCTGAAAAAGTGTATTACTCTAAAATGGTTACGGACACTACAGATTTTTTTTGGGGGGGGGGAATCCTTAATTTTATATAAAATGCTTTAATTTTTACAGGTCATACGCTTCTAGAAGCTTACACCAATTTTAGTATCAATACTCATAAAGAAAGATGAATAATTTCCATTTAAAATGATTATTGTTGGAAACGAGACAGTACAACACTGAATAATGGCCCTTTTTGTCGCACATATAAAATCATATCTCCAAAACTTGAAGATTTTTAGGGAAGAACGATTGGTCACTTCCATTTTGGGGTAAATTCAGAAGTAGCTTCTCTGGCATGCACATTTTTTGTATTATAACATAAAAAATTTATATAGTAGGCTAGTAGTTCATTTATATTTTTTCAAAATGAAAACAAAACTAGTATTGTAAGCAATTACAAGCAAAAAAAATTTTTTTTGCATAACTGAAACTATAGAAAAAACAGTCCCTTACACATCCCATCATATGTAAAATGAATAAGGTTTAAGCCACACCCACTTCAGGCTTGAATCTGAATTACATTCTCTCGGCTCCTCACTTTGAGGGGTCAACGGAGCAGACCATCCGATCCGCACACAACTTGGCATAGGTTTTATGCCGGATGCCCTTCCTGACACAACCCTCCCATTTTGTTGTGTCTGAGCCTGAGCGGCCAGTCTGTTTCAGATTGAAATCTAAATCCAGATACAAAGTGTTTGAATCAAACTAAATAGCTGTGTAAAGAGTTATTTGGCTATCACCAATTAACAGAGATAGTTTAGAATTATTTTTGCACTGCCTTTGATATAACCATGATATAAAAGCCTCTAATCAAGACTAATGAACTAGACAGAGACTAAATACAATTTTATTCACAGTACTGAGAGGGAGAGCTTGATGTTTGATGACTTGCATTTATTCTGTGTAGGACTTGAAGGTTTAGTTTCAATTCATGCCATCACTTGGCAGCTCTCTCTATCTCTCTCTCTCTCTCTCTCTCTCTCACACATACACTTACATCCAACTTCTGCAAGCTTTGCCTGTGACTGTCCTCTGGTAATCCTCAGGGGTCCCCTTCAGGCCCTTTTTTGTTATCAGAGAACAATAAATTCAGGAAGGCTGTACATCATCTTGTCTTTTGTTGTAGCACATGTCAGTGGTGTACTGACATCAAGCTTGAACTCCTGCCAGGTCCATGTAGCATCAGTTGTGGACTTGCACAGTGAGTCATCATGCAGGCTGATGAGAGAGAGCTCATGCTTTTGTCCCAGTCTCTCCACATGCACTCGGTGTTTTCTGTCCTGCTCTGGAAGCACAAAAGAAGCAGCAGCAGGAGTGGGAGAAATGCAGAGCTCCCTGCATCCTGTCACCTGATGCCGTCCTGCCAAGAAAGAAATTGGTTTGTGTGCTGCAGCTGGGCTAGTGTGTGGGATTTTTTTTTATTTTATTTATTTTTTTATACTGTGTTCTAGACTAGAGGACACAGGCTCTCCTTATATTACTTGTGCTGATCGTCCTTTCCAACTGCAAGGGCAGATCAAGGTGTGTCTCTGGCGGTGTGCCTGTGTGGGAACAAATCCAGGTGTGCATGTCGTTGTTATATTCAGTAATTGGGAATTGTCCTTATACTGTAGAAGCACCTTGAGAAATCGTCTGTTGGGCAATTTTCTTAGGAATGGCAAAGAGCTTAGGAATGAGAAAACATAGAAACACGTTAAATCTGAACCAATGATCAGCCCCCTGATCATCATGCATATCAGTATGCCTATAACCGATCATTGGTTTGGAGGTAGAAATGCGTAAACAATGAATTAATCAAATGTTCAAATGTACAATTTCACATGCAATCGGTCCACAAGGCTTTCCCTCAGACTTCTCTTACAAACATGCCTGCACTAAATCACCTCTAGATCTGACTGAGTGTGTCAATGTGTGTGTGCATGCATGGTGTCCTGCAGTGCACTACAGTAATGATGGTATAAATAACTTTAAACCTCTGTCAGCATATTTCACAAGATGTACTCTTAACGTTCCTCAATGTTGTTCTCTAAATTAAAAGTACAGTATGATTAACTATCTATTTTATAATTTTTTAGCCTGGTGAAAGGTTTTTGTTTGTTTACCTGTTTGTTTTTAACCAAAATTATAGTCCTTTAACGCCACCTACTGATGAAACTGAGTCTTGCGTGGCATTTTGGGGAATCATAAGGGTGAAAACTGGTATAAGAATGTACAACGTTTTATTGTAAATTACAATTGCACATAAAGAGATGCATTGTGAGCATGGGTGAGGGACACGTCCACATTTGTCTCCTGGTCGTAATGCAGTTATATATATATATAATGTTATATTCTTGCTGTGTATAGTGCGGTCATTAAGTAGGATCAAACATATTCCATAAGAAGATAGATTTATACCTTGCATTTTTCAGAATAGCCAACAGTGGAAACAAGAGGGAATTCAGTAAATAAGGTGTTTACTGACAACGACCTGAATCGCTCGCTCGCTCGCTCACTCACTCGTCATCGATATTGCCTTATCATGAATACCGGGTTGTGGTGAAGGTGGCACAGTGGCTTAGTGGTTAGCCCTATCGTTGTACCTCCAGGTTCTGGGTTCGATTCCTGCCTGTGTGCATGAAGTTTGCATGTTCTCTCCCATGTGCTTGCTGTGTTTCCTCCTACAGTCCAAAGACATGCATGCTAGGTTAATTGGCATTATCAAATTGCCTGTAGTGACATTTGCCCGTAAGTTCTAGTGATCGGAAGGTTCCAGGTTCAAATCCCACCACGATCAAGTTGCTACTGTTGCGTCATTGAGGAAGGCCCTTAACTCTTCACTCCTCAGATGTATGAGATACAAATGTTGATCTGGATGATAAGGGTGCCTGCCAAATGATATAATGTATACCAATATACTACTAAAACAGAAATGTATGTTTTTGGCGAGTCAGAAACAAAGGAATACTTGTATAGTAAAAACAATGTTTGCATAATATTGAAGGGATAATGCAGCAGAGTGATGCCATACAGCATTTTTTATAGCGCCAACTACACAGTCATTTCAAATTTCATTTTATTTATGTCTGTCTGTTGTCTCCATGTACTTTTTCCCCACTTTTCAAAAACATGCCTGTAATTGGACTGGTTACTGTACTCTAAATTGCTCCAAAAGTGTAGAAGGTGTGAATGTACGTGTAATAGACTTGTTCCAAATGAGAGTGTATTTCTGTCTTGCACACAGTCTTCCCGGGATAGTCTCCAAATCCACCCTGGCTTGGATTTGGGGAAAAGGCCCTTACTAAAGATGAATAAATGAAAAAAAGAATAGGAGTTGGTAGCAAACCATGCTGTATTTGAATATGTGTTTCCCCAGTGCTGTCATGCCCAGATCCTGGCATGGTGGAGCACAGCCGCAGGGTGATGTCAGGCCCTCGACTGATTGTGGGCTCTACAGTGCAGTACATCTGCAACAAGGGCTACACACTGTCTGGAAACAGCCTCCTTTCCTGTTACAACCGAGATTCCACTGGACCGAAGTGGAGTGAGAAACCACCCAAATGCATCTGTGAGTACCGTTTTTAATCCTAAACTAAGCGTAATTCACTATCTGTAATACCCTCCAACCAGTGCTCTGTGTCACTTTCATTACTAGGTGTCTGATTCAGCTTCTGTTATGTGCATGTCCACATAAGGGATGGTGGAACAGAATATAGAATCAGATGGACCTTGTTTTTTTATGATGGAACATGGGTTTCTACACCCTACATAGTGCACTAGCTTATGCGATTTGGGATTGAAACCCAGCACCTACAAGGTTGAGGGTTTGATTCCCACCCCGGGGTCTGTGTGCATGGAAATTGGTGTTCCGAATTACCGCACGTGTGTGTGTGCGTCACATAAATAGAATGTGTGCATCCTGTGATGGACCCAGTCACAATACAATGGAAATATCCATTTCGGAACAAGGTGAGAGTTGCTATTAGGTTTTCAAAAACAAGGAATATAGATGTGAAGTGTCCCTTTCAAAATGCAGACCAAACTTCCATTCTTTTTCAGGTCACCCTGTGCATGTAATAATCTATTGTGCTACTCTATTAAAACCCACAAAGAAACTGACTGTTTAAATTGCTGGTTTAAATCAAGGGTGTTGCAGTGTGATAAAGGACAATAGAGAATCTCTAGCTTACGATGTACAGGTCTTTATAATCATCCTACCTGGTTACCATCTCAATGACATTCCACACAGCTGGTTTGCTAATTGACAAAGAAAAAGATTGTTTGCTCCTTTTAAAGATTCTGAAATATATTATGTGATTTATACTCGTCCGTATTGTAAGACATCAACTTCTTTTGGTAATCTTGGTTAATTCAATTTTCATTCTCTCACTCTTTGATGAGCAACTCAAGATCTTTCTTCCTGTGATTAATCAATATAATCTACCTTTTGTTTCTAGCTTACAATCAGCAACTCAATAAGTATTCCAATGAAAGCTAAAAAATGTAATATTAAGAATATGCAATGGAGGATTTGTGGTTAGCACTCCCACCTTGTGCCTCAAGGATTGGGGGTTTGAATCTTACCTCCGGTCCTGTGTGCATGGAGTTTGTATGGTCGCTTTGTACCTCGGGGTTTCCTTCAGGTACTCTGGTTTCCTCTCACGGTCCAAAGACATGAGGTGATTGGTATTTCCAAGTTGCCATTAATTTATGTTTGGGTGTGTGAGTGTGGCTGCTTGTGCACTGTGATAGGTTGGTTCTCTAGGATAGGTTCCAGCCCCTTTGACAATTATGACAGAGCATATATGGAATGATGCAATCGACAAAAATGTGTTAAATAATAACTCACAATATGTTTTATATTTTCCGATACCTCAAGGTACAGTAACCACCTTTTGCTTTGATGACAGCTTTGCATACTCTTGGCATTCTCTCACCCAGTCTTATGAGGTAGTCACCTGGAATGGTTTTCCAGCAATCTTGAAGAAATTCCCAGACGGGTTGAGTACTTGTTGGCTGCTTTTCCTTCATGCTTTGGGCCAACTCATTCCAAACCATCTCAACTGGATTTAAATTGTGTGATTGTGGAGGCCAGGTCATCTGATGCAGCTTTCTCTCCTTCTTGGACAACTATTATAGTTCTTACATAACGTAGAGGTGTGTTTGGAGTCATTGTCCTGTTGGAAAACAAATGATTCTCCCACAAAGATGGGATGCAACATGATGGGATGGGATGTCATGTTGCTTCAAAATGTTGTGTTAAGTGTGCCCTCAATTTTGACCAACAGTGTCACCAGCAAAGCACCAACACATCCTTCCACCTCCTTCTCCATGCATTACTGTACATTGAGAACCACACATTCAGAAACCATCTGTTCACATTTCCTACGTCTAATAAAGAACCAAAAATCCCAAATGTGGACTCATCAGACCAAAGGACGGTTTCCCACTGATCTAATGTCCATTCATTGTGTTTTTTGGCCCAAGTACGTCTCTTCTGCTTGTTGTTCCTCTGAAGTGATGGTTTCTTTGCCACAATCCGACCATGAAGGTCTCCTCCGAACAGTAGATGTTGAAATATGTCTGCCACTTGAACTCCATCAAGGATTTACTGTATGTGAGCTCTAATTGGAGGTGCTGCAAATTGGTGGTTTCTGAGGCTGGTCATTCTAATAAACATATCCACTGTAAAATCTAGTGTAAAATCTAAAACATTTTCTGGGTTGTTTTTTGTATACTACATAATTTAACGTGTTCTTTCATAGTTTGAATGGCTTCAGTATTAATATGCAATGTTGAAAACAATAAAAATAAAGAAACATGTAGTATATGTACAGTATGCATGCTATCTGCGATAAATATTTATATACCGAGTTCGTAGTGATAATCTTTAAAATCAAATGTAAACATTAGGCTTAGATGAATGGATATGCAATTTAATATGTGTTTTGTATGCTTTATCTCTATATATATTGTGCTCTGTTCTACAGCAGATACATATGAATCCTGTAGGAACCCTGGAATCCCAGCATTTGGTGTCCAGGTATCAGAGAAGCAGTTCTACAAAGCCGGAGAGATATTGCACTTCTCCTGCCAAAGTGGCTATAAGCTTATCGGGGAGGCAAATATCCGCTGTGTCCACAGTCGCCCGGCCAAGTGGAGTCACCCATCTCCTGTGTGCAAAGGTGCAAAGCGTCTCTCTTCAGCGCATCGTAAAGCAGATAGCGCTATGCCTACAATGATAAATAGTATTGCAATTTGTATTGTTAGTACAGTAGTTCTATGTACAATTAACTTCATCTTTATTTATTTTTGTTGTTTATGTTGTACATTTCTTTGATGAAAAATTCCCCTTCTTTCATTTCAGCAGCAGCACTGGAATATGTAAATGAGCGCAGGCTTGATGGTAAGAACTGTCAGTTTTTACTGCCTTAGGCTAGTTTCACACTGTTCAGGGAAGATTTGCCATAGTGCTTTCAAACACATTATTTTCAATCCAATTTCACTATGACTGAGCTCAGAGATGAGTGCAGCTGCTGAAAGGTCAACTGGTTTCAACTTCTCCGTGGCACTCCGCCAAAAGGGGAGCAATAGCTGCATATTTTTGGTAATTTGCCCCCAAAGCATTTGCCTTTCTCTGCTTTTCAGAGACTCTTTTTGTCCAATCTGGAGGTCTGGTATTCAGGTTTCCAACCTTACATCTACCCAATGTCATCAAACTCATCTACAGTCTGTCAAGCCTTCTTGATAATGCAGTTATTTTTAAACTCAGACTCATTTATGAATGAAGACAGATGCATAAACCAAAAATGGTTGGAAAAAAAGGATTCGTTTTTTTTTTTTTTCTTCTTTTTTTAATAAACTGACTTGGCATCTGTGAATCAAAGAACGAAGGAACAAAAAACAAATGTATTGTTTCAGGTTGCTCCAGTTACTGAGTATGCAAGCATCTCGCATACAGTAGGCTATGATGCTCTATTTGTAAATCTGCACAAGACACTGAGAGGCCAGGCGTTTTTTCTGGGGGGGCAACAAAAGTACAATTCAACGTTTAGTAATAAATTATTTTGTTTTAAATAATGACAAGTAGCCCAGAGCATTTTAGCCATTTTTTGTTTTGCTGTTTTTTAATAAACATACTGTATATAGGACTCTGTTGTTGTTGTTTCCATAAACAAAACAATATATAATAATATGCTCACTTTGAAAGTTTTACATTTTTGCGACATTCCCATATTCAATTTTATTGGTAAAATTTACCCTTTATAAAAATAATGATAATTTTTATGACATATCTAAAATCCTAAATATATAGTTTGAAGTCTGAACCCTCTCCATTAACACACACCATAAGGCTCCTACTGTATATAAGCACTTTTTATATAAAACAACCTATGCTGTGTTGCTGGCACATACTGTATCTGTGCCACTTGGGTTTTAAGGGTTTTAAATTGCTATACAACAATCAATATTTAGTATGACATCCTTTCCTCTTCAAAACCTGCTACAATAGATCCGGCTGGGTATAGAGTCGAAAAGACTTCTGAAGGTCATGTACAGACATTCGCCATAGAAGTTCACAATTCACTTAAGAATTCCCTAGGTTTAGAATTCCCTAGGTTTTTCTCCAAGGTGGGCACTGCGCGGGCGGCCACCTTGTACCTCCATAGTCGAGGGTTTGATTCACCCCTTTCATGTTCTCCGTGTGCACGGTGGGTTTCATCACACAGATGAATCTAACTGGCGATGCACGTAGTACCAGGGTTTCCTCCCACTATTCAAATACATGCAGATTAGATTCATTGTGTGCTGTGATGGATTGGCACCCTGTCCAGGGTCTCATGCCATAAGTCTCCACAACCATGTATAGAGGATGAAGCGGTATAGATGATGATGAGTGAGTGAATGAGCGAGTGGACACGCTGGCTTCAGAAAGTGAACGTCTTGCCACACACATATTTGCTCCCTCTATTAACTAAACCAGCTGTTTCTAATTAGCACAACTCTCCGGCCAGATTGACTCGAAATAATTAGTGAAATCATCTGTTTTGCACATGGGGAGAACCATAATAAATGGCATATGTTGTCTTAATACCTTTGGCTATCACTGTATGGTGCCCCATTCATATTTGAAACAGTGGCCTTTACTTAAATAATCTCATACTCCAAATAGCAAGAAATCAGCCTTAGATAAACATTACAATGATACTGATATATTTGCATACAGACATTCATACTGCATTGTCTTACTACTGTACACTAATTACATCATTGTTTCTATCTAGTCGCCAGAACAGATTTCAGCATGGAAGGAGCCAATTTGATCCTTGCCATCTTCATCCCAGTAGCCATAATTATGTTAATCGTCATATCCATATACTTCTATGTTTCAAGGTAAGCTTGGATAAAGCATCTCTCCTTACTTTACCTTCCCATACGAGTGTTAGATATCGACTTTGTTGCCGCTCTTTTTTTTTTATTAGGGTGCAAGGGAAGACGTTTCGATTGCCCATGTCTGCATCGCCACAGTATGACCAGATCAGAGGCGAGACAGCCTTTGAGAACCCCATCTACGAGACAGCAGTGAGTACACACATCAGTCCGGTGGTCAAAATGTTATTTCGCAATATTGCGTGCTCTCAACAAAACCCTCTTCATCTTTTCTCTGGTGCTGCACACTACTGTGTAGTTTCTGGGGTTTTCTGTGGTTTCTATGACAAAGCTGCATTCAGCTGTTCACTACTACGAATGCACATCTGGAGTGAAATTATGATCTTAAAATTATGCTCGGAAAACACCATCTGTGTTACCTTATTGCAGGATCTTATGCCAGAACTAATGAGCTTTGCGAGCTTAAATAAAATCCCATACCTTTAGAAGCTTCATGTTTTTTTTTAGGACACTATAACATTTATTTCAGATGTTGTCCACTGATGTACCATATGTGTATACGCTTTAGGAGGTTTTTGAAGGTGATATGCTCATCCCATCATCAGTATTTTAATGCTCTCATCCCTCTCTCATTTCATTAACGCTGTGAATCTCTGTCTCTTTCTCTTCCCTCCTCTCCCTATCTTTCCGTCCCAGAAGGACAGTGAGGTGAGGCACTTCATTAATTGTTATGGGCTGCATGTGTCACAGAATGGCTTCCATTCGCACCTTATGTTTGTAATGTTTTGTTTTCTGACACGTCTTGCTGCGACTGGGGCCGCATGATGCACTTCCGTGTAGTGCTGTGAAATCTGTCGCCTAGAGGTCCGTTCAGTTTGCGCGTTCGTATTAAGTGGGTCAGTGAGAAGCAGAGACAAGCTCATTAGCACCTCCATCAGGCGTGAATGAAAACAGTGCCTTTGGAGATGAGTTCTCTCAAGTGTGTACTATTTTTATATCTAATCTGCTCTCTACTCGGTTAGGACTAGGAGCTGTTCGCACATACAAAAAGATAAAAATCTAAAGATGAAAAGACCTGATGGTGGGCAGCTGTGAACTCAACCAGTATGAACTTATTTCATAAGTCATTCATAGTCTGGGATTGGTTTCACACCTTTTATGTTTTTGTTATTTTGTCCAGACACCAGTACACTGACATATTTTTCTATTTCATTTTCACTGCGTTCTTTGAAATATTTCATCGGCTTTGGTTGGTTTGTCATGACCTCTTCATTGCCTTTCTTTTAATGATTTCATGTTTGAACAGAAAGCGATCATTGCGCCCAGACACCAGCGATTCTTCCCTATAGGATACTGTTGTAATGAGAAAGCCTGTAAGGAGAGTTGATCGGTGGAATAGCACTGTTTGGAGCAAAGCAGGTCGGGAACATAGATGTGATGGGTGTCCTTTTTCCATCTCACTCTTCAGTTTGCATTTACATCTGCATTGACCGTTTTTTTTCTCAACCTCATCCTATAATTACACTTCTAGCTACATTATTATTATTATTATTATTATTATTATTATTATTATTATTATTATTATTATTATTGAAGCTAGGGACCCTTTAACAGTACAGATTTCAGATGTATGAATATAATCCAACTACACAAATATTGTGTATATAATATTGTGTAATATAATTAGGCTATTAGTTCTAGTTATATATATTCGGCCAAAACACAGTATTGGTGCTGATTTCTTTTTTATCATGTTATACATATAATACAGAAAATGTCTGTGCCAAAGAAGCTACTTCTAAAGTTTATGCAACATGGAAGTGACCAGTGTTGCTCCACTAAAAATTTCAAGTTGCTAACTTCAGCTATTTTGGAGAGATGATTTTATATGTGCTGCTAGTTATATTGTCTCGCTTCAAACAATAATAATTTAAAATGCAAATTATTCATATTTCTTTGATTATTGATGCAAAAATTAGTGTAAGCTTCTAGAAGCATATGACCTGTAAAAATTGTTGCATTTAATTAAAGCATTCCGTACAAAAAAACCTGTAGTGTCCGTAACCATGTCAAATTCATGTCGCAATATCTTCACAATTTTGCATTTGAGAATAATACACTTTTTTTCAGGTTTATTTCTTTTGTGAAATCTAAATTGGCCAAGTTTCATCTGAGTAACAATTAAGATCATTAAAAGAATCATTTGAATTAAAAAAGTTACGGACACTACATAAAATGGCACGAAATTGTATTTAGCAAATGTGTTTCTTTTTAATTGATAAAAATATAAGTGTATACATATTTACAAAAACCGAAGCATGAATCGGGAGATAAGAAGTATTAAGTATTATGACAAATGGTGTTAAATGATCCTGTCTGAAAATGTACACACTTTTTAGCACCAATACCATGTTTTGGCTGATTATACATATAACATTATGTACTGTATAATAGGAATGTTCATATTTATTGGAGCTAAAGAGCTTTTTATTCTGAAATTCATACTTAAGGAATGTGAAGGTGACAATATTTATAGCTTTACATGTCAGTTACTGAGCTCTGAATTGCAGTGCCATGAAAAAGTATTTGCCCCTTCCTGATTTTTATTTATTTATTTATAAATTTTTTGCATATTTGTCACATTAAAATGATTGAGGTCATCAAACAAGACAACACAATACGAAATGCAGTTTTAAATGATGATTTCATTATTAAGAGAAAAAAAATATGTCTAAATCCGCCTGGGCCTATGTGAAAAATTAATTGTACCTTTGCTAATTCAAGAATGAACTGTGATTTCTATTTGAAAGCTGAGTTAAATTTCACGTGTCACACTCAGGCCTGATTATTCCCAGACCTTTTGAATCAACAGGCATTTTCATGGTACTGGAAATGTATTCAATTCAAATAGGCCAATATGAGCTCATTGTACGGTAATATACTGTATATATCAACATTAATAATGTTGACTTATAATTTTTACCACTGTAACAAAATTAAAACCTATAGGAACAAATAAACAAACAAGCAAAAGAAATAAAAACATTCTGGACCACATGCTTCCTAGTCTCCAGGTCACCTCTTGAAGAACCTGAAAATGTATAACAACTTCTGTAGTTTTGTCTTTTTCTACATTCTAATGTGTCATTTCTATGATCTACAGGACACAAGAGAGTACGAAGTCTCCATTTAGACATACTGCTGATATCCACACTGAGGACCTTATAAGCCTTTCTTTGCCTTGTGGAGGTTCCCCAGCACCTTTCTCCTGTTTTCTGACCTCCTCTTCATCCTCTTCTGGCCCCCTAATTTTCCTCTCCTGATCGGATGTAAATATCCTGAGAATTTCCACAAGTACTGCAGAGAGTGTGGCGAATATGATCTTATTTTTGTAGAGATTCAATATCAGTGGTCTAGCAGCAGTGCTTTTGCCGGTTTTATCCAGTCGTGGAGCAAAGAGCTGGAGATAAAACTACTGATATGAAAGACTAGGTGCATCCCAAAGTCTAGGCTCTAGGTTCCTTTTTATATTATTTAGTCGCACAAAATGAGAAGATATAAGGCACAGAAAGGACACACTACTGGAAAAAGCACCATACATGCAGTCCTGGCATAAACCACAATTAAATATGCTTAATTACGTATTTCTTAAACCAGCTGACCATTACATCATCTTAAATTGAGTTTAAAAAATGATAGATGGACAGAACAAGTTTTCTAAAATAAGTTTTCTAAAATAAAAATGCTAAATGAATTAAATCACATAATATTATTTATTTGTGCATTGTTGTTCTGGTTTTGCCTTCATATTTCAGACTTCCACAGAGAACTATGGTCAGGTTGTATAGTATACGACAGTTGTAATGAAAGCATATAACATTTGCATTCCTGAAAACTCTGGAAAGTGAAGAGTGCAGCCTAGACTTCGATATGCACCTACCGTCATCAATTAACTGATGTCTCTCTAAAATGAATTTTTATTTCTTTGTTATTATTCATTTAAGTGTCCTAGTCTTTTTTCACAAGCACAGAGAGGCTGTCATAAAACATCTAGAACTGGAATTTTGTTTTTACATTTATGAATGTTACAATAGATCAGTCAATCTGATTATATCTGATTATGGTGCACAAATGTTATTTTGGGCAACAACAACAACAAAAAATAAACAATCAAATTGATTATTGTATGTCTGTCTCTCTATCTCTCTCTCAAATACATTTTTGTCAAATAAATTGATGCATGTTTTATATATTTGTGTCCTCTTGTGTTTATGATGCATGTAAAACTCACTGACAGAACAAATGTGTTGCTTTTTAATTCTTAGGTTCTTAGCTTAGGTTAATTCTGTTTTTTTATGCTTTTGTTCATTTTTTCAAATAAAAAGGGAAGTTACACTAAAATATCAATCTCTTATAAACAAATTACAAACAAAAAACAGGCATCAATGCATGTACAGTATTTGTAAGATGTCCTTCTAATAACAATTGTCATTTTAATTGGATCTGCGTTGGTCAACAATATCAGAATTTATCATCAACAACTTTACTTTTCTTCACTGCTATTCTTTAATTTTAAAAAAATTATTTACCAGAAAAGATATGTTTTCAGCATAGTGCATACTGTATGTGTACTTTGAAAAATGCTAAATATATTATGAGGAAATATGGCCAAAACATCACAAAGCATAATTTTTCAATAAACCTTTTTTTTTAACACCCAAAAAATTTAATAACTGTAAATACAATATAATACTTGTTCGTGCCAAATATTATATCATTGTCAAGCAAAACTGTTTCTAATCAGAGATAGAAACAAAGGGACATGGAACTGTATTTGTCTATTAATTACAGGGACATTAATTCTGTGACAGATGTGCAGTACAACACCTTGCCACTATTACTTTCAGGATTAGAACTGATTCTGTTATATACAGTAATTTGCATACATTTGTAACATTTCATATAATATAATGCAACTTCGAATATTTCGTGGATCGGTCAGTGCCCTCTTTGCCTTTCAGGCACAATCAGGAATCTGCAAATGTTTATAGGAAATTCACTTGATGAATTAGTTCTCTGGATGCTTCTCACATCTCTCTGCTCAAGTCCTAAAATAGGATGATTCAACATTCAAGATCGAACCCAGGACCCTGGAGATCCTACTCTCCAATAATCAGCATTACTGAAGTCACTAGCTTCTCTTGCCAGAGTATGTACAGAATTCCCTTATCCACACTTCCATATCCCTTACACACTTACAGACATGTTTTCAGCAATCCAGTTTCAAATACTATAAAATTATCTCTAGCATATAAAATTTCACTCACTTACTCCATGTTTCACTTTTGATCTCTGCTCGAACCTGTGTTTACTGATTTTGGGGCAAAAGTCAAGCAGCTGGACGAATTATGATCCTGGGGAACATTCCTGGGTGAAATACTGTAACATCTTAAATCTACCTCTCAGTATGGATTTTCATCATAAACATCCAGACTGGCCTCATGGACTGTAATGGGTAAAGTTCAGACGAACTGTCCTTGGTCGCTGCGAGTCATCTATCAATGTGGGCTATGAATGTGAGCTCCCACAACTGCTGACTTTATACTGTACCATTGTGCAGGATTACTTGAAAATCTGCCATTAGGAAGTTTAGGAGTGCATGGTAAAGTATTCTTGCAAACCTTTGTGATTGTGGAAGTTATGAGAATTATATTCTTGCTGCTGACTGGAAGCAAGAAGAAACGACCAAACACTTTCCAGTATACAGTAAATCCAAAAGGGTTGGATTCAATGTATTATATAAACCATGGGTTAATTCATTTATAGACCTCTAAACATGCTTAAATTGATTTACTGTATCATTTGTAGACTAGACAATAAAATGTATGTAAGACTTTTTTTTTTTAATATATGATATTTTATTGTAAATGTATGAAATGAGGGTTAGAGGAGCTACTGTAGTAGAGAAATCTTTCTATTCTGTTCTACTGTATCTTTACATTTTGGATCACGAACAGTCTAACAGTATAAGTATTTGTCTGCATATCAAACTGGTGCATTGCAACTCTTTCAGGTCATGCATCTCATACAGTATATGATAATGCTCACTGTAGCAAGATGGAGGTAAAAAGAAATCTGCTTGTAATAATAAGCAAATAACCTTTTTATAATTGTGTGGCTAATATGCCGCATGAAGTAAAGTTATTTTTGAATAATCTGGCCATATTATTATCATAATTTTATGTAAACTGGTAATAAAAGAAACCTAAAAGAAAATTGCTTTAATAGATTTGTATCAAAGGAAAGACATTTTATTGTAGATGCAACACTAAAACATAACAGCTTGGACAGGGCTAATATACCGTATGATGTCTAGTAAGCATGTTTTTCATCAATTTCTAATACAAGCGCTTATGTCTCTTGTGAGATTGGTAACAGATTACATTTACAAAAAGTGACAAACATGTCACTGTGATTCGACATATTTGTACATCATGCCGTTCCCAAGGTTCATGCACCCACTTAAATCCATTTTAGCAAAGAAAGTGCTGCATCTGCTGCAATAAAATATGTTGGCAAGATATACTGTAGCCTTACAGCCTTATTGCCGCCACAGATTTGTTGCATTGAGATGTTACTAATTATACTATTATTATTAATCTATAATTATCTAACATTTTGGTGCTTTGATTTAATTTTATACCCTTACGGTCCATATGCCCACATCAAACATCAGCATGGGGAAAGTATGATCTCAGTGACACACACTTGACTATGCAGAATAGTTATATGGATGAAATGGGCTGGTTTGAATATTTAAAAAATATTCTGTCCTTCTGGAAATTTCTTCCACAATAATATATAGAGTTTACACAGAGCAATACATGTAGATGTTCATGGAAATTGTACTTAATCTGAATAGTTAACATATATTGTGACATATTCTGTATCTTCAGAAATTTATTTGAGAAATTTCACAACAGACCCCACTCTCCCCTGATATCCCATGCAGACTTATCAGATAGATAGATAGATAGATAGATAGATAGATAGATAGATAGATAGATAGAATTCCATTGGATAATTACAGCAGTGATTAATTGTTAATTAAATTGTTCATCAATAACCAAAAAAGGCTTCAGTTTGTTAGAGAACATAAAAATTATTAGCTGTGGATCACTGGAAAATGGTCATGCGCTTTGATGAGTCCAGATTTAAGAAGATAGACTAATGAATGAATGCATCCATCATGCCTAATTCATACTTGTGAATTATGTGTTCTGATCTGGGGTTGTTTATTTGGTCAGGTCATTTTCCTTCAATCGATTTTTTATGGACTATATATACTTACCCGTGGTGCAAGGTTACATGCATACTTGCATAGGAAGGTCAGCAGTACTTGGCAAAGCTGTGAGTTAAATTCATGCTGATGACCTTGCACGTTCCTTTCTCATACTGTATAAACCAGCCTGTTTCTTATATAAATCCAAG
>JAQMYK010000003.1:22762638-22781507 GCA_030014345.1 Clarias buthupogon
TATAGAGGGTGAAAAGAAATGGAGACAGAACAGTCCCCTGAGGAGCACCAGTGCTGCAGATCACTGTGTCGGACACACAGGTTTGTAATCGGACATACTGGGGACGGCAGGTCAGATAGTCCATGATCCAGGAGACCAAGGAGGGTCAATTTGCATGATCCTTAGTTTCTTTCCCAGTACTGCCGGTCATATGGTGTTGAAGGCACTGGAGAAGTCAAAGAACTTAATCCTATAAGTCCTAGGTTTGTCGAGGTGGGAGTAGGTACGGTGGAGCAGGTGTATAATGGCGTCATCTACTCCCAGGAATGGGTGATAGGCAAACTGAAGAGGGTCAAGAAGGACTTCACCTGGGGACTAAGAGTATAGTTGATGGAACAGAATGCTATTTTAACAACATGCCAGCTAACATTAGCTCACAACATAGCTTAGTTTACATGAATTTTTTTAAACATACCTTTATCTTGCTGTTTTTACTCATCCCCTCTTTACTTCTTTTTTCTTTTCTTTGTATCCGAAGGATATGTCCTTCTTTGTGACATTTTATGATGGTTTTGCTGCAATGCTGCTGCTCCAGTAATCACAGTCACTGTGCTTGCATCCTGCAGCCCGAATTTTTTTCTGGTGTTGTTTAATATTGCATTGTTGTTGTTTTTTTTATTTAATATTGCGTTTTTATATAATTATCAAAAATTCACTTATCCCTTGGGCCGGCACTGATAAAGAACATGTACAACATCAAGAATAGAAACAAGAAGTGAACTTTATTGAACTATATCTGTTTATTGAACTTTTATTGAATGATTTAGTGGACTGTACAAGTTTTTTAAATGAAGTATATTGCTTCCAGTGTTTGTATCACTGCTGATCTCCTGGGAGTTTCTATATCATATTTCTCATACATACACTATATTGCCATTATTTATTGCAAGTATTCGCTTACCTGCCTTCACATTTAATCCACAGAAAGTAGGAAGAAAGTAGAAAGTGAGGGGAACCATGCTTTCCTCATTTGGGTGATAACTGATAGCAGGGACTGATTTGCAGTCATACTGAGTATTAGGAGGCTGGACGCTCAAACATCCAATAAATAAACATCCAGTGAGGGGCAGGTCTGCAGCAGATAATGCCGTATTTAATTGATGAGTACGGCCAGACTAGTTAAAGATGGCAGAAAGCTTACAGGAACTCAGGTTCAGATCCAAAAAGGACATCTAAGTGACCACCGTTAAAGTTAACATGCAAAAGAACCTCAATGGAATGATTCCAGAAACCTGTGCAATCTATGCCGTTTATCATTACTTCATTACTTATTGGCGTATTCGTACAGATTGCTTTGTTTTGCATATTAATGTCTTTATTTGTCCGTTTTCTGTTATTTTTACATATTTTATTATGTGTATGGTATTCTAGTGGAATGTGAACTTGTAACCTTTATCCATTAATACCATCATCACTTGATTTGTTGGGTCTGCAGGCAGTAACACAGGGATCGGAAGAGAAACAGCTGTAGATTTGGCCCGGAGAGGAGCTCGTGTTATTCTCGCCTGCCGCAGTGAAGTACGTGGTGAAGCGGCTGTTGCTATCGTCAAAAGAGTGAGAAACATTTATATTCACCTTTATGTATTGTGGTGTAATGCTAATATGTAAAACACTGTTGCATTAGGGAGAATATGTTAGTGTTTTAGGCCCTTTCTTTGTTGACCGCAGAACTCCACCCCATTAACGTGAATGACTTGGTTGACATGTTATTTCATGAAATTATTATTTTCAGGAGAGCCAAAGCAGTAATGTGGTGTTCATGCAGCTGGATCTGGCCAGTCTGAAGTCTGTTCGCTCTTTTGCTGAAACATTCCTTAAAACAGAAAGAAGACTGGATATTCTTATCAACAATGCAGGTTTGGCTGACTTCTGTACCACACTTCAGTAGCATGTTTATGCATGATATAGCCCTCAAGGTCACTTTATAATTTAAAAGTTTAAAATGACTCTTGAGAGAAGCAATGAACAGTCATGATGGTCCTTTAGGCGGAATTCCAAAGTTTCGGTGGCATGGTAGTGAAAGGTTTGCCCTCTCTCTGTGAGATTGCTACCTACTAAAACTATTCGAGTACAGCTGAATTATAGAAGCTAAATTTTAAATATGTTGGAGTGACCTGATATCTGTAGCTCTTATTATACATCTTATTTTTTACATTTAGGCATTTGGCAGACACCCTTAACCAGAACGACTTACATTTTTATCTCATTATACAGCTGAGCAGTTGAGGGTGAAGGGCCTTGCTCAAGGGCCCAACAGTGGTAACTTGGTTTGTGTGGGGTTTGAACCTGGGACCTTCAGATGTGCAGTCCAATGTCTTAGCCACCCGCCCCGCCCTCCTAATTAAATGTGTTTTCTTGTAGGGGTTATTATGCAGGGAACTACAGAGGATGGTCTTGGGTTGATGTTTGGAGTGAATCATATCGGCCACTTCCTCCTGACCCATCTCTTACTGGACAGACTCAAAGAGTGTGCACCAAGCAGAGTTGTTACTGTATCATCAAAGTGCCATGATTCTGGGAACCTTGACTTTAACCTCCTCAACACTCACAAGGAATTTGGAAAAGGCAACTCTATGATGGATGTCTTCGATATATATGGCAACAGTAAGCTTTGCAATGTGCTGTTCACACATGAGCTTGCTAAGAGGCTTCAAGGAACTGGAGTCACTTGCTACAGCCTCCATCCAGGTCAGCATTTCTCTTTGCATTATGAGGTAGTGATACCAGATGAGTGTCTGTATTAACAAATCACTCATCATTTTATTTATCGATAATTCTCCATAGTTTACCTAAATACCAGGGCCCGTATTCATAATGCTTCTTAGAATTCTCTCAGAGAGCTCCTATCTCAGCTTAAAATATCCTAGCTGGGAGTCCTAGACTAAAAGTGATTTAGGAAACTTCTCGGAGCAACTCTGAGGAAGGAAAGTACAAAAACCTTGATCTTAGTGAGGGGGTGTGGTTGACTCCGTTGCTAGGGATGATGCAGCAATTCAAGGACTGTGATTGGTTGATAAAAAATAACCTCTGGCCTCTGTAAAGGTCTTGAAATGTGCTCTTTGTGAAAATAGAATACGTGGTAGTAGAACAGACAGCGAAATAATGTTTATACAATTTCTTCATATACAATCATGACTACAGGCTACTTTATGCAAAGTTTCTGTTATATTTAAGTATATTTAAGTTCTTACATTTATTTACCATTACTTTAATCCTGATTTTAGATTAGGTGGCACTACCGTGCCACCTAAAGATTTTATTACTTTAATCCATTTTAGATTGATGGGAGCAAAATGGCTCAGCTTTTATCAATTTACATGACGGTATATTTAAGTTGCACTTTTGGATGGTATGTAGCCAACAATCCAAGAGAGATGGAAGGAAGTAAAACATCAAGAAAACCAAATTGGACAGAAGAGCCGTGTTTACTTTTAGCTTTACGTTCAGGGTTTGGAGAATATTTCTTTTTTTTGTTGCCATTTTGTCCTCTCTATAGAAACTCTTAAGCCTCTTAAAAGTCCTCCTCTCTGCTCTTTAACTTTTTTTTTTACCTTAGGGGCTGTTTTTAAGGCTAAGATGTTTTGTGAATCATCTTTATCTTTACTAAGATTTAGTCCTAAATTTAAGGGGAAATTCTAAGAAAATGTCATAATTTTAAGTATGTACTTAGAAATTCGTCACTAGGAGCAACTTTTAGGCTTAAGAAGCTTTGTGAATACGGTCCCTGATTTGTATGCATCTTTCCTTATGTTTTGCAGGTGCCATCAATTCCGAGTTGACTCGCAATGTTCAGCCACTGTTCAAGACGCTGTTGAAAGTCATAGGAGCCTTGTTCTTTAAAGATGTGGAGTCTGGTGCCCAGACTACTCTATACTGTGCACTGCAGGAGGGCATTGAAGGCCTGAGTGGTCAGTATTTCTCCAACTGTGGAGTAAAGAAAGTTCGTCCCAAGGCTCGGGATGACGCAGTGGCAAAGAAGCTCTGGGAAGTGAGCGAGAAGTTTTGCGGCCTGGCCTGAGATATACACCGGTCAAATAAACTGTGGTCTAAAGTTTCAGAAATTCTCTGTGGAGCTCTACGTTCAAGAGTCGAATCAAGGGTGTTCATTGTGTGTATGGAAATGAAAAAATGTAAACATATTTGACACGATTATTAAAAAAAGGATTCCAAATGTAATTGTGGTTCATGCTTCATGCTGTCTATTCTTGTAATTTACCCACATGACGGAGAGCACCTGTCAAATGAAATTCTTATGCTCATGAGGCTCCATGAAGGCAGTCCCATGACAGAGGTTGTTTTTGACAGATGTGACTTTATTATTTTAAAGCTAGGCTTAATTTAAATCTGTTGTGCACATGAGATGGTGGAGGCATATAAGTAGTACATTTTACAAGTAGATCAGAGCACACATTGTGAGTCTGCTTGTTAATGGCTGTAAAAAAAAAAAAGCCAGCTATTTCCTAAAGCATGGAAAGTGTACATACAGTATTCTGTAAACACCCTGGACAGGGTGCCAATCTTCCCCTGGGCGCACACACACGCTACGGGCAATTTGGGAAGGCAAATTAGCGTAATTTTCATGTCTTTAGACTGTGGGAAGAACCCGGAATACCCGAAGGAAACCCACCAGGCACAGTTAGAATATGCAAACTCTACACACACAGACCCAAGGCGGGAATCAAACCTTTGACCCTGGAGGTGCGAGGCCACGGTGCTGCCAAAACTGAATCACTTGTGATTAATTATGTAAATATTGCTGTGGAAGCTACATCAACTGCCTGCCCTGAAAAGTTAGAAACATGTTAATTTAGCTTTGAATTTGGAAAAGTAGTGCCTTATGTGCATTGAAATTACACACATTCAATTCAGCTTCAAGCAACCCCTGCTAAAACATGTAACTGATATATTATGATTTAAAATGTTGTCGTAGTAATTAGCCCTGTGGCCACACACCTCCAGGATCCAGGGTTTGATTCCTGCGTCAGGTCTTTGTGCTTGGTGGGTTTCCTCCCACAGAAAGACATGCAGATTAGGCTAATTCGCGTTCCAAATTTCCCAGAGTGTTCCCTGCCTTGTGTTTCAACTGGTCTCCATACTCCAGAATTAACAGTGTACATGTACAATTAAACCTTGCTTGTATTTAGACATTATTACTGTACATATTTCGCTTAGTTTCCACAAAGACACCTACATGTATGCACCCACCCATTGCTACTCATGTTCTTAGTATTGTTCTTGCTGGGTTAGCATTTTCACGAACCAAATCCGATTAAATAGGTGGCATGGACAGGAACATGCCTCATTTCCATCATCCCTGGATGAAGGTTATTTTCTTGGTGAATATTTGCAAAGCAAATCAGGGTAGAAGACATTGTTTCTATATATAAAAAAAGGCCATGAACTTAGTTTAAGAAATGGAAATCAATTAGATTTAGAATAGAATGTGTGGCTTATTGCTTTGTTTCAGATACAGGTCATTCATCAGGGACAAGGGTCAATTTTTCAGCATCCAGAAGTTAAAGATTAGGTAAAGATTTTAAAATGCATGCCTACCGTGTTTAATTTAATTTTTCTTTTTATATTAGAGAACTGGCACCTCTAAAGACCTCCAGGTGTTTTTGACATCTGCCCCATAGACAATGAGAAATTAAAAGAGAAATTTAAATTAAATAAAAGTATTATACATTTACAGTTAAGAAACGTAACCGGTGTTCCACTTTTCGGGATTTAGCTGAAATGTTTCAAGTTTCTTTTTCTTCCATATGTACCAAGTCAATGAACGAGAGCGAAGTAAATGCAGTGGTAATACCATTTTATTATGGGGGTAAATTATTTATTTGTAAATCAATAGCATATACTCATAGCTGAGCAATCTTCTGATGCAGGACAGCTCTCATGTCTGTGCACTGCACATTGTCTGTAATGGTGGTAAAGAAGTGGCGTGTATTGGCCATTTGTAGGGAAGTGCTGCTCTTGGGGTATGCGGACATTACGGCTTCATAGTGGGACAGAATGTCCAGTGCACACAGAAACAAAGTCTCTGGTTGTCCGGGCATCATCACCTGCATGTGGAGAACGTGGCAGAAAAGCTGAGTCAGCACAAACAGAACCTCCTGACCAAGATTTCCACTACCAGCGCTTTTAGGGGAGGTTGTGGCGGTGGCTTGGAGTGGCATTTTGCTCTTTACAGAGTCTATGATGCCCCTCATGGCAATAGCACAGAGCCGGCCTACATGTGCCCAGCCTTGAGGAGGCAGCCATCCTGCACAGCTAGAGCCGCAGAGAAGCTGGAACATACGCAACAGGAACACGGACACCTGCAATTCATGAGCAAAAGAACGGAGGTCCAGTAATGGGAGGAACTCCACGTATTCCAGAGAATATGGCACATGAAGCTTATCTGACTGGAGAAGCTCATGCAACACTTTCAGTAGTCGCTGCCATTCGTGCACCGTACACCAGGGGAGAACCTGTGACACTGCCACCAACAGGCCTTTGCTAAACATGTTCATTTCCTCTGGATTGAGCAAGTTTAGAGACAAGGAGTCCAGCATTATTTCCTGAATGTGATCTGTGAGACAACAACATTCAACCCAGGCCAACAGGCCAGTGCCTTGACCATAGTGAGGCAACACCAATTCAGACCACTCCTGCTCAGAAAGCTCAGCTACAGCCATGAGAGAGGTTGGAACCTCATACTTGAAATGCTCTCCCCACACTTCTTTTAGATGAATGCGGACAGTCCAGTCAAGTTCTTCCATTTTTGCATAAAGCCAAGAAATTGCTCTGGAGTAAGTATTCGGAGCTAGAGCCACTTCCCTGCCGACTGCCTTGCCAATTATGGTCAGAGTAGAAACTAAAAGTTCTTTGGATTCAAGAGATGAACTAGTATCACACTCTGATTCTTGCTCCCAGCACTTACTGCAATTATTCAAAAGCTGAGCAAGACAGTATAGGAGAGCAAATGGAGAGCAATTCATGATCCAATGTGTTTCATCGTCTGAGGGTATACGGGCCAAAGCTGACTGCAAAAGTCTTAGGCACACTTCAAGTCTACAGGGTTGAGGGCATGAGTGAGAGAGGAAAGGCAGGACAAAAGCATGCACAATGTCCTCTGGTAGGAGGAAGCTTAGTTCTGCTCCGCTTTGGTCAGTCATTTTGGACTCCATTAATGCTGACAGGAAACAAAGAAACTGGTCTTCCTCTTGAGGTGAAGCAAGTTTGTTCCACATGGTTTCTTGCAGACATTTGCATAATAGGTTTGACTCTTTGTTTCTTGTTCCACTCGGGTCCCTTGATGTGCTCATAAGTCCAGGGAGCTGCCGGAGTATCTGAGAGAGAAGGGTATGAGCGCCGAGGTTTACCACAGCCATGTGGCAGCACCGGTGCACCGTGGCCTCAGGGTTCAGGAAGGCCATGCGAGCCACAGCATTAATGGCTGAGCTCAAGCTGCTTTTCGCTTCACCCTGAATGATGCAATTAAAAGCCAGATTGAGCTCCTGATCAAAGCCTACTGTAACAGAGCTCGGAAGGCATCCGTGCAAACCTTTCTTTGATAAGGTAAGAATTTCTGAAAGTATTGCATTCTTGTCTGGTAAAGGCAGCTGGGAAAATAGTTCCACAACAATATCCTTAAGCTTTTTGCAGTGTTTTATATCAGCATCGCTTTGGCATTTGGATATGAGAGAAGAGACCAAGGCCATGACAAGGTCTTTTTTCACAAATGCACCTTTGTTTCTTTCAAGGCAGCTTAGCCACTCTGTATCGCTCAAAGTCTGGCTCAGTCTGGAGGCGAACAGTTTAGGAAGGTCCTCAAAACCCTTCAGATTGCCGTCAATGATTGTTATGGCGACTGTTGCCATTTCATTCCATGGACTTTCAGGCACATTAAGAGACCAGGATGCGAGCAAATCTTCCAAAGTACTTTTCAAACGGTTTGTCGTCTGTTCATTTCCACCCAGATTCCCAGATTGGAGCTCCAAAGACTTAATAACTCTGCCCAGACTATCCTTGAGACGGAATGCTAAAGAACTTGGGTCATTAGCGGGCATGTTCAATAACTGTCTGTTTTTCCATACTTGTATTACTTCCAGCACTGTATCCATAGCTTGGATGAGTGCGATTCCACATGGCCTGCTCTGCGCAGGGGTGAGTGTAGCGGCAAGATCTCTTTGAGACTCACTTATGGCCTGAAGAAGATCAACACCTTCCAAAGCATTATTTCTCTTTTGCAGACTCACCGAGCGAGCAATTTTTTGGAGTTTGATTTCAGCTGGAAGGTCTGTTGCGTGGTCCAAGAGATAGAACGTGTACAGCATATCTAGGCAGTTGGAGAGAGCAAAATAACATCTCTCAGTTGACAGTATAGTATCCTTGACGTCCTTGAGTGCTTGGAATAGGATGGACATTATGCATGTGGTGGACATGTCCAAATCCGGGTCTGGTTTAAATCGTTTCGAAGCTTGTGATGAGCAGTCAGGGAAAGTCTCTGGGATACGGACACATTGGGCAGTAAAGATTTGATCTAGGTTGTCTACTGTTTCTTTCTTTCCTTTCAAGAGTTCCCACCACACCTCCAGCAAGAATTTCACATCATCATCATCTGCGCTATCCCTCGTGACATGTTTCACCAATCTCTCCAGCTCTGTGCACTGTTGGACCGATTCAAAGCATTGGAGCAGCTCAACATAGATGCTGAAGAAGCCCATAGATTTGATCAGTTCAAACAGTACTGTATGATTAATTTCAGGGAGGCTATTCTGTAAAGCAAATAATGGATTTTCCCTCCATCTGCTATCGAGATCCTCGCCGTTCTCATTCTCCAAAATTTTGCTCCATAGAATACACATAATCCTCTTTTTCCAGAGGAGACTTTCGTGGTTGTTTACACACATCTGTCCACATACTTCAGCAACGGCCTGGACGACAGGGCGTCCAATGTGCTTCCAGTCCTCTTTCCTCAAAGTGGACAGAGACTCTGGCTGGCATAGCTGATTTGCCAGCAAAAATCCCCCCTGCAAGACGGCAGTCTTCTCACAGTTCAGCCAGGACTCTGAAAGCAAAGCAAACAAGGCTGTTTAAATGGTTGACACTGTTACTAATTTAAACTGCATGTTTCTGTATCAAGGTCATCTCATGCTTCACAATTGCAAAGCAAGCCACATTAATTATTAGTTTGTCGTCTTAATATATAGTGGAATAATTGTTTTAGGTACTTTAGTGACACAGATCCAGTGGCATCAGCAGAAAAAGTAAACTTTCAGTTAAACAAATTTATAAAACAATAGGAGAAACACAGATTAAAAGAATGTGCATGTTAGTGCTAATAGATTCAAAAATAAATTTGTTTAACCAGTATCACGCTATTGATTTTATTCATTCAATCCGATTAGAAATACGCAGGACGCACATGAAAAAATATCACTGCAAAAATAAGTGAAGAACTAGAACAAAAAAGAAAAGTGAATCACAATAGAAGAAAAATAATTCCCTTTCTTCTTTTCTTTTCAATTAAAAACATGAATATAACATGATTAGTCTTCTGTGGGATCACTTGTAAGAAAAAAAAACGTTTTACATAATGTTTTAAATCAAACAAAGGCACTATCATTATGTGCATACACATTTCTTTTGAAAAGTGTTTTTTCAAACAACTACACACACACACACAACCGACACACGACTGTCAATGATGAATGAAACGTTACTTTCAGCTGCATGTCTATATGAACTGTACTGCTTGTGATATTAGAGTCTATTTGCTACACAAAATTTGACCACCAGAGGTCAGCACAAAGAGGCCTTACACAAAGCTTCATGAAATTAACCTTTTGGTGAAACTATTGGCTGGGAAGCCTCTGCGTCTAAATGAGGCATAATTTCACCATCACTAATGGCTAATCGGGCGGCGCGGTGGTGTAGTGGTTAGCACTGTCCCCTTGCACCTCCAGGGTCCGGGTTCGATTCCTGGCCAGGCTCGATTCCCGTCTCTGTGTGCATGGAGTTTGCATGTTCTCCCCGTGCTTGGTGGGTTTCCTCCCACAGTCCAATGACATTATGAAGTACTTGTCCATATGTAACTGTACTGCTTGTGATATTAGTCTATTTGCTACACAAAATTTGACCACCAGAGGTCACCAGAGTACAACAAGCCCTTACACAAAGCTTCATGAAATTAACCTTTTGGTGATTAGGTTTAGATTAGGCTAATTGGTGTTCCCAAATTGCACATAGTGTGTGAATGATGGTGTGAGTGTGTGTGTGTGTGTGTGTGTGTGCCCCGTGATGGATTGGCACCCTGTCCAGGCTGTAGCCTGCCTCGTGCCCTAAGTCGCCTGAGATGTCGCCTGAGTCCCCGTGACCCTGAATACAGCGGTATAGACGATGAGTGAATGAGTAAGTGAGTAATGGCTAATCGGTGTATGTATGGTCTTAGTCACATGCATTATGACCTGTTATGCAACCAGTCCATATAAATAATTTTTTTTTTTTAAGGGTTTTGTCTGTACATTGGTCAGAACTCGCTCTTTCAGTTATATCTTTACTTTTCATACATTGGAAGATCCGAAACCAGTCTCAGAAAATTGTCTGTCTGTATGCCTGTCTGTCTGTCCAGCCAGACTGTCACGGCATCACACAAAACTGGCTGGATAAAATTTACTGAGACTTTTACAGTACTTAGATATCTGCCTGAAATTTAACCTGCACCATAGGTGGAATCGAAATGTTGCGTAAAAGCGAATTATGTGCTGGATTTAATAATCTGCCTTGAAATAAGCTACTTGGTCAACATAAATAAACATATGTACAATAAACATAAACATAGATAGTATCAATAGATAGAATTTCCTAATATTTTGCCACCAATCCAGTGGAAACCAATACCATTACCGAAACCAATCAATTTTAATTTTGTTTTTGTTCAATTTGTCTTGTGAAATTACAGTTTTAAAAAATTAAAGGTTGATCTTTGTTGCAGACAGACATGTACATGGGCTTCAACCTAAAACAACAACAACAATATAATAATAATAATAAATTATTATTATTATAATATCACTGATTACATTAAAGCTGATCAGCTTATTTTTAGCTTTAACCCTTTAACCACTCCTACAAACTCTTTTCAACTCAGTTAAATCATTATTAGACCAAAATAGGACTTAACTGTGTACCTCAAGTACATCTAACAAAAATGACTATGCTGCAAGAACCTGTGGCTTTTAATGCAGATACTGTACATCAAGCATTGAATGAACGCTGAATGAGAACGCGCATGCGCTGTGAATATAAACGAACACTATTACCTTGATGCATCATTGCTTCGCTTGGAACTTAATAAAATAATCAGTCCAAAAGGTCCATTTGTTTATTCTCTGTATATTATCCTGACTGCGAAAACACAGCGATACCGACACATTTACTTTTCACCGCTACAGCGCTCTCATGCGGACCAAAGCGTTCAAAAGCACACACTTTTCTACACACTTCCGCATCAACGTGTGCGACAGAAGAGGAACCTACAGGACCTAATTCGCATGGCTGTGTGTCCGCAGCGCCCCCGTGCGGTCTGGTGGAGAAGGAGGGGAGAAGTGTACTGCGCATGTCTCCTGTTATAGGAGCTGACGATACTTGCGAAATGAAAGTGAAAGTGGTGTGTTTGCATGGCGGTTTGTTGGTGCTCAGGCTGCAGAGTTTCTCTTAAATTAGTTTTATCATGATTACTGCTTTTGGTGGACTATTCCTGGCTTTATTGTTTTCAGGTGAGGTGCTTTAACACCTGTTATTTAACATTTCTTTCAATATTTAATCAGAAAGGCTGCACCATACCTAACCAGGAAATACTAATCCCAAGCCTTCCTTCTGTAAACCATTAGTCAGCTGAGTTCTGTACTTACTTTTTTTTTATTTATTTAAGACAATCTGAATGCTATGGAAATGTTAAATAAAATCATTTAAATGCAATGTTAATTTAATTAACTTTTACAGAACAGCTTGTTGAGATCTCATTTACTCAGGACAATAGCACTGCATTGTTGTAATGGTGTAAATCCAACATAATGAACATTTGGAGAAATATCTTTGCAACGTTCTATTAAATAATGATAGAATTTGTCAAAGTGCTGGCACGGTGGCGTAGTGATTAGCACCTGTCGCCTTGCATCTCAAGGGTGTGGGTTCGATTCCCGCCTCGGGTCTGTGTGCATGGAGTTTGCATGTTCTCCACGTGGGTGCTTGGTGGGTTTCTTCTGGGTTCTCCGGTTTCCTCCCACAGTCCAAAGACATGCAGATGAAGCTAATTGGCGTTCCCAAATTGCCTGAGTATGTATATGAGTATGTGCTGGACTGGCACCCCGTCCAGGATGTACCCCGCCTCGTGCCCTAAGTCTCTTGGGATAGGCTCCAGGCCCTACGCGACCCTGAATATAGGATAAAGCAGTATAGATGATGAGATGAGATGAGACGATGAGAATTTGTCAAGGCAGCATGGTGACATATTGGTTAGCACTGTCACTTCGCACCTCCAGGGTCCGGGTTCGAGTCCCACCTTGAGTTGGGTTGTGTTAGGGTGGGGTTGGTGGGTTTCCTCTGGGTAACTTGTTTTTCTCATGCTTTTAAAGCCCACATTGATTTGTGTTGCAATGTTTTTATGATGCTATATTCGTTATTTTTAAGTAAACATACAGTATTACTGCTAGGTTCTACCATAAGCATTGTTGTCTCGCTGTTAGACTTTTTATGATCATGTTTTGCATTGCTTTTACTTACGCTAACCTCAAGTAACCTTATGTTGATCTGCAGCTCGAACCTACAGTGACGTTATATGTTTTTGAGCAGGTGTATGTAGACCTCAGTCGGTTCACGATGTCCAGTGGCTGCCGTGTCAATTTCAGGATGAGACGGTCCGAATGAATGAGGAGGGGCATAAAGAGGTCAAATTTCACCCTCGAAGTGCAGGACTGCAATTTGGGAATGCAGGAGACAGTCCTTTAAACTATAATGCTATCACCTTCCTCGTCACAAGTGAGTATATGATCAGCAGACTGCATTTAGAACCATCTTAGTAGGACAAAGATACAGGTATATCCTGTATGGTACAGTACGTTAAGTCTGAAAATGTATTCATATCCATTTTTACGTAGCATCAAAAGTGGATCTGAGGCGTTATTTGGAAGGTCGCGAGGACTCCCTGGAATGTGAGATCCAGAGATATGACACGAAAGGCATTGTAATGCGTTGGCCTGGTTTGGGTGCACATGAGCATGATGTCTGGTTCACATGTACCATCCGGCATAATGAGGGTCACTTTCGCCAAACGACCTTCCTCAGACACACACCTGCAAAGGAAGGCTACCAGGAGAGGATTGAAATTGGCGACAGAGAGCTTCTGACCACCTCAGGTAATCAATAACAAGTACACCGTCAATCTAAACCATGGGTTTTATCCGAGTGTTCTCCTGCAATTATTAGACCTTCCTGATGTTCTTTGTTTCAACAGCTACGATGGTTGTCCTGACGCGCACCCCTGTAATTCAGGTGGGTCTCATGAAGGAGCAAACCCTGCATTGTCAGTTCGCTGTGGACCACAAGCAGGCGAGTGCGACAGTGGAGTGGGTGTTCCAGCGGCATGGCGAGCGCACTAAACTTTTCAGCTACTCGAGTCGCACGGGCAAAAGTGAAGGCGGTGGCGTATCTGTGAAATCCCTTTCAGCAGGAGATGCCTCTCTGAAGCTACCGCTCACTAAGCTGACAAGCGAGGGCACATACACGTGTTCTGTTTTCATCCCGCCACTTCACTCCAACAGTGACGTCGTCCTCCACATTCAAGGTGGGACAATCAAGCATGTCTCATTTTTTAAGTGTCTTAATAACTAAACCAAGTGTTTAATCATGTTTGCTACCTGTTCTGTCCATTATGTCCCAACAGAACAACCACGTGTAACCTTGAACGTAGGCTCAACCTTGTCCTTAACCTTGGGTCAGGACCAGAAAGTGGTGTGTGACACTCAGGGCTACTATCCACTTGATGTGACCATCGAGTGGCTGAGAGAGCCGGTGGGTTCGAGCCTGGTGCCTGAGGTTATGAAGAACGTCCTGTACTCCAGCCACCGCCACCATCAGGACGGCACATTCTCGCTCTCAGCGTTCTTTCTGCTCCAGCCCGGACTGGAAGATTCCAAGTACAAGTACACGTGCCGGGTGCAACATCAGTCTCTGCGCACACCAATCCGCAAGAGCTTCACGCTCATCGTCACAGGTGGAAATACACTCACCAGATAATTTCACTGCATTTATTGGATTGGATTCTTGGAAAACCCCTTAAGTCACATATTTCTGCCACTAGATGGCGTGAGATCTTTAAAAGTCACATTTGGCTTGATATACAGTACAGTCTTTATATCTTTTCCAAAATTTCTCCTTTTTCTCACTATTTAGAGCAAGACTCGACATTGTGGTACATCTTAGTGTTTGGATTCATAATCGTCATGCTGGGAATTCTCATATGGCTACTGCCCCAGTTTATTGCTGGTAAGTTTTTTTTTTTTTTTAATGTTAATGTTTTGAAATATTAATATGTAGAAGTATGGCTTTAAAGCCAATGATATATAATGATCTAATTTTGTACATAGTAGTACAAATAATATCCCATCATTAGCAAATATATTATGGCTATATATAATATTTAAAAGAATGTAATGATAATTTTAATAATGGAGAAAAAACTTATCAGGCACCAATGAAAATTCTTCATACAGACTTAAATAATGTGCTCAATGTTAAAAATGTAGCGCAAAGAGTGCATTGAGTATCTGAATAAAAAGCCACAGGTGCACTGGAATGAGGAAAAACCGAAGCCAGGAAATACAAGGAAAATTGGCTCATCTGACGGTTAAAGGAGCAAAGTCAGGTATTCATCTGGAATGCATTCATGTAGAAAGAAATGAAAAAATCTTTTATTTTGATGTGAAAAAATAAAAAAAATCAACTGATAGACCAGCAAACTGTTCTCAGGGTGACAGACAATAATAAAAGCAGAAAAGAACCAAATAACTGTCAAAAAAAAATTAAAATGCCCTCATCACATTTTTTTTCCCCAGTTACAGTTTGTGCATATACAGTACTGTACTTGTAAGATTCTCATATGAGGACTGTTGGTTATTGCCAAACTTCCTCTGTTTGAAGTCAGTGATAACATTCAGTAGTCATCAGACGCTAATAAACAGACACAGTAAATAGAATTCACTTAATCACTTTATTTATCGGTTGGACTCACATGGCCACATGAACCGATATTATTGTGATGATGCAAAATCTTTGGGGAATATTACCCAAATATCTAATAAAGAATACATATGAAAGATACTATTTTTTTTTTTCTAAAGCAAAACCACGTTGGGCCAAAATCTTTAACACTACAATGATTATTAGCCGGTTAAGAACAACGCAGCGTGAATAATTTGAGTATGAAAAGTTAAGGTCGACCCTCACTTAACCACCTAAAGTATAACAGAAGCACTCAATAACCTCAAGCCTTACTCAAGCCTTACACTCAAGCCTTACACTCAATTCTTACACTCAAGCCTTACAGAGTGTAAAAAGACTAAAACCACGAAATTGTCACAAAAATAATAACGAAGAGAGTAATAAAGAGCAGTTCCTAGCTCTAGCAGCCGGGGTTTACCTTATGGCCCCATGCATACAGTGTGACAGTGAGCCACTATTCAGTCTGGATAATAAGAGGAAGTTCTGATATTTATAAAGAAATGCCATGAGTAGCCATGATTGGCTCACCGAAGTGACTGATGTGTGTGTGTTTATTTAAAACCATTCTGTGCAGAGTTTGGATTGGTTATTCCATGACACAGGCTTGTTCCATGTGCTCCACGTTATAATGCTATAATTAGGAAAGATACATTTTAGATAAGCATTTGTGAGAGCCCCTTGAGGCTAGTCATGTGTTTTGTCGTGAGGATCAGCCCAGAAAACCCTGATCGTAGGAACCCTGATCGGATATACAGTACGTTGGTGGTCAGCTGTTCCCGACGAGGGATCGCCACAGCGGACCATCCAACTTGGCACAGGTTTACATCGGATGCCCTTCCTGACGCAACCCTCTCGTTTTATCCGACCTTGGGAACGGCACTGCATCCAGTTGCTGTGATTTAGACATTGGGTGGGAATTGAACCCGGTCCGTTCGCACAGTTGGCGAGAAACCTACCACTAAACAATCATTGCACAGCACTATACATACATAATTACATACATACATAAAATAATGCATAAACAGAAATGGATTCCACAGAGAGTCTACAAAAAAAACAGAAACATCATAGAGACCTAATAGCGCCTTGAGCGTGTTAATCCAATAGATCTCTCACTGCTTAAGGTGCTGAAGTTTGTTTCCACTCCTGTGCTTAATGTTTTAATATTGAGTGAAATAAATCAGTACTAATGGGGATCGATTAAAGCGGTTTGTGAATATAAAAATCTATTATAGAGTATTTTTGAAATGTTGAATACAGTTGTATCCTTTGAATGTCTCTGATTCCAAAGATTGTATAAATAGGAAATTTTACTATTTGATTGAAATCAGAAGTGTTTGTGTTAGTATAATCATATGAAACGTTGATGAAACATTGTTTTATTATTTATGTTATTATTTTTATTAATTATATATATTATTCTCTGTCACAGCAAGAAAACAAGCAGCAAGCAAGGTGAGGGGAAACATTCTCAAAATTTGAAACTTGTCTGAGCGTCTTTGGTTGGTTCGCCTGGGGACAGCTCCTTTTTTTCCTTATTTCTACCTTCAAAACAGTGTCTTTTTTCTTTATGGAAGCATTTCCTTCATACTCTGGTTAGGCTTATATTTATTTTGAGGTATAGTCCAAGAATTAATAATCCGCATTAATAATTACATTTAGATCATCGTGAGAACCAAATGAATAGGGTGTAAGGGTGATCATTTGTATGAGAATACATGCAGGGACATTTGCCTAGTGGTCAGAAATGACACCTTTGTCCATGTACACTTTGTTGTTTTGGTACTAGGTCATACTCACTGCCAAGAAATTACCAATTATTTACTCATATCTCAAATATATGAGTGGCTCCTTGGTGCAAATAATAATAAAAAAATAATAATTATGAAGACTTTCCTAGACCAGGACACACATAGTAGAACAACATTACTGTGTTTGCGTGAATGCATATGTTTGCCATGTGCCTGTTTACACTGTGGGTTTACACTGTGTGCAGAGGTTCTGAGGGCCCATGCCAGCGGAATTATAGCACCACTCCATGGAGACGGGCAACACCACATCCCTCTGTCTCCTCCCACCTCCCCTGCTGTACCTGCTGCATCACTGGAAAAAAAAAAGATTTTCCAGCTGAAGAGGTTGTTGTTGTGAGCGCCAGTGTCTAATCTCATGGTTTATGAGAGTACTTACGAGTCCATGTGTGAGAAATAACAAAGCTTTCTGAACCTAATTGCAAGACGGCTGCCAACATGATGTGGGGTTTTTTAGTAGTAAAAAATGCACATAGTGTCAAATCATAAAATACTAATAATTTGAAGAGAATAATTAGTGTTTGTTTGTGCTGGGAATCATTGACAATACTGCAAAGTCAGTTTAATTTAAGATATTCAAATGATTCAGCTGTTGGAACGTCTGTTGTTTTCTCCAGGGTTCATTATTTGTAAAGAAAAATAAATAATAAAAAAATTTGTAAAAAGATACAGTATTATCTACACTGAGTTCATTTGATGTTGAATAATTATATATAAAGCTTTGACCTTGTTGAGACTCAATATCTTAAAATTAGAGAACCGTATAAAATCAGAGTATTATAAATTGCATATTGCTGTGTAAGTGACATTTTCAGCCAAAACATAGTACTTTTGCAGATTTTTTTTTAATGTTATATATATTATACAGAAAATGTGTGTGCTACTGTGTGAAGTTACTTCTGAAGTTTATGCAACATGGAAGTAACCAATCTTGCTTCTCTTAAAATTTCGAGATGCTAACTTCAGCCGTTTAGAGATGATTTCATATGCGTTTCAAAAATGGCAATTTTTCAGCGTTACAAAGTCTCACTTCAAACAATAATCATTTAAAATGTAAACTATTCTTATTTCTTAATGAGTATCGATAGTAAAATTGGTGTAAGCTTCTAGAAGCATATGACCTGTAAAGATTGTTGCTTAAATAAAGCATTCCGTGCAAAATTAAGAATTTTTTCCTAAAAAAATAAAAATAAATCTGTAGTGTCCGTAACCATGTCAAATCCATAATATCTTAACAATTTTGCATTTTAGAATAATACACATTTTCAGGTTTATGTCTTTTCATGTTCAATTTAAATTGGCCAAGTTTCATCTGAATGACAATTAATATCATTGAAAGATTTTAATTGCAAACACTACACAAAAAGGCATGAAATTGCATTTAGCAACTGTGTTTTTTTAGAAAAATATAAATGTGTATGCATATTTACAAAAAAACAGAGCATGGATTGGCAGATAAGCATTAAGTATTATGAAAAATTAAATGGTGTTATATGATCCTATCTGGAAATTCACTTTTTCATCTAGGTGAGACAGTTTTCAGCACCAATACGGTACCATAAATTGGTCATTTTCACATTGGTAAACTTCAGTGCTTTAGGTAAGGTCAGCTATGGTGCATGGGCTTATTAGGAAACGGTGCTGCTGTTTCTTCTTTTTGGCTGAAACATGACTCCAGTGGCAAGCTCTGAGATATCATGGCATATGCTTGGCTAAATGAAATAGTCATATCTCCCCCCACCCCCCCCCACCCCCCAC
>JAQMYK010000003.1:22791921-22843297 GCA_030014345.1 Clarias buthupogon
GGGATAGGCTCCAGGTCCCCGCGACCCGAAATACAGGATAAAGCGGTATAGAAAATGAATGAATGAATGAATGAATACTATGGTACATATTATAGTTTACTATTTAATCTATAGTGCATACCATGATATACCATAGTATTACCATAATACTACAGGCATTACCATAGCAGGCACCATAGAGTACCAGGTTAGGTACTACAGTAATTCCCCGACATACAAACAAGTTCCGTTCCTGGGTCATGTTTGTAAGTCGAATTTGTTCTTAAGTCCAAACAAAGTGAGTCTTATACACCTTTGACACTTTTTAAATCTGAGCGGTGCGTCTGTTTAAGTCAGCTGACCTTACTTAAATTCAACCCGGGAGAGAGGGACAGCGCTATGGTGTTCAGAGCTGTTTTCCACTGTATTGGACTGTGAACTGTTTTGTTGAGGATTATTCACCATCAGAACAGCTTTACATAAAAACTATTTTCTATCATTGTGTTTCCGGACTGATTCATGAAAACCGATACGGGCGACTCATTTCTCCCACACCCCCACCATACACATACAATATACCAGATACAGTGTCTGTTTTGAGTACAATGCATGTGAGCTATTTTCACGATTTGTTTTGCAAATGTTCATAGATCCGGGATTCGTTTGTATCTGCGGAAATTCGTAACTGGAATGTTCATAAGCCATAGACTATAGTTTGTATGCCACTTTTGTTTAAATGTAAATAAAAGATGAGTAATCATTTTTTCCACAATAATGCCTCTTGTACATTGTCTTATTATCTTCTGGGAGACGCCTGTGTCATTTCCAATCAAGAAAAAACTTGCTGGTTGAATAAAAGTAACTTTAAGTCAGAATTTGCCAGCGGTATGAATAATTTCGGGCTTGACTGTAAGTACTATGGTACTGGCAAAAGTACCATGGTACCATGCTACCCTTGGACTCCCATAGTACCTGTACCATGGAAACATTTCTTATGGAATGGGTGCTTTACATAAGCTAGTTTGGGTGCCCAAAAGCACCTATTTGTTTTAAGTTTTTATTTTCTAAAAAAAACAAAATGTGCTATAAATGTGAATTCTGTAACTTTGTTACTATGAACCACTCCAGAAACACAAACATGCAATAAACTGTGCACTGTGGATGCTAACACAAACACTATGTGCTCTTGCAGGCATCTTCTTAGAAGAGGAAAATGATATGGCTCAGTCTTGCCCAACACAGGAATTTATATACTTGTTTGTGTTTGCATTAATGTGGACTTAATGATCCAGACAGCTCAGCCAGATGTTGTAGTACATTATGGTAGCTATCTTGTGTTAGGTGCATTATTTTAGTGTAGGTTTCTGGGAAAGCACATGATTACGATTGGTCAAGCCTGAAAAACATTATTGACCACATATTAATAACAGTCATGATTTTTTTTTCTGATATTCAGGATAGAATTTTCTCCTGTTAGATGTCCAACATGAAATATTGTCAACCCTGGTAAATTTTCGCCTCATTCTATGAAAATCCATTAAAACAAATGCGTTTATATTAGGTATTCATGATGACTCTCTAAAAGCCAAGTAGAGTGTCGAGTTTGGTGGTAACTTGAGTACTAAATAACAACCCATCTTTGAGTTGCTCAATCCTATGACATATTGGAAGTTCTCAAGAAAATGTATGTCTCTTGTTTCAGTTTATCTCACTGACTTCCTCCTTGATCATCTTTCATTATTATATATTGTAGCAATATCTGAGTCAGTTATCGCTCCTTAGCGATCTTATCTGCTGAGTAGGCTCTTTCTAGTCCAGGCATGCGAGGTCCTACTAGGTCTACATACGTGATGACAATTTTTTTTACAGGGAGGGATCTCTGAGATCACTCGGTTCCACTCAGACAACTTCGGGTCAGGTCCTTCTTGCTCCTTCCATACTGTACGGCACGATAAAGAAAGCCCTGCTACTTTAGATACGTGCAGGATCAGACCTCCCTGCTTGGCGCTGTCTCGCTCTAATCTTGCAAGACATTTACAACCTGAGCTTAACCTGATGGAAATCACATAACACATAACAGATCATAGCCTGTTAGAGCTCAGAAGTCAATCTTGCGCTCGGTCTTGTGAAACTGACATGGACAGCATGGACACTTCCTGTGAGCGTCATACAGTACGTGCGGTGTTTGCACACAGATCTATCTGTAAGGTGGATCCAGCAGGGGTTCTGACTGCCCAAGCCGATATTGTGACGTTATAAATCATCTCCTATGTCCCTCAGCCCTCGACCCATCAGTGTTTACAGTAAACAGAGGGTTGGAATGTAAAGTTGTTTCAGGCTGTGTGCCTGGCTTCATTGTGGGGTCTGCATGGCCACTGGCATTGTGCCTCCTTACACCCTCACACCACCCCCCCACCCCCCCTCTGCGCCATTCTTTTGATAAGGAGAGTTTGTTCTCCCTGGGATCTGGTATCACACACACACACATACACACACACACACACACACACACAGAAAACCCCTAAATCTGTTACTTTCTCGGTGTCATATTGCAATATGTGACATTATCATCCTAAAATCCTTCATCACTCCAGTTAATGCCTACACTCATCTTGAAAAGATTAGTCCTGCATGATTCCTGAAAGGGTAAGTGTTCCGTAGTCTTCCCATGGCCTGCAGGTAACCCGGTTTTAACCCAGTTTTTCGATAAAGACGTTCTGACGTTCTGTTATCTGAACGACATTGAACGACATTAAATTTGGTAACAAAATATTTTTTCATTAATGTAGTGCTGGACGAGTGCCCTACGCCCTTCACCGTTCTGGGTTCATACAGTAGATGTGACATTTGGAACAAACAAAAGGGCTGCCTGTAGTGTTCTGATGTATGAGAAGATAGAGGGAGAGAGAAAGAGAGAGAGAGAGAAAGTAAAAGAGAAAGAGTATTGTGAAAGTACAGAGTACAGAGCAAAAAGCAAGAGGAACAGGAGACAGATAGAGAGAAGGGAACAGACAACAAAAACAAAAGGGGACTATTTCCAACAGTTAGCAGAGGGACGGGATAGAGTGCAACTTCATCCCTCCTCCCTTCTTCTCTCCCTTCCTCCCACTCTCTCTCTCTCTCTCTCTCTCTCTCGCTCGCTCTGTTCCCTCCCCCAGGCCGAGGAGAGGGAGATTAACCTGACTGTTAGAGTTGTACTTTAAAACAGCACAGCAGGCAGAGCACTCACTTGCACCCAACTGGGAAACCAGAACCGGTACACTAAGAGGACACGACTGCAACTCAGGTCTGTAGATTTATTTCTATATTCACAAAGTTCCCAAAATGATTATTTTTATTCGCAGATCAAATCCCCTTATTATACCTATACTGTAAAGTTTTACCAAGAAACTTTTTATTTATGTTGATTGAATTGGAAACTAATTGCAACAAGTTGCTCCTGACTCAACAGGACGTGGCTGGTGGATCTTTGTACAGTATACCGTACCTGCCTGTGATTTCTAAGTCGTCTACTAACAGAGAAGAATATCTCAAGCAAGTGCTTCCCAGTGAGTGAGACTTTGTGAAGAGAGCAGAAGCACTAGCAAGAGCATTGGACTGGGCAAGATGGACACTGGCCCAGCGCTGGCAGTGGCAGGCGAGGGTTCTCCAGAAGGTGAGACGGTATGTGCTACCTTGGCACGTTACGAGACCACACTGCACGATGCTGTGCGAGAGATCCATGTGGACGTCAGTGCTTTCAAGATGGGCGTAGAGCGGCGCCTAGAAGAAGCTCTGCACATGAGCGGCCCTCTCGGCAAAGCCATGGCCCAGTTGCAGCAGGAGAACCGGCAGCTTCGTAGCCAGCTGGAGGCCCTGACACGCCAGGTGGAGATGCTGACAGGCACAGTGTGTGACAGGAGTGCACTGCTGGGTTCAGGGTCGATACCAACCCGCTCCCAAAGTAGCACAGCAGCAACCCATTCACCCCTTTCACCCAGCAGTGCGACTACCCCCAGTGGCTTGGCCTCCAGCCCCATTGCCACACGCTTTTCCAGCAGAGCGACCTTCTCTGTCAGCAGCAAGACCAATGTAAGTACACACACAAATCTTAGGAGGGAGTTATAAGTGGGCGGGGATTATGGGTTAGATGAGTTGAAGCCAGCGTGTGTTTTCTAAGCCAAGAAGTGCAATGATGTCAGATTTTATGAGTACAAGAGCAGCTTGGAAATATTTACACATGCAGATACAATACTAAAGAGCTATTCAAAAAGTGTGTGTGTGATTTTAGGTTTACACTACGGTCCTTGGAAAACATTTTATGTTTTAAAAAATGTAATATCCAAAAAGATACTTATGAGGGCTAAGAACGGCCTCGAAGGCAATAAATAACAAGATGACCACTAGCATAACACATTTACTTTTCACTCCATGTGTGTCTTTAAACTGGCCTTGGACTGGACTTAACTTTCCTATAATATTGCATACAATATTTCATTGTAATTCAATCAGGGATAAATTTGTCTAACACCCAGAAAATACTTTTAAAAAGTAACATCACATGGATTCATTCCAACCAGAACTGATGGGATTTTCCCTTTAATTGGATTAAGGGTTAATTACGTTGGTGTTTTCTTTAAATGGACTTCCCCCACGGTGTGATTAAGGATAAGGCATCTTGCCTCCATGCAAAATTGCTCATAATCCAGCAATTTCAGACTAGCACAGGCCATTTTTCTTCTATTGACCTCGTTCCCTCCTGAGCCCCGCATGCAGCTGCAGTCTGTAACTCATAGTGATGCTCAAACACGCCAGATCCAGATCCAGACACAATTACAATATATCGCTCAATATATCTCTTCATCAGAACCTCACCTCACATCTCTTGGGCTCAGCAAAGTCAGTCAGTCTCAGTCTTCCTTCACTCTTATGTAATGTAAAATTCATGCAAATCAGTATATAGTTTTTTTTTTTAAATATACTGTATATATAATTTTCTTCCTACAAGGGAGAGTGAAAATCATTTATTTTTTCCATTTGCCAAATACACACCTGCAAGCTCCATAATGAAAGAGATGGATGCATTCTTCCCTTGGAGGACACAGAGAGTGTTTCAGCAGGTGTGAGGAGCACTCCCTATGCTCCAGGCTATGATGCTATGTTGGAGAAAGGGTGAGAAAAGGACAGCGAGGAGGCTTGTGGATGTGTGCTAGCCTGTCCCATATCAGTCGTCTACGCGGCTCAGCTATGAACATCTGCAGACGCCATAGCTACCAAATATCACACTTTTTATCTTTCACGCTCACTTGTCTTTTCATATCTGTAGCCGTGGTTATCTCTGTCTTCCTTCCCTCTATTTGTCTCTTTTTTTATCCTGTACTCAGTCTTGGTTAATTTCTCTCTCCATTGCTTAGGATGTCTTTAATACTCACTTGTTGACAATTTGACCTTCTATATATCCCAGATTGCATTAACCCGGTCGGTCTAAGCGTCTGAGGTGTTCCTTTCTCTGAATGCAACTCGCCGCGGCAAGTCTCTATTACAGAGGAATGTCCTCAACAGTCTATAAATAATATCTTCTTCACCATGTCTCTCCAACCGCTCCATGCTGCTTGTGCTGCTGTTGCCAATTACTGCTGCATTTCTGTGGTTTCAATGGGCCATTGTGTCAACATTCTGCCTCATTTGAAGTCCATCGATAGAGTATGGATTAGACGAAACATCCAGGACAGAACTTTTCATCCCTGCACCTGTTTTTCCACTGGGCTTTTTACGGTTCTTGATGTCACTGTGTCACTCCTGGCTTTTTCCCCCTTTCTCTCACCCTCATGTGTGAGGGGATATTTATCCATTGTTCAGAATAGCAAGCTCTACGGTGACAGATAAATATTTACAATATGTTCAACAGCAAATCCAAGCCATTGGTTCGAATTATTCCTTGTAACACTTGAGCTTGTACAAACATTTAGTTTCCAGCTGCGGTGGCAACTTGTCCACAGGAGCAGGTGGTGCAAAACCACCAGCCTTTCAACAAATGATGAAATTATCTCTTTTGAGTAATCACTCACTCTCACATTGTCTAAACAGTGTCCTTTATCCTGTGTTCAAGGTCACGGGGGGCCTGGAGCCTATCCCAGAAGACTTAGGGCACATTCGAGGCAGGGCACACCCTCGATGGGGTGCCAATCAATCGCAGGGCACACGCACATACACTTTCACACACTACAAGCAATTTGGGAATTGCCAATTAGCCTGCATGTCTTTGGATGGTGTGAGGAAACTGGAATCCCTGGAGAGCATGCAAACTCCATGCACACAGAGACGGGAATCGAACCCGGATCCTGGAGGTGGAAGGCAATGGATATTTTTAACAGATATATCTAAATGATTTTCCAAGTGGTGCAATGATGGGACAGCGCGCTCGCTGCTTTGTTTAGCTGTAGTGAGTTATTATTACACGGCTAATAAAGGCCAACTGTGAATGTTTTCAGTTGAGGAGGGGCAAATGACAGGGCAGTTAGTGACAGGGTTGCCAAATTGGCTTAGTTTCAACATTCAAACCTTCAAGATCGTCTTCTAGAGCAAATATGAAGAAACTGATTTTATACATTTCTGCAACAACAAAAAAAAAGCAAGGATATATTGCAAGGATCGGGAAGGAGCATGAAGGAGGGTTATGTAGTGGAGATAATGCCTGGACACCATAAGTACAATATGTGTACCCCACAGTGAGCTCATTCCCCAAACAAAAGCTGACAAAGAAGAAAACGTGTCTCCCCTTTCCATGTTCTACATCTACTGTAGTTTCAGAAATATAATGTGTGTCTCTCGATATGTAGTTGGGTTGGACATTTTGGTAAAGCCTGTCTAACGCATCTGCTATATAAAACACGGCTGAACAAAGGTACACTATGTATAAACCACTCAAAGTGAGCTGCTAGATTGCATATGAGCCTACTCTGTGTTGTCGACTTTCAACCACCTATTATGGAGCTGCTCTAGATATTGACTAAACTCGAGCCTATAAGATATGTCAAGTGTCACAGCGAGTCGGCTGTTGTTTGTTGGACGAGTCATCACAACGAGTCATGGACAACACCTGCCAATAAAAAAGAAACGAGCAAAATTACCTCCCAATAGAACAATAATTTTGCTCATTTTAAGCATTTATTTCTAGCAGAAGCTAAATTAACACCTGTATAGGAATAGGCTCAATAATCGTATATTTGGTTTATTGTTAACGTATGTTTACATTTTGACTAGATTCAAGATACTTTTACTTGTTCTATCACTTTTCGAAGTGCACGAAAATCTATGGTGATGTACAGGCTGGCGCTGTATGGGGCAGTAGTGGCTCAGTGGCTCAGTGGATCGGTGGTTCGAGCCGCAGCTCCGCCAGGTTGCCGCTGTTGGGCCCTTGAGCAAGGCCCTTAACCCTGTCTGCTCCAGGGGCGCCGTTGACCCTGCGCTCTGACCCCTGCCTACTAACAAGAAGCTGGGATATGCAAAGAATAAAGAATTTCATTGTTCAGTAATGTATGTGTGACGAATAAAGGCTGAACTGAACTTAATGAACCATCACTTGAGAAATTTAACCACTATTTTATAAGAAAGAATCAGGTAGCTGGAACCATTTATTCCTTGCCTTACATGGGGCATACAGTAGGTAGCTCAATATCCAAGGTGTTGGACTATTCATCAGAAGGTCCCACGTTCAAACACCACCAAGTTATGTCAAGTTACCACTGTTGTGCCCTTGAGTGAGGCCCTTAACCCTTATCTACTCAGATATAAAAAGTCGCTCTGGATAAGGCTGTTTGCCAAATTATTTAAATAGAAATAACATTACTGTAACTTTTAATAGTAGTAGTATTCAACATGATGCCTTCAGCACCATGCCTATCAACATTGACTTTAGATACAATGGAAAGCCTTCATAAGTATCATGCATTGAAAAAGGGACACAAGTAGAAGGACAGAAGAAGAAGAAGAAGAAGAAGAAGTACCAGCACCCAATCTGCTTCTGGATCACATTCTATGGAGTGCAGCACACAATGGGTTACAACAAACTGTACAAGAAACTTCTGGTTCTGGATTGAGATTAGCCACCGTACTGTGCTTATACCTCGAAGTGCTCAGCTCAGCCTTTTCCTGGTAATGGTCGACAAATTGTTCTTGGGTCAGTGGGTTATCAGAGACTACTCAGTACCGGTGCGTATCACTGCCACTAAACATTTATCACATGGTCCCTTCTGACGGGAAGTTTATTTGTGTTCCGTGTGCATGTATGCATGTCCGTGTGTGTTTCCTAGGGCCGTGTGAGTGTGTGTGGGAGAGGTGTGGAGTAAGATAAGATGTGCACGGCTATTATCTGTGGAAACTGCACCGGAGGACGGCGTGTGTCTCAGTGAGAGAACACAGACACACCTGATATCAAAACAACCCCCCAGCATTTAGAACACACAAACATTTCATAAACAGCATTGGGATTTTTCTCAACCTCTGCCCGACATATGTGATTCTGAAATTCCTAACCAGTGAAGCAAGTTAGATTTAATCAAGACTGAACTATGGCTGAACAGTCAGACCGATCTCAGAGCAAAGTGTGTCATTCAGGAAGTGGTTACACAACAAATTACTGGCTCACTAACCCTCATCAGGACCAATCCATGTTTATAAGCCCAGTCTTATCACCTTTCTTTGTGCATGCTGCAATCAGCACTGAACCATACACAAGCTGATGTATTATGTCATTATGGTCCTTGGTATGACGTAAGATGAATGTTTTCCAACTGCTTCCACGGCACTTTCGGCTTGCACATGGTTAGCACATGTGAGTGTGATGGAGTCCGGCACGCTAGCGTATATTATTCCACCAATTACCTCAACGTGCCAAAATCAGATTTTATGACCATCCATTAAATAAGCCTATTGCTTTTTTAAAATCCTGCGTATTTCAGTTGAATAAAGCTTTAAGGAACGGATATTCATTTTATACACTTGGAGCTTCCATTTTTTTTCCCTGCACACGCAGACAGGCCTTGACATTATGCTGGCAAGGACGTGATCCTGACTTCATGCCTATATTACCAAAAGCCTGATACGCGTGTAGTGTCTTGAAATCATGCACTGAAACAACACACCTGGTTAGGTAGACCTTTTTTAATAGGCATTTTGAACGTGCTGCTTGATGTTCTCTCTCTTTCTATGTGTGTGTGTGTGTAATATGCATGACATTTTAAGCCTGGCTACAGAAGCTCCTGGCCAAGCGCCAGCGCTCTCACAATGGAACCGAGTGTGTAATCTCCTCTCATCCTGCCTGGATCTCTATGTTCTGCACAGGTTCCTGCCAAAGTAGAAGGAATAGAACAAAAAACTCTAGGGTAGCTAATAATATAGTGAAATGAAGAGTATGTGTGTTTGGTATTCGGGTGAGGGGGCTGGAGCTCCCATGCTGCCCCTGGCTCTCCTGATTATTTCCAGGCAATACCGTGTATTCTCATCTCCGTGGTTACGGGTTAATAATTCCTCGTTTATAGGGTGGCCTCTATCCTTATTGTTTCTGCCATAAAGGTGTGTGTGTGTGTGTGTACATACTCACATAGAGCTTACAATAGCAGCCCAAATACTGTACATGTATGCCTGGCAATAAACTATGCCTGTGTGTTTACTAATTTTATTATAAAAAGATGATCTGCGACACCCGTGCTTCAAGCTCTTCCTCCAGCCAGTGCTTTTTCTTTTTTTTTTTTGGAGGTCAAGATCCTCTAAAGGTGAGGATCTGAAATCTTAAACCAGCCTAAGGCTCTTAGATCTAGGGTGCCAACTGTTATATCGTCATGGAGAGATGGCCTGAAAACTTCCTTCCTCCTTTGAAATACCTTATCCTGAGTGCTGTGTCTGAGTATAGACGGTCTTTTCTTAAAAGAAGAGATTTTCAAGCTCAAATCCTGTAACCCAGAGAATGACATCATTTCTTTCACTTCAATGTCCAGATTTGCCGCACTCGCCATCATCCTCGGGGGAATTCAAATTTCTGACATGAGGGTTTTTCACTACGTGCTTTTTCTCTTCTCATGCCATTTTCTTGGAGTCATCTGATCATTTATTTAAAAATTATTACATCCTGGACATCTGCTCTGAATTTCATCCTTTGTGCAAATGCCCGAAATCTTATAATCTTTAATTACAGAGTTATTGCAATTTCTTCTTTCCTCTTCGTAGATGAATCGGAACTTTTCTTTCCAATTTTCCACCAGATTGGGCTAATAATTTAAAATCATCCAACAATTTTCCCAATAAGGTTTTGACGCACACCATCCTTTCGCAATTAATTAGCATTAAATTCCAGCAAAAGTGCACACAAAAGGGGCTTTTGTAGCCATGCACTGCAGTCATCACACAGTCACGTAACAATAATCGAAATAGCGAGCGGCCTCTGTACTTTTAAGATCATTTAACTATGCTTATTTGCAAGGCTAATGCGCACACCACTTTCCGTGCCAGTGTCTGTAAACGGAGAAATATTACCTCTCTGTTGCATGCGGCAATAAAATGACTGTAAGAGAATACGTCTTTGTATGTTTATCTCAGCAGGAAGCGATGTGCTGTACATTTCTTATCGTAGCTGACTTTCAGGTTGTGGCTTACGCTGGGGAAAAAAATTGCAGTGTTTGTGCCCCTTTGAAAAACAGGTGTTCGAGCTTCTTTTCCTGCGAAGATGCAGAATGTAGTTCTGGGAGGAACAGAGCAAGAACCCTTGTAGGCCCCTATGATAAGACCTCGTCCTCGTCCACATTTTATCTGTGTTTTCAACATGCTATGTATCATTCATCCCCTTTTGAAGCATTTATAGCTTCTCAGTCCATTTAATTCTTGATCAGGCCATAAGCAAGTCCAGTGCTGTACTGTATATGATGAATAGTACTTTCTCTAGGACATTAACACATAACAACAGGGTGAGTGCGTGCTCGATTGTTTGTCTCATTGTGGAATAATCCGAGTTTCCAGAGTCACCATGTGGAATCAGTTGAGTCTCCAGAATTCCGTCACAACATGCTCCCATTGCAGTCAGCATCCCATTCACCCTCACTGCATCTCAGATCCCAACGTCCTTCCCCCCCCGTACTGTTTATCAAAGCATTCGGCTTTCCCCCGTGCAGACTTTTTTAGAGCATTGGCACTCCAGCTCAGACTCGGCCACAGCGAACAATCAATCCGCTGCTTTTTTGTGAGGTTCTTATTATCTTAACCACCGGGGCTGCTGTGAGAACACGTCCAGCGTGAGCCAGTGATCATGCACACATAATCCTCCTGTTCGCACCCCAACATTTTTTAGGCAGTCATCCAGCATGGGGGAATTCTCATTTTAGTACGGCATGCTCACATGGGACAAGCCTGACATTTAAACTCACATGAAAGCCTTTCTCTGAGTGGAGTCCATTGTTTCACTCGCTGGCTCTCGTTCCATGTTTTTGGCCAGGTTGTGCACAAGAACCAGTGCTGCCTTCTTCTTTCCATGAATAGCTGAAAATGGATCATTTTCAATTTATTTTTTTCTTTAAAGGGTGATGGGAAACCACCTTGTCACAGAGTGCGATGACTAAAATAGGCAGACACGATCACGACTCAAATTCAGATTCAAGTGTTTCAAATTCGAAACGCTGAACATTACTAGCATACCTTTGCCTATTTGTATTGTTCAGTTTCAATAAACAATGGAATTTAGTGGTGATTCGCTCTTTAACGCCGGTATTTTGGACTGTGCCACAGAATAAAGAATGTTGTTGGAAATTTTCAGCATTTTAATCCAAATTTGATCATGTGACCTCTGTTTTTTCCCGCCCTTGGTTCCCTACTAGGGACGGCTTTGGACTCAATTGGATCAATTCGAAACTTGCTATCTACCAATGATAGGATTGATGTTTCTCACCTCTGTGCTTCATGCATTGCTCCTTACTGACATTCTGATGCATTCTAGGAAATAAATTATAATGTATGTACAGTACGTGCATACGCATATACTGAATGGCAGGGTGCATTTGTCTTCAGCCTATTTATTCAACAAGATTATCTTGTCAGTCAGAGTAACTGAACGATTCCCAAGTAAACACGCCATAAGGTCTTAGGAACCTCAAAGTCCTTTTGTACTTTTTATGAGTCAAGCATGCATGCATGCATGCACCACTTGTTGGGCGTACCGCTACAAGCTTTCTACTGTATCTTTGCTAGTCTGAGATTCTCAGCAGCATTAAATCTGAAAATAATGCCCCATAGCGCTCGTCCCCGTGTCGCTTGTGTGTTCCTCTGGAGCTGCATGATTTCCTTGGTTCAATGGTGAATTCTATTCCCTCTACCTAACAGCTGTTCAAGCCCCTCACCCTCCAAAAAACACTCACCCTTTAGCATTCCTCTACGCTGATGTCACTCCAGTTCTTCTACAGAGACTCAGTTACCCTCTGCATATTGGAATTTACTTTTCATTTACTGCAAGTGCGTACATGCGTATATATATATATATATATATATATATATATATATATATACAACTTATTCTTATACTCTGAATGCATGATTGCATGCATGCTTTTCCGAGTATTCTAGCTGGGTGCGTGTTGGTGCGTGTGTGGTTTCTAGAAAAACTAAAAGTGAATTTCTTAGACAGTTAGGCATCGCCAGAGTCGTGCGAGTCTTCACAAGGCTTTGTCAGATACAGTATCAGTCACTGTCACTGGGAAATCAAGCACGGTTATTGACAGATGGCATTGCATGACGTGCATATGATTTCAGAGCCTTGTTTAGTCCTCTTCAGTCCTTGACTCCAGGTATTTTAGGATAAAGGAGACTGACGTTGATAGTGGCAGACAGACTGCACAAGCAGTTCTGATAGGAAACGCATAATCTGAACGTCAAGATAGACTGATTAGATTAAATCACTCAGCCGTCCATTCGAGTGCTTGAGGAGATGAGATATTGTTCTCGCCGAGAATCCGGAGCCTCAGAGGAATGTCCGACTGTTTGATCTCGCTGATTAGGCTTTATTGGATAATGACGTCAAATGTCACGTTAATCTGTTTGAGCTTTCCTGCTTAGTATAGCTCGGTTTAAATACAGCTGTGAATTCAAGTGTATTTTATCCAAAATTCTTTACCATAGAGCAATGATTATATATAATTATACGGGGGGAAAAAAACTATTTAAAGACTGTCATCATGATAGAAACAATTGTTTCTCCAGAAACAATGCAGATCAGCAGCAGGTTGGTATTCTGAACGCAGTGCTGCCAGACATCAGACAGGGTCAGCTGTTTGGACTTGTTAATGACACAGCAACACAAGATAACCCTAGGGACACGGTATTTACCAATTCAAATGTCGTAGCACAGAAATAACCTGGCAAGCAAAACAGGGACAAGGAAACCGGGCAGTGGTTTATTAATGGTTCATAAACCATATCCGTGTTGTTCCGAGTCTGGGAGTATAAATACAGTATTATGAGTTACTCATAAAATCATCTACTGAAAATAAAATGCGTGCTTACTGTATGTCTTGCAGAGTATCGAGCGGGAAGAGCCTATCGAGGTGGATCCGGCTCCGGCCCTGTCTAAACTGGCGAATGGACACACGTTTATACCAGGTAACGGTTCACTCCTTTCCAATCAAAAATAATACTCATCACTAATCAGCCACATTTATACAGTAGTTCAGCTGCATCTGTTTTTATCAGAAAACTCTGCTGCGCCTGGTGGTGTGACACAGCAAAACTCTTCGCCTGTACGTATGGCAATGCCGCACTTGCCAATCACCGCCACTACCAAGATAGCTGAATCTTCTGGCCTGAAGAGCCCTGAATCGCCAAGCAGCCCGATGCAGACACTGCCAACTGTAACAGACACTCAGCCCAACAGCCAACCAGCCTCCAATAACAGTGAGACACAACCTGAATCACCCGTTCATGCAGGTAGACATGGCAGTCGACAGAACCAGAGCTTCTGTCCGTTATCTCGTCTTCTCTCTAACTCTTGTGTATCTGATTTTTTTTTTTGCCTAGTGTCTTCTGTGAAAACATGGACTCCAAGTCCAATAAGGGCATCGAGCTATTCAGGCCTCAATGGTAAAGTCAATACCGCTTCGTCATTTCTTTATACTGATGATGAATACATTTGTTCCTTTGTGGCTATGTTTAGATCTTAGAATCTAATTTAAATACAGATTTTATTATCCAATATGCAATCAATGGATTTATGCAAAGCATTGAGATAGTTAGTTTATGATGTGGTTTATTATATGATGGTATTGTTCAGGAGAATAAATAGATAGAGGATTAAAATCTATGGAATCTATTAACTTATATAAACATATATATTGTATTTTCTGTACTTTGCAGAAAAGCTGTCTTCTTCTCTGCCATCAAAATCCGTGGCCTATTCAGGCTATTCTGCACTCAACCAGCACAATACAGAAAGGTTGGTTACATCAAAGAACTTACTTAAATACTTAAGTGCTACAATCCAGACATTGTACTGTATGCTTTAAAGTCCCCCCCCGAATACCCAAGGCATATGACAGGGATATTGTGTGTATCAGGAATGCAGATATTGCAGGAGAGCTGTCCTTCGGCAGGGGCGTGGATCGCAGACGAGAGCTCATGAGGTCACAGACTCTCCCCCGCAACATTGGGGCCCAGGCACGCAAGTCCATTTTTGAGCGACTGGATTCTGAGAATAACAGGTAGCAAGATTTTTATCCTTCACAACCTCTTTGTCTGATGCTGATGCAACCTGAATTCTGGAAAAGTTGGGACTTTAAAAAAAATTTTTTAATTGAATAGAATGAAAACTACAAGACTTTTAAATCACACAAGACAATATTTTATTCACGATAGAAGATAGAGAACTTAAGAAAACCACATACCACAGTTATTACAACAGCATAGCTTCCTAGTACAAAACTGGCCTGCTTGCAGTCCTGATCTTTTACATATAGAGAACTTTTAGTGCATCATTAAACTGGAAACCTATATCAGGCAAGAATGAGACCAAATTCCAACACCAGAAACTGTTTGGGAAAGAAGAGATGCTACACCTGGGTAAACATGCCCCTGTCCCAACATTTTTGAGAACTGTAGCAGGCATCAAATGTGGAATTAGTTCATTTTGTGGATAAAAGTTGAAACTTTTGTTATGTTCTCTTTGTTCTATTGTGAATAAAATATTGGCGATTCGGGTGATGTGAAGTTTTTTAGTTCTCATTTTACTCCAAAAAAAAAAAAAAACTCAACTTTTCCGAAAAAATCGGGTTGTACATTTCTTTCTTCTAAGCTTTAACATTAAAAAAAAAATCTTTGCATTCTATTGTTTCAGTCAACCCAAACCCGTGGACTCTAAACCCAAGCTGAAGCGTTCACAGAGCTTTGGTGTGTCCAGTGCAAGCAGCATTAAACAAATTCTTTTAGAGTGGTGTCGCTCCAAAACTATTGGATATCAGGTAAGACATTTCAGATATTGCATTACTTTTAATAGAAGGGAGAAAAAGCTTGAGCAAACATTACATTTCTGTGAAGCAGCAGCAGTACATTACTTTTGGGAATACAGATGTGTTGACACAAAGTCTTAAGTGTAAAGCCATCTAGCCAAATCTGATCTAACAAATCCAGCATTGAATTATTGAGTTTTTTCCAGGGTTAATTTTCTGAGTCTGTTTGGTGAGACACATTTTACTTCACATTGGTAATATTACTACGTCTTAAGTTTAAGCTATAAAATGTCAAATATTTTAGTTCTTAAAAGCTCTCCAATAGCTCTGGGTTTGGTTCTGAGAAATGGTGATGGCTAAAACACAGTATTGGTGCTGATTTTATGGGGTTTTTTTATGTTATACATATGATACAGAAAAGATATGTGCCAAAAGAAGCTACTTCTGATGTTCACGCAACATAAAAGTGACCAATCTTGCTGCCCTAAAAATTTTAATTTCCCATTTTGGAGAGACGATTTTTATATGTGCCACAAAAATGGCCACTTTTCAGCTGTATACTGTCAATAATAATTTAAAATGAAAATTATTCATATTTTTTTTTATGAGTATTGATACTAAAATTGGCGTCTAGAAGCATATGACCTGTAAAAATCATTGCATAAATAGTTTTTTGGTAAAAGCTTAAAAAGCAGAAAATCTGTAGTGTCCGTAACCATGTCAAATTCATGTTGCAATATCTTAACAGGTTTCCATTTTGGAATAATACACTTTCTCAAGTTTTAACCCTGGGTCTTTTCATGTGAAATCTAAATTGGCCAAGTTTCATCTGAATGACAATTAAGATCATTGAAAGATTTAAATTGAAAAAAGTTACAGACACTACATTAAAGGGCATGAAATTGTGTTTAGCAGATGTGTCTGATAAAAATATAAATGTGTATGCATATTTACAAAAAAAATATGCATGGATCGGGAGATAAGAAGCATCAAGTATTATTAAAAATTAAAAGGTGAGACACTTTTTAGCATCAATACAATGTTTTGGCCATTAAGTAGGGATTGGGAGAACTAAAGACTAAAGAACTAAAAAGAAGACTAGAGCCGCCTCTCCACTGAGCACGTAACCACACACATTAAATCCAGAGAGAGAGACAAAAAAACAGGCGCTCTTTCTCTACTTAATTGTTACACTAAATCTTCAGTAATAGGGCTTTAGCTTAATGGTATCCTCAGACATAACCCTATGTTTTCTAGCAATTTTTTTTTTTAATCCAGACTGTGACGTACTTCTATAAGTTGCTTTCTAACATCTGCTAAATACTGTAAATGTACCATTACTTTCTGGCTGCAGCTCATCTGAAACTAAATTGCTTTGTTCTCCAGGCTAAATCTTACCTCATAGATTTATGAAGTAGTTCCTGTAAAGTATTACTGGGTGAAATGAGTTTTTAAAAAAAGAAAAAAAGAAGGTTCTGTACGTCAGATGGGGAGTATGTGAGCTGAACTGCGCAGTGCCTCCTCTGTTCTCCTTCACAGCTGAGCTTGTTTTTCCATATGGTCCTGGTTAGAGATGGTGCAGTCATGGTCAAAGCATATTTAGCACAAAAGCTGAACAATGTACAAAACACAGAGCACTCTAGAACCCTGGATCCATGGCAGCTATGGTGTATGACGTATGTTTTTACATCGACCGATGGGCTTGAATTTAACAAATGGCCCTGAGGGTGTGGAATTAAAGGGTAGGGTTTGAAAGATCTATTGATCTAGTGTGTATGTGGTTGGGGGTTAAATATTACATCATTCATAAAAGTTACAAAACCAGCATTTCATTTTGGGTGACTTCATCCTGTGACCGTAGTCAGAAATAATGTTTGACAGATAACATCAACAAACACTTGACCTAAACCTCAGATGTACAAAATGTGTCTTGGATTATAGAGGTCCATTGCATGAACGCTGCAGAAACATTTCATACAACGGATTATTCATACACTGTGTTGTGTCGTGTACTACTGTATATATTACAGGCCAGGTGCCTGGAGAAACCTTACATTTAAAAAAAGAAGAAAAAAAAAACAGTCAAGAATAACTGAACGTCTGAAGAAATTAGAATAATAATTTTTAATTTAAACTATTTACATTTAAATAATATTTGACATAATTATATTTCATTCAGATGATGATGATGAAGATTTGTTTAATCCAGTGTATTACATGAAAAAAAAATTCATTTTGAAAAATGATCAACGTAAAGGAAAAAAAAATTATATTAATATATATTATATTTGAGAAACCTTCCTTTAGACTTGATGTTTATGCAGTTTTTAGTTAGTTGTTAATCAAGTGATTTAATTGTAAAATTTAAAAATTTAAAGAAAAGAAAAAGGCTTGTTTTTGTTCTGCAGTGTTTATCATTTGGGACCATGAAAACATCACAATGCATTTTATGACATGAAACAATTCTTTGATTTTATGATCAAAGACCAAACTTTCGAATGCTAATAGGAATGCTTTCTGTTTTTACGAACCATACTGTTCGAAATCTATACGGATTGTAATGTGTGAAAATCTCTTTTCTTTCTAAGTCGTGCACTCGGTCAAAGTGACTGACTGAGATCCCCATTTTGATGTTTGATATGAATATTTAAATCTGTATCTGCATGATTTTATGCATTGCTATTGCAACTCCATAATTCCAAAATCGTAGGTTTATCCTGTCTAGTGAAATAATGAACCACTTCTTTAAATCATTCTGGATCAGGACTTGTTGTAAATACTATAAATGGAAATGGGAACCTTTTGCTGAGTACCATTACTTTTTCACACCTCACGTGAATCTTAAAACGCATTGATGGTTGAGTTGCTGTAAACTGTCAAGCTTGTCTTTCTAGTCGAAGATGGTGCCGTTTTTAACTTTATTATCTGGAAGCACTTTTAATACGTCATTAATTCTTTCTTTTATGCTCATACAGAACATCGACATCCAGAACTTTTCATCTAGTTGGAGTGACGGTATGGCTTTCTGCGCCTTAGTCCACTCATTCTTCCCCACTGAGTTCGACTACAATGCCTTGTCCCCTGCTGAACGCAAACACAACTTCGAGATGGCCTTCAGCACTGCAGAGTAAGTGTTTGCAACACCCCAACTCTTTAGCTTTAATATGAACATATTTTCCTGGTGCTATAATCTCCAGAGTCATCTGCAATGCATTAGTGCACTGCCTCTATCTTCACACTCACACTCAATAGGAAAAAGGGATCATGTGCATAAACTTCTGCCAACCAGCACCAAGTCCTATACCTGGTTCCCAAAAATACAAATAAAATAAAAAAGCATATGAGTTGCAAGATCTTCAGGTCTTCACATAGGGTTAAAAAGCAAAATGAAATGATGATTGACTGATGAGGATGTTGACCCTAGCAGAATCCTTTAAAATTGAGCTGATCTTCTAGTCGAGCTGCATTACGTCATTCCTCAGTTTGGCAATGGAGATCCTGTTACCGACTTTCCGATGCATCTGAGAACTGCATGTCTGTAACGTATCCTGCTCTTTAAACCGCAAAGCCAAGGCAACCAAACCCAGGCCTCTTCTTGCCCACAGCCTCAATTTTTCCAGTACTGGAGCCAGACATTAATGAACCCTATAACTACCTCCAAGGCGGTGCACATGTGTGCATCGGTTATTTACAGGGGTAGAAAAAAAGCACAGAACAAAATATTCCCATGTAAAGTTTGGGTATTGGTTAAATACCATGCAAGTAGCACATAGGTATTATATTTTTTAGTAGTAAATAGTAAAAATAATTGGGTTTTTTTTCCTCTTTTTTTTTGCCAAGCTGCATTGTTAAGAATTATGTGATGCAACGTTGCAATTGTTTTAAACGTTGATACTAATAACAATAACAATAATACTGCACAGTGGTTTAGTGGGTAGCACTGTCACCTTGCACCTCCAGGGTCCGGGATCGATTCCCGCCTCGGGTCTGTTCACACGGAGTTTGCATGTTCTCCCCGTGTTTGGTGGTTTCCCTCTAGGTTCTCCGGTTTCCTCCCACAGTCCAAAGTCGTGCAGATTAGGGTAACTGGCGTTTCGAAATTGCCTGTAGTGTGTGAATGTCGATCTGAGGTCCTAGCAAGAATAAAAACATGGGTAGTCACTACTGGCCTTCACAGTTCCCAGTTGGACTACAGAGGTTCCCAGATGGATGGATGGATGGAATACTAATAATAATAATACATTTGATCATAACAATTAAAAATAGTCTGTAACACTTTGTATCAGTATTATAAAAAGGGTGTTCGAGTCAAACTGGGACTTATGATAAAGCTCGCCATGTGTGTGTATATGATGATCCCAGCTGGAGTGGCTCAGTGCTCACTGCAGTCGTTCCCTTTAATATTCAGTGAGTGAAACGCCTGATTCTTGGAAATCGATGGATAACTTGTCACCAAGTCATAGAAGAGGCGCATCTGACTGCGGGAACCGTACACACAATCATTCACCAACACCACTTGCACATTGCAGGAACTCGGCTGGGAGTTATTTGTCACATCCCCCATACATTCCTGACATCACCCTAAGGCATTTCCTCATGTTTGGGCCATTAATGGAGTTCCTGGGAGGCAAGCTTTTCAGACATGAAGCAGGCGGTCCGGTCCGATCATGGCTCCGTAAACTCCGTACTGAGTAAACTTTCTACCTTGATGGTATCCAAGCACTAGTGAACCACTTGGATAAGTGCATTAGTGCAGCAGGGGATTATATAGAGAAATAAAGTTTTTTTTTTACTCTCATAGCACAATCAAATGTCTCGGTTTGACCACTTTAAAAATACTATAAAAACTACTTTATCTGTTTCGAAATTCACAAATGTGTAACCTGGGCAAAAAATCTACAAATTGCCATTCATATCATTAGAATGAAATCAAAATAACACCACCTTGTTTCATTTTATGAGTTTTTTTTTTAAGTAAATGTATAAAGACTAGTTCTTGAGCAAATATGATGATTATGTTATCAATACAAATTGGATTGGGATTTGACAAAATCGACCATAACAATCATAATTCTTAAAAAGTAAGAAGTAAATTGAAATGAAATATTTTAATACTTGAAGTATTTTAGGTCATTTTAAAAGGATTTAATTCAATTAAATGTAATTCATACATCAATTTTAACATTTTGTCAAACTCTAACTTGTGCAAGCTGAAGATGAGGATGATGAGGGGGAAAAAAATCTCTGATAGGACATGAGAAAGAAACCTTGAGAGGAACCCAGGGTCATTTGGGTGATACCAGATAGTGCGACCAAAAATAAACCCGTTCTGGACACCATGTGTGTCTTCACCTACTACGTCCAGTCACTCTATAACCACCGAGATTTATTTATTTATTTATTTATTTATTTTCTGTTCCAAACTGCCAGAAGTGTCACGCTGCCCCCTTTTGGACTGGACGGGCCTCTACATTTGCATATGATGATTATGGTTCTGCGCAAACGTCTTGAGCAATCCCTCATTTCTCCATGTTAAATAAAATAAAATAAATAAATGGGAACAAAAGTTATTACTGTGACAGGCTGCAAGGTGGCTAAATATACAATTTAAAAACTAGCTGTTGATGTAACAATCTCAGCAGCAACCTCATTTCCCCGCTCTTCTGTTTCAACCTCTTGGCAGTATACCAAATCATTTCTCACTGGTTCATGTCTTGCGTTAGATTTTTTTATGCTAGAATGATTCACACGTGACCGCGTGGCTTAACAAACAGACACACATCTGAAACTGGTCAGGGACAGGGACTCAGAGCCAAAACTTGCCAAAAAGTCCTCTAGGAAGCCTGGAGAGATATTCCTCAGGATGACATTAAAAATACATGAACGTCTGGCTGTTTGGAAGCAAAATAAGAACAAACGAGGGGGGCTTGAAGCTTTTGTGCAGTACTGTATACTGTATGTTGAAATGTACAAATTGTTTAACAGCAAATGTGTTTCACTTAACATGAAGTCCAGTGTGTTGAGGTTACCCACTGTTCACCGATGGAGACTTGGGTACAAACTTGTTGGGTCAATTTCAGCCTGTCGGAGAAACTGCAGGCGTGAGCCATCAGAGTGAAAATGTTCGGTGCGGTTTTACAGGAAACGTTAAGGGCTCCGCGGTTAATACAGTTGCTTTGCACCTCCAGGGTTATGGGCTCGTTTGCATGTTCCCTCATGCTTTGTGGGTTTCCTTTGGGTTCTCCAGTTACCTCCCAAACTGTCTTCAAATTGTCCCAAGTGTATAAATGGGTGTGTGAGTGGGTATGCCCCACTTTGTGCCCTAATTTTTAGGATAAGTTAATGAATGAATTGTCTTTTTTTGTTGTTTACATGAGCTATATGCATTAAAGAAAAACTTCATAGCAAATCTAAACCTAATTCATTCCATGGTTCTCTCTTTTCTAGGAAGAACGCTGGTTGTGACAGACTCATAGAGGTGGAGGACATGATGGTGATGGGCAGAAAACCTGACCCCATGTGTGTCTTCACCTACGTCCAGTCACTCTATAACCACCTGCGCAAGTTTGAATGAGCCACCTCATCATGTTTAAGACTCTCTTTTTTTTTCTTTTCAAAACTGGTCTGGGTTCGATTCCCGGCCAGGCTCGATTCCCGTCTCTGTGTGCATGGAATTTGCATGTTCTCCCCATGCTTGGTGGGTTTCCTCCCACAGTCCAAAGATATGCAGGTTAGGCTAATTGGCGTTCCCAAAATGCCCATAGTGTGTGAATGAGTGTGTGAGTGTGTGTATGTGTGTGTGCCCTGCAATGGATGCTCTAAGACTCCTGAGATAGGCTCCAGGTCCCCGCGACCCTGAATACAGGATAAAGTGGTATAAAAGATGAACGAGTGAGTGTTCCAAACTGCCAGAAGTGTCACACTGCCCCCTTTTGGACTGGATGGGACTCTAGATTAGCGTATGATGACACGGAGAGTTGGCATGAGCCGTTTAATACGCCTCATGTTTCATGGTCATGTTATTACCAGGAAAGGCCTAGCAAGCCTATTTATTTCTTTTTTTTTTTTGTAGGCCTATAACTTTTAGTGATATTTTAGTACGGTGAGAGACGGATTTATGCGTCAAATTATTTTTACAAAACGCAAAGAATTTGAAGGACTTGAACCTTTAACTGCGATGATGCCAGACTGCAAAAGACACAAAGGTTTTCAAAACTCAGAGATAGACATGTACAGAAAAAAAGCATACAATATATTCTAAGAATTTAGACCACTTTTTAAAATGCTTTTATTTATCTAAAAAAAAATGTGTTGTTCAACTATAATCATAGATTTTTGTGTTCATAGAATTTGTCGTAAAACTTCACAAGTTTTGCCATAGTCTTTACAACCAAATGTGTTTTGCGTCCAAAATAAATGCCACCGGGGATTTTTAAATGCTGTATATTTTGGTATGAATAAAGCTGGATTTACAGCAATGGATATGGTTTAGTATGTTTATCTTTTTTTTTTTTTTTTTCTAAATATGCCTTAATTGTCAGGGTGCAAATTACTCCACATTGGACTGTGGAGTTCGACTTATATTAAAGGACAATCAATTTGTTTTTGTGTGATACATACTGTAAGAACATGCAAAACTACACTGAAATGTAAACAATAATTCTTACATAAGAGAGAATGAAATAAACATACAAAACAAGTTTGTCACCCTGAAATATTTAATGGAATGGAAATTTTACAAATGTACAAAAAACTTTTTTTTACAGCCTAAGGAAACAAAATAATAATCACTCGTTCTCTCTACACCACTTATCCTGTCGTGATTTGGGGGAACGAGGCATGGTACACCATGGACAGGTTGCCAGGACACTGCAGGGCACACAATCACACTCTCACTCACACTATGGCCAATTTAGATAAGCCAATTAGTCGACTCTGCATAACTGTGGGAGGAAACCAGAGTAACTGGAAGAAACCCGCCAATCATAAGGAGACGATGAGAACTCCACACACAGACCCTGGGCAGAAATCGTCCCCTCGACTCAGAATGTGTGAGACCACAATACTAACCACTATGCCACCGTGCCACCAGCTTAATGAAACCTCAGACATCATATTACCTTTAATGCTCAAAACAGATCAAGACCAGAAGGTGGCATTAACGTAAACATAATGGATGTTAACACAAGACCTTTAATTGTCCCTTGATGGATCAGTGAATGGAACAGTCCATGTTTAGGAAATCTTCTGGGAGGAAACAAAAAAAAAACTATCCTACAAACAGATTTTACACAGACATTACACTTCTTAAACCAGGTCCAAATCAGAGACGTAATTTCCCTAAACAAAATAATGTGCAAGGACTTGTTCCAGATTTACAAAATACTGTATCATCACAGTCCGTTGACATTTTATGTAGGGGTAACATGCCATCTAGTGGATAAAAAACGAAACTGCATAATCCTGATTAATACAAATTTTCTGCTTAGCTGTGATCCTAATAATAATGTACACAAATACATTCCCACACTTAAACACCATTACATTAAATTTTTAACTCGAAGGTCGATAGACTTAATATTTTTTCAAATATAATATATCTTTTTAAAGATCTCCACGTCTTGCCAGATGATAAATTAGGAGTAAATAGAGTCCAATGTGGTCCATGACAACATCCTGGGAATAATAAGCTCGTAATGTTCCCAGTATCGAAAAATAATGTTACGGCTCTCCCAGGTCACCCTCCATAGTGCGAACCAAGACATAAAGCTCTGCTAGACCAACTACAGATGCTGCGATCACTGCTGATATTACTCTCTGGAGAAAAAAAAAAAAAAAAAAAGAAGACCTCTGTGAATTATACAGGATTTTAGTAGTATTTGAGAAATAAAACATCCAACTGTAATTAATCCTTTAAGTAAAGATTTAAAAAACATGCACTCTATGATGACACTGGTTTCAGTGAGCACTCCTGAAATTCTAAATCTTACCGCTGCAGTTTCTGTAAAGATGTACTGACTGCCCATGTAGGCGCAAGCGAAGGCTGCAACCACCGTTACCAAGAAGTTGAAGATAGTAACAATGACCGCTTTGACAGACCGCACTATAAACCACAAACGAAAATACAAATAATGTGAATTCAGTGAGAGTTTAGGGGAAATAATATGATCCCTTATTTAGACACTTATGGACACTGAACACCAGCATATTCATGCACATTTACACATATTTCCATGTAATTTTTTTGCTCGTTGCACATAGGACACTTTCATGCATATTTGCACACCCCCTCAGGCATTTCTATTCAGATCCCACTTCATCTCCATACTAAAGTTTCTATATTTTTCTACATTTTTAAAGAAAAACATTTTTTCCCCCATATTTGTACAGCTGGGTTTTTCTTTATATTGTGTATTATTTTTGTACAGCTAGGTTTCCTTATATTTTATCTTATCTTCTATAGATATATATTTATAGAATATATAGTCCTTAGCTAAAGTTATTTTCTATATTTTTTTTCTTATTTTGTCCCATATTTATTTCCTATTAATTTTTAAGGTCATGGCCAGTCCTTAAAGCATTTCACTGCATATCGTACTCTGTATGACTGTGTATGTGGCAAATAAAATTAGAATTTGACACTCATATGGCAAACCATTATGTTTTGTGAACATCTGTCTGAATTATAGCATGCATGGAGAGAAATGCTTTCTTAGAAAAACCAAAGGAAGTCTTACATGACCTAAAAACTCTTAAAAAATAAAAATAAAAACGAAGTTTAGTCTAAATGTATATGTTGTTGTAAAAAGATTTTTTTTTTTTTTTTTAATGTTTCATATTGTGTGGAAACATGTTTAAATATCAAAAGTACATAAGATCTGGCTAATCTAGGATAAAATCTGTAGGAGGAGAACCCCAGATCCATTAAACTATTCTGACAAATTTCATAACAACTAAACTGATAAATCTCTTACATCTTCCTTAAAACCCCAGTTACGTTCCCCAAATAGAATTTTCCTGACCTTGTCTTCCAAAGTCTGCCAGGGTTCCATGATTGTTAATTTCCTGTCAATGAAAAAAAAATAGCTCATAAGAAATTTATGTTCCTGATAACACAAAAGTTTTAAAACAGAAATCTGCACTTACCTGGGGATTTACGTTCCTTGTGATTCTCCGGTATTCCTCGTTTGCCAGTTTTGCTTTAATCTTCTCCAGACGAGCCACGAGCTGAGGGTTCTGCTCAGAGTACGTAGTTGTAATTCAAAGTTTATCTGATTATATTTAAAATTAATACAATAGCAATTCCATACATCACCAATAGCAATGTCAGCATTTTCACTTACTCTTGGCGGCGGCTCCACTTCTGGAAGATGAAGCATGCTGTCTTCAAGCAGCTCATGAAGGTAAACTGGATATCCTGCAGAGAAGTAAGATCAGCATAAGTCCCCTCGTGCTAGGTATTTACATTATTTACATTTATAGATTATGCAGTCACACTGTTTTAGACGTCCTTGGTTAAGTGGTCATAAGAACAACATAAAATAGGATTATGTGATGCGACATTTTACAAAGCAGTCCAAAAAGATTTGTTTGATAAAAGTAAAGCATGTGCTCGTACTACCTGACTAACATCAAAAATAAATGCATCAGTGGTCAACAAAACAAGTATACAGTACTTTGCAAAAGTCTTAGGCACATGCAAGGACCTGCTGTTTAACTATAAAACCGGTAAACAGTAATTAATGAAACAAAGTCAATAATTGGTGTGGCTACACTTTAAACTATAGTCTCGGGTGCAGTTTGTGCACTTTTATGGGGAAATTATGTTTCCACCTTAATGATTCAATAAATGTGTTATGCAAGCATATCATCTTTTCATGAGCTCTGCATCTGACATATGTCCTTTGCTTGGATCCAAACACCTCAACCTTGGACTCATCAATCCACAAGACTTGGTTCCAGTTATCTAAATGCCCGCTGTTTGTGCAGTTTGTCCAACTACAAACTTTTCTTCTGATTTGCCAGAATTTTCTGAATTTGGGTATTTTCTTGGCAACTCAAGGTGACCCGAGTCTCCTGAACACTTTGTCTGCACACACGTTTCCATCTTGTTTATTCAACACCGAAGCCAAATTAGGACCAATGAGGTGTTTGTTTCTCAAGGACGACGCTCATAAGTACTTGTTTTCTTGGGTGATTTTGCACTTGAGCCTTTCAATACATCATCTCCTGATTGGATTCAGTTGCAGCATGTATCTGGAGACTCCAATATACAGATTTAATGATCACTTGGCTGTATCTCATAGAGAATAACCGTTCTTTCTCCAGACAAGCATAGACCGATCAGTTTCTAGGAACAGCTGAAAATGACAGATCACACTCCCTGTGGAGGAAGAGTCAAACATACAAACAAACAAATTGCTTTATTTTGTTTTTTTATGGGGACAAACTTGTTTTTAAACCATCCATGATCAATTTAAGACCATCCATTCGTGAATTTCTGGGAAAACAGATAGCTGCAAAACCGTCATGTTTAAAATTGATTAAGTAGCAAATGGTGTTTTTTTACTTTATTTTATTTAATTAATGAAGCTTTAGATGCTTCACATGCTGATTAAATTGCTACAGATGACTGATGAACATATTTTATGTTTTTTTGTGTAAACATACGATAATATCCAGTGTACATGTACAAGACACATATAAGAGGACTTGGTGTATACAGACTGCATATTTACATTGAAGACCTTGTTTTCTAACTTTTTTTCCCTACCATTTTGCTGAAGAAGTGTCTGCAGTTTCCTGGCTGTTTTAAACGAGAGGACAGTCTGCTCTTTAAGTGCTTGTAGTTCCTCAATGAGATCTGATGATTTACAGCATTTCTTCTCCAATAACTCTTCTATCTTGTCATGAAATCTGGCACCAAGTGTAAATGAATTCGCCATTTCGTTCAGGTTGACAGGTGGAGAACCTGTGTGTGGATGAATCAACGTTAAAACTCATACATCATAGACTGAATGAGCCAAAATACAGCTGTGTAGATCAGGATGCTCACCAAAACAATGACTCTGTTAGCAGTTAGCTGATGGAGAGTCACACACAGTTAGCTAACCTCTCTCTGTATACACTGCGCGTTCAATTAAAAATTGCATTGTACCGTTACAATAAATATTAATTAAATACGGTATATATATATATATATATATTTTTTTTTCAGATATACAACAAATTTAACAATATATATGCATGGCGAACTACAGTTAGTCGTTAAAGGAACTATATCAGCTGACTCGTCGCCTGATGATGACGTCAAGTCTGGGTCCCTCCTCGTGTACATGACGTAGGCAAAAAATGATAATGACAGCGCGTTTATGTCATTTAAATAATTTGTGTTTTCGAGAAACATCTCAAAACTTATATATATATATTTTTTCAGATATACAACAAATTTAACAATATATATGCATGGCGAACTACAGCTAGTCGTTAAAGGAACTATATCAGCTGACTCGTCGCCTGATGATGACGTCAAGTCTGGGCCCCTCCTCGTGTACATGACGTAGCAAAAAATTATAATAACGGCGCGTTTATGTCATTTAAATAATTAATGTTTTCGAGAATCATCTCAAAACTTATATATATTTTTTCTTTTTGTATACTTTGTATATATCACGCTGTTCATTGTTTTTTGCCTTTTCCCTTCTCTGTGTATTTATCTGTAACAATGGTTGTAAGAAAGATATACACATAAATAAAATTAAATGAAAATTAAATGGCGTGTAGAAGGGTGGCAGGGTGAAGGGTTGGATTCCTGCCTTAGATCTGTGTGTGTGTGTGTGTGTGTGTGTGTGTTTGCATGGTGGGTTTCCTCTTCGTACTCTGGTTTTCTCCCACAGTTCACAGAAGACTATTCTGCATTTCCAAATTGCCTGTAATGTGAGTGAGTGAGTGAATGAGTGAGTGAGTCTGTGTGCTTGTGCCCTGCAATGGATTGGCATTGCACATCCTAGGGTGTACCCTGCCTAATGCCCCAAGTTCCCTAAGATAGGCTATAGGCCCAAGATATATCCCCAAGATACAGGCAAAGTAATACTTATTATGGACATAAGAAAAATAGAAAACACTTACAATTACATCTAGGCATTTGGCAGACGATCTAGAGCAACTCACAAAAGTGATTTAAATTATCCGTCACTGGATAGATCCATACACTAGTTACTAGGTTAATAACTATACGGACATCTAGAGAAAGTTCATTCTTTCACCACTTAGGTGCCAAAACAAAAAAAACTGTCTAAATTCATTTCTTTGTCGATCCCTGACAGATGGAGGGACCGATCAAGCACTGCTCAACGATCGAAAGGAACGTGGTGCCGTGCAGGCGGGGTGTGATTAGAGCTGAAAGGTACAGTAAGTGGGTGCTGGGCCAAAAACACAAAAAGAGCTCCAAATCTCAATGGTCTGCCTAGTATGCATGTGTAACAATTTGTCCCACATCACTTTATAATGTCTTCAGTGAAGCTGCTTAAATATGATGTGATGCATTACTCAGCCCTATACTGTCCAGTTGTCCATATATTTTATTAACCAACCAGAAATGATAAAGTGGAAGCAAGCTGTTACAAAAATTATATAAATTAGCAGTCAAATTGTGATGGTGGTTAACTATAAAATTCAGTCTCTGGACCGCAGAACTCTTAATTTCTGGGCAACAGGGGCAGTAATTAGCTATTCTTGGTCAGTTATTTCTGTGGGCATGTCAGAATGGAAGAGAGAGGAATTTTAACCTTCTATAACATCCACAATAATTCAATATATATTAGGTAATTTATTATTGCCCTTAAACCCTCCTGTTACAAGCCTGGAGAAAAAGTATTTATAATTCCAAAGCTATGATGGAATAACTTGCATGTCTTAGTAAAAATTCTTTTAATTTTCTTCTGCCATAGTGACTTCTACCATCATGCAAAAGTCATCGCATATTTAGCTCTGTTTTGTCAATTACTTTAGCGGGAGGAAAGCAGAGTAACCAGAGAAAACCTCTGTGCACACAGACCCGAGGCGGGAATCAAACCTGGATCCTGTAGGTGCGGCACCACTAAGCCACCATGCTACTCAGCATCAAGTCAGAGAGACATTATAGCCATATATTATAAAGTTGCTCATATCTCCAGAGTTTGTGTGTGTGTTTTTTTATGTTTTGTTTTTGTGGTTTTCTGGTTTAACTCCTGAGCTTTGTTCTCTGCAGCCTTTCTGTGCATGCTTCCTTGATAGATAGATAGATAGATAGATAGATAGATAGATAGATAGATAGATAGATAGATAGATGGATAGATAGATAGATTTTATTGATCCAGTGAGGGGAAATTATTGTAAAACCCAGATATAGAAAAAAAATGTCCATAACTACATCACATTTATGAAACTAAGAACGTTTTACTTTAGACAATATAGTGCCATAGTCATGGTTTTAGATGTGCTTTATAAATGCACTTATTTCATCGCAAGGTGTCAGTAGAGTTAAATGCATGCAGTGTAATGGCAATCAGTCCGGGTCTGTGCAAAGACATCAGATGTGCACAGTGTAGATGAGAAACAGATGCTGTGTATGGGCTTCTCTTCCGCAGTTTCACCCTCTGACCCAATGCAAATGCTCACATTTTTCCCTTGCATTGTTGGATAAATATTAAATACTAATATTTTGTTGTGTGTTTATTGCACAGCTGAATAATATAGCTTTCATGCAGGCAGGTCACATCGTTCCCATCTGATTGCATCAGTCTGATATCGCGGGGCAATCTGGTTAAGTAGTCTTTGTAAAGCACTCTGCTTGTAAAATTATGACTCAGTTCAATGTTTGTCGAGTTGCTGGAGGATGATGTGCACACACTGCCCGACCCCTCCCAGATGGAGGGGGAATGGGGTGGGAGGCTCTCTGCACCATGATCCATTGCATGCATACTGTATTAGCCTAGACTCAGAGAAAAGAAAACACTGAAGGAGCCCATCTTACAGGAAAGAAAGCATTGATGCAAAAACAAAACAAAACAGAGAGAAAAAAAAATCTAGGCAAAGTGCATGTGATGGAAAGAGCTGGGATGACTTTTTTTTTTTTAGCGAGGAGGAAAATGGACTTCTCTTCCATTCTGACCTCGCTTTACTTTGCTTCGGGGTGTAGGCGGATCTGAAGAAACAGATACACGAAATATCTGTTCAGCACATGAGATTGCTGTGCACATATAGACAGATAGAGAAATAATTTCATAATGGGAGTTTGAGCATTACAGGACTGGTTATTTTTCCTCCTCTGCCCGCCATGCTCCAGGCATCCTCATCCGATCTGTTCCCTACCTGAGGGACACGAAAGGAAATAGCCTTCTAGTCCAAGCGGATATGGCGTGTTTGTCGCATTGACCTTAATTGCACGTTGGCTTTTATTCATACAAGGTAATTCCTAAGGTATTTGGAGCTAATGGAGGGTTGGGATGAGCTTTCTGCATATGGATGCAATGTTTCTGGCATGCATTGGTGTGGACGAGACAAGTGCATGAATTGCTGAAGTTTGTGACGGAAATAATAATTTAAAAAAACTGAAAAATGTCCGTCTTTGAACTGCACGGCACTCTCTGCGGGACACGTGTGATGTAAACAAACCAGTGACGCGGCTCCGAACCTCGCCTACGTGCATTTCTCCTAAATGCTGCGCGAACTTGTAAATCGAACCGGACCCGCCTGAGTGTATCGTCTGAAGGGCTCCGGGTCCGGACTCGGTCATGGGAGCGAAACAGGCAAAGAGCCCGGATGAGGCGGGCGCCAGTCCACAAAGCGCGCGCTGCAGGAGGACACCGACGCGCGAGCGCGGCAATGACGTACGCGCCTCGCTCGTCCTGCGCGCCGGGGAGAGACTCGCGCGCGCCGGACCGCCGCCTCCCTACCAGCGGCGCGTGGGCATGATCCAGGACATGATGCTCCTGGCCAAGCAGGGCAAGCACGACGAAGCCACGGAGATGCTGAAAACCCTGCGACAGGTACAGTACGGCAGTCCTATTGCGGTCGTGCTTTAAATGCACAAGGTTGGTCAGACATTATACGTCACAACAACTTGACGACAACAACAACACAGGTAGACGAAAGAAGTGGATAGGCTTCTATACTGCACACTGTAGATTAACCACAGTCATGAAAGAAAGAATACTGCACAGACCGAAAACAAAACTTATTTCATTTAGAACACTAAACACAATATTGCAAACCTCAACATATTGCATCTAGAGCACAAAGGTTATTGATTGCATCTAGAGTGCAAAACACAATATTGCACACAAAATGTATTGCATTTAGAGCACAAAACACACAACAACAGAGGTAGACAACACCTTTGTTATGAAAAGAAGTGGATAGACTACTGTACTATACTGTACAAAACTTATTGTCTCTAGAGCACAAAACACAATATTGCAAAAAAGAGACAAAATTTTAAACTATTGCATTTAGAGCACAAAATCACAATATTGCAAACAAAACTTATTGCATCTAGAGCACAAAACACAATATTGCAAACAAAACCTATTGCATGTAGAGCAGAAATCACAATATTGTGAACAAAACCTATTGCATCCAGAGCACAAAGCACAACACAACAAACTTATTACATCCAGAGCAAAAAACACAATATTGCAAATCTCAACATATTGCATCTACTGTAGAGTGCCAAACACAATATTGCACACAAAATGCATTTAGTGCACATTGCATCTAGAGCACAAAACACACAACACAGGTAGACAACACCTTTGTTATGAAAAGAAGTAGATAGGCTACTATACTGTACAAAACAGTGCATGTAGAGCACAAAACATAATATTGCTAACAAAACCTATTGCATGTAGAGCACAAAGCACACTATTGCACACAGAACTTTTTGCATCTTGATTGCAAAACACACTATTGCATACAAAACTTATCGCATGTAGAGTACAAAACACACAAGAACACTGGTAAACAACATCTTTGTTATGAAAAAAAATGGATAGGCGACTATACTGTACAAAACATTGCATCTAGAGCACAAACAATATTGCAAACAAAACAATATTTCAAACAAAGCTTATTGCATCTAGAGCGCAAAACACAACATTGCAATCCTCAACATACTGCATCTAGAGCACATAACAAATCTTATTGCATCTAGAGCAGAAATCACAATATTGTGAACAAAACCTATTGCATGTAGAGCACAAAACACAATACAACAAACTTAATACATCCAGAGCAAAAAACACAATATTGCAAACCTCAACATATTGCATCTAGAGCATAAAACAAATCTTATTGCATCTAGAGTGTAAAACACAATATTGCACACAAAACATATTGCATCTAGAGCACAGAACACACAACACAGGTAGACAACACCTTTGTTATGAAAAGAAGTGGATAGGCTACTATACTGTACAAAACCTATTGCATCTAGAGCATAAAACATATTGCAAACAAAAGACAATATTTCAAACAAAACTTATTGCATTTAGAGCACAAAATCACAACATTGCAAACAAAACCTATTGCATCTAGAGCACAAAGCACTATACAGCGAACAAAACACATTATTCAGGGTAGATACTCCTGCTTTTGCTCAGCTTGACCCTGTCCAGTATAAAGTGGTTACTAAAGATGAATCCATGATGATTGAAAAATAAGGGTACATCTACATCTATATCTATAAACTGTAGCATTATACAGTGATTACTGTAGAATGCATTATTTCTATTGAATTTGCATATATAGGCAATTCCAACCAATCAGTGTTGTGTTTAGATATGTCCCGCACAACAAACATAGGTAAGAGTAGATTAATAGCAGTTAAGCGTTTGAATTAGCATCACATTTCATGTAACCATTACCTAACAAGCACTCTAAAGAGAGAAGGGGTATAATAGAATTACATTTAAGCCATTGCTTTTTCCCTTAAATGTCTTTAATCAGCAAGGTTAGAATGACATATTTGTATAACACAACATGGAAGCGGAAAACATAGCAGGCTCAAGGATCCTATCATGGACAGGTCAATGACAGTCATGGAAATCAAAAGACGTTTCTGTGGAAGTCCCACTCGCTCCATGGGGCTTCTGCTTCAAGTCCACCTACATACCAGCAGTGTAGTTTCTCTGCCTGCACCATGTGCTGGAGGATGCACACACACTTCACCCCCATTTCAGCTGTCGAGATCGATGGCCAGCGGCTGAACCGTCCTGTAATGCTGATGCAATTAGAACGGTTGTGCGATTTATTGCTTTGCTGTGTAGACACTTTTTACGCTCTAGATCTTGCAGTCTATGATGGAGGGATCAGAAAGAGAGTGTAGGAGTAACAGTGTTTCCCGTAGGGAGTTTGAGGATGGAAAGACGGCCCTACTACAGCTTATACCCATCAGTGAGAGCGTAGACGATCGAATGAGCTCAGCAGAAGTGGAATTCTGGTGAGACAGTACCATTTAGCTTTTTGCCGTTGCTGATCTTGACTGTGCTTTCTGTCAGTCAGTAGAGGAACACTCCAGAGTTTTCAGCTTCTATATATAAGCACCCATACCTTTTTTAATTTTTTTATCGTCGCTGACTGATGCTGTGTTGCCAGCACAGATCTGTGCCACTTGGGTTTTAAGTAGCTCTAACAAAGCAGGTGGCAATGCTTCCTCACCGCTTCAGGGTGTCGCTGTGTCTATGTTTACTTGTTCTCCTCATCCAGGTCTCTGTATCATTTTCAGGCTTCCTTTGACCCAGTCATACAGGTGGAAATGTGGACTATAGGTGCACTGGAAGCAAAAAAGTGTGAACAAGTGAATCATTTTGAATGCATGGATGGGTACCATTAAAGGTGTATTCCTGCCTCATCTAACTCTGTCTTTGTCATTCCAACCTTCTGCACGTCCTCCCTCACCACACCCATAAACCTTCCCTCGGGCTTTCCTTCATCGCTAACGTTCTCCTCCTGATATACCTCTCATCCCTCATCTGCACATCTCCAAACCATCTTAATCTGGCTTCTCTAACCTTGTCTCCTACATGCATAGTCCCGCTAATATACTCAGTCTTAATCCTGTCCATTTTTGTCACTCCCAATGCAAATCGCAGCATCTTCAGCTCTGCCACCTCCATCTCTACTTCCTGTCTTTCGGTCAGTGACAACGCCACCAAACAGTACAACGCTGCTGGTCTCATTACCGTCCTGTAAACTTTCCCTTTCATTCCTGTCCATACCTTTCTATCACAAATCACTTCTGCTTGTATCTTCGCCACCCGTTCCACCCTGCCTGCACTCTCTTCTTCACTTCTCGACCACACCCCCATTGCTTTGGACAGTTGACCCTAAACATTTAAACTCCTATACCTTCCCTACCTTTACTCCCTTCAACTGCACCTTTCCTTCACCCTCTCTCTCATTTACACACATTTACCCCATATTGCTCCTTCATGCCTTTTCTCTCCAGTGTCCTCCATCCCTCAACCTCTCTAGATTCATCTCAACCTGCTTCCTACTCTCGCTGCTGTTTACAATATCATCTGCAAACTTCCATAGTCCATGGGGACCTTCGTCTAACCCCATCCGGCAACCTGTCCATCACCACTGCAAACAGGAAGGGGCTAAGAGCCGATCCCTGGTGCATTCCCACTTCCCCCTTAAACCAGTCGGTCATACCTACGGCACACCTCATCGATATAACACTGTCCTTGTACATAAAAATTTAAATGCTGGAGCGTTCCTTTAAGCACAGAGGATGGTGAAGGATCCTAATAATGCTATAGGAAATGGATCAAGGCCAGCTCCTTTTAAACCCTCCATATGTATGAACTTATGATTCTCAGTGGGGGATTTTAGTATTTGTGTCATTCTAGATGTGCAGTTCAGTGATATTTTAGTCTGTTAGCCCATGTAAATTGTAAGAACTGAGATGCCTTGGTGAATTATTTTCCTAATAATAAAATGTTTTCATTTGAAAGGAAGATAAGTAATAATGTTGCTCCATGGATGCCTATTATGTATTGGTTATCTGTATCACTAAATATAACTGAATGGGTTTTTTCCAATGTATTCTTTCTATTCTCACACATTCCTGTCATTTTCTTTTTTTTGATATAGTAATTGATCACCGAGCCAAGGCACTGAGTGATGTTCTGAGAATCTGTAATAGCTGGTTCTTTTACTTGTCTCCTTGCCACAGTGCCCGGGGGTCAAGTCGATTGAATTTACATTTAGATTTGTTTATTTGCCGAACAGTAGAATGAATTAGCTTTTTTTGTAGAGTGACAGGAAGCTGTCGTGCTGTAATACTCATGAAACATGTCACGATTGTCTAGTAAGAGAGAAACGCTTGGCTGAAACCCGATGGATGTAAAGGTTAACTGACTTCAGTTCGACTTTCAGTTTCCAGCAGCGTCTCATTTTCACTTTCAAATGGAGTTTTACGCTGAATATTTTTTGTGTTTGTATATTTTTGTGTATGTATTTATGTAAAAATATATTGTACGTGGTCTGATTTATGTAATTATTCACTCACTCACTCACTCACTCACTCATCTTCTATACCGCTGTATTCAGGGTATAAATTGAAATTCTATCATTTTCCTTTCACTTCACAATTATGTGATTGTTTTACATTTATGTTTGTGGTTATGAATACTTTTGCAAGGCACTGTAACAATTCTGCCAAAAGATTAAGCATCACATTGGGTAAATGTTTATACAGGAGGCTACACATAGTGTATTCATATATAGAATCCAGTTTTTCTCAGGAAAACTAAATCTAAAATGGAATGGAAAATGCATCATACTGTGAAAAGCTTAAATAAAGTAAAAGGCTATTGTTAATCTTGGCTTTGTCCTGCAGAAGTCATTAAAAGCTCAATTCTCTCTCTCTCTCTCTCTCTCTCTCTCTCTCATTTTTTTTCTGCTGTAGGATCTGGGAATGGAGTCAACCTCCCTGGATGATGTCCTTTACCGCTACGCCAGTTTTCGGAACCTGGTCGATCCCATTACACATGACCTCATTATCAGTTTGGCCAGATACGTTCATTGCCCAAAGACGGTAGAGTGATTAGTTCCTTTAGTGATGCACTGAAATGAAAATTCTTGGCTGAAAAAAGTGCAATCAGGATACAGTGGGATAAAACCTGGTACTGAAAACCAACTTTAAAAAAAAAATACTGAATTGGTTTTGTATTAAGTTCCTTTTTCGTGGAGGACTACATCAAGTATCTTCATTTGTTTTAATATCTATCCTTACATATACGAGGGGTGTTCAAGTCAAACTTAGATTTGATGAAGGAAGCCATAAAACTGGGTGACATTTAAAGAAGATTTTAGGCATAGTTAGGCACAGTGATAAGACTCTTAATCGTAGTAAAATATTTGAACGGTGAGAACATTTTATAGAAGGCTGTATGTCCTTGAATGGCGATCCTGGCCGATATGGCTCAGAGCCCACTGCCGTCATTCCCTTGAACATTTAGCGACTGGAACGCCTGACCAACTTGTGGAAGAGATGCATCTGTGTCTGTGGGAACTGTACACACAATCATTCACCAACACCTCTTGCACGTTACAGGAACTCGGCTAGGAGTCACTGCCACATCACCTGTACAGTCCTGACTTCGCTCCAAGTGATTTCCACATGTCTGAGCCATTAAAGGAGTTCCTGGGAGGCCAGCGTTACAGGGATAACTCAATCAGTCTGATCATATATCAGCATACTGCGAAAACTTTCTACCTTGAAAGTATCCAAGGATAAGTGCATTAGTGTAGCAGGGGATTATATAGAGAAATAAAGGTAGTTTTTATTCTCATAATCGTGTTCTCTATTTCCCTGGTTGACTTGAACACCCCTCATTAAAACAGATAGTAATTAATATCAGTTAGTAAAATACTAACAAATATTGAAGATTGCTCCTCATACATAATCATTAGCCTTTGAAGGCATTTTATGGTTCTTTCTGTTCAAGGGATTTTGTGTAAACTGCTATGAATTGGGATAGTCTTGAACTAATATCAGCTTTCACTTTTTTTCTCAGATGAGTATAAACATGTACCGTTTAAGGTGGTTAGCACTGTCGTCTTGCACCTCCAGGGTCCGGGTTCGATTCCCGCCTCGGGGTCTGTGTGAGTGGAGATTGCATGTTCTCCCCGTGCTTGGTGGGTTTCCTCCGGATACTCCGGTTTCCTCCCACAGTCCAAAGACATGCAGATTAGGCTGATTGGCATTCCCAAATTGCCCATAGAGGAACAACCATGGTTGTAAAATGGGAATAAATACAAGGGTCACCACCATTGGGCTCCATGGCCCCTAGTTGGACTACAGAGGTTCTGAGATGGATGGATGCACCATTTAAGAAATATTGAGTAAAAGGCTTGGTTTTCCTCAGAGCATTCTAACATGATATAGTATGTGAGTGAAATCTGGCTTGGTCTGGGGCAAGGAAGTCTAAATTGGGTGTGGACTGGTTAGGTTTTTAATACAGTAATGTACACTGGCAATAAGAAAATCAAAGGCTTCATAATTTAAATGGGACATTATAAAAATTAAAATATCTGAAGAAATTATGGCAGACTGTTGAATTATTACAAGGCAATAAATCATACTCAGAGTTTCCATATACTGTAGGACTGTGATTAATCCTGAACTGATTGTAGATAAAATGACAATGCTTGATGGATTAAACAAGCATTCTATTGCCTCTCTAACTTTAATTAAATATATTAATAAATATACTGAAAATAGTGGTGATTTCTCAGTATCATATCCTATTTCTATTGATGTTGCTTGTACACGAGTGTGTGAGCCAGGCATTTGCGTAATTGGTGGGTAATAATTCAGTAGGTCCAGATAGTTATGGAATTGGCTGCTGAAATTTATTGCACCTCTGTTAACTTAGATTATTAATGTTTTGTTGTTAACAAATGAGCTCAATCATGGAAATCTGCTTTTGGCTACATTTATTAAAATCTGGTGAGGTCTCCCGACAAATGTTAACAGTTGTTAAAATTTCTATACCAAGATACTAGAAGACTAGTGCCTGAGCAGCTCAAAGACTTCCTTATTATCTACAGTGTACTCTGAAACTGTCAGGAAGAGGCACTGCACTGCATCATCATCATCACTGCAGCTTTAAAAGCAGTATGTGACCTGATTCTATCTTTAGATAAAGGATTTTTGTTCAGCTGCATTATTTATTGATCATTCAAAAGCTTTTGACACTGTAGTCCATAAATGTTGGGGGAAAAAAACAATAATTGATATTGGCCAGCGCATAAAAGTGAATTGGTTTGAAAATCATTTACCAGGAAGACAGCAATGCTCTATAAATGGAATTCCACAAGGTTCAGTGTAAGGACCATTACTATTATGTATTTACACAGATTTACTGTAATCTATGCCACCTCTTCTTCCTTCTTGGGTCTGGGTTTGCATGTTCCCCCCCAGCTTAAAGGGTGTTTCTGTGCGTAAATGAGTGAGTAAGTGATTAAGTAAAACATTTGGGTTCCCCTTGTGCCACCTCCGCAGCTCTGGCCTTTCGGTGCTTGGCTCTGCAGGGTCTCTGAGGATGTGCTGTGGTGTCTGGCACCAGGAGGTTGGCAGTGGATCCTTTGGATGCTGTGGATTATGGGATGGTGCCTCCTTGGTTTGGGGTTGTTTTGGTGCTGAATTGGAATGGGATCTGGGGAGCTCGGAGGCCGTGTTGGCAGCCTTGGACTCTTTGTCTGCTGGGCCCCGTGCTGTGGCGCATTGGGTATTCTGGTGCCTTGCTATCAAGGCCAGCATTGATTTTTTTTTTTGCCCACAAATTTGTGCTGCCTTGTTTTTTTTTTTTTGTGAGATCAGACCAGACAGACTAGCCTTTGCTCCACACAGGCAATGATGAGCATGTTGTTCCCATGGCACCAATTTACTGGTATATAATTGATAATCCATGTTAATGTGTTAATGTTTTGCTGTGTTAATGTTATAGCTGACCAGTGCATATAAATCATCTTGATTTAATCTGTAAAAAGCAAGTAATATACTCAAAGTAATATACTCAGGAAGCATGTGATGTCATTCAACAGTCTGAGGTGAAACTGATGGAACTTTGTCTTACTCGTCAGACGAATACACTCCCTGTTTGGTAATCTGGGAGAGAATCACAGATGAGAAATCGAAAAAGTAGATCGGATAAAGATGAAGTTTTGTCTTAAAATAAAATCCCACTTTAGTGCTGTTATTTCAGCGATGATGATATGAATTAATGCCAGTAAAAATATTATAATGTTTAGCTTTTCTTATGAATATCTATTGGAGCAGGTGTTTGTTTACGTTGAGCAAGTAGCTAATTAGTAGCTTATTTTTAAAGTAGATTATTAAATCCGTCACGTAACTGTTTATAACATCGCTATTACTCAACATTTTGATTTCACTTATGGTGCAGGTTAAACTTCAGGCAGATATCTTAGTTTTATTAAATTCTCTCCAGCGGTTGATTTAAGACGCGCCCACAGGTTTGACTTCAAGCAAATACCGAAGGACTGGAAAAGTTTCATTCAATTCTGTCTAGCCAGTTTTCTGCGACAAATTCTGGCTGGACAGACGTACAGATATACAGACAGACAGAAAAAGTTCTGAGACTGTTTCCGGTCCTCCAATGTATGAAAGGTAAGGATATTATTGAAAGAGTGAGTTCTGACCAATGTACAGACAAAACCTTTCTTTTATTTAAATAGATTGTAAGTCTCTAAACCATCCTCCTTGGACTCCTGTAGAATTTTGCGCTGGCATTATTTTATTTATAAAGTAATTTATTTAATGTTTATATTGCACAGAAATCATTGAAAGTAGTAGTGATGCAGGCAGACCATAAAGATGCTACTTGGCTCCAGGACAGTATAATTTACATTTAATAGGACGCAGATGGAGCTATTGATAAGAGCATCATCCACTGCAATTTCTGCAGTAAGGAATATTTCATACTATTAAAGTGCTTCTAACCTGAAATATCACCTCAATGTGAAGCATTCAGCAGTGAACCCAGAGGTCCGAGCTAGAACAGCCTCTGAGGCTAGTGCAACCTCATCAAGAGGCTTCCAGACCAGGCATCCAGACGAGTCTACGCATGACCGACTAACTAACTCTGGTGCAAAATATATTGCAGTTGAGTGTAGACCAATTATGGTAGAGGTTTTTACAGATAGCATCTTTTGACACAGCTTAACTGTCGCCACCGAGAAGCACAACTGTGTCCAAAATCCAGCAGCTTCATGACAGAAATAAGAGGGACATGCACTGACTAGGGATCACTGGACAAAATTCATTTGAAACAAAATTTTTCTTAATACTTTTACAGGAAGAAATGTGGTATGATTCATTTAGATTAATTAATCACACATGGCATAATTAATTAGATAAAAAATATTTAATGGCTTGACAGCCCTAGTTGAAAGCGGTTATATTCTTCAGTCACAGAGAGTTATATTGTTATCGGTACCTACTGTAGGATTAGAACCAAATATGGAAAAATAGCTTTTAAGTGTGCAGCTGCTCGTGCATGGAATTGTTTCCAAAAATCCACTGAATTTATGGTCGTCTGTTTCTCCGAGTCGGTTTATAGCTTTATTAAATGAAGCTGGAGGAATGTCGGTGAGTTGTCATTGTTGGCGTTCATCACACAAAACTGGTGTTTTTGCCTGAATAGGACTGAGATGGTGTTATGGATTAATCAGTGTTATTTTTGCTCTGTTTATCTTTAACCTTGTTGCCTCCTGTCTTGGCCATGACACACTTGAACAGGAGATTTAATTATGGTAAAATAATAATTATTATTATTATTATTATTGTCGTTCTTGTTGTTTCATACCCAAATATATCCACATCTAGTTATGCTAAAATGAATACATAGATAAAAATAACTAAATAGATAGATAGATAGATAGTGGTGTACTGGTTTGCATTGTTGCCTTGCACCTTCAGGGTCCGGGTTCGATTCCCACCTTGGGTCTATGTGCATGGAGTTTGCATGTTTGTTTCCTCCGGGTACTCCAGTTTCCTCCCACAATTCAAAGACGTGCACATTAGACTGATTGGCGTTCCCAAATTGTCCAAAGTTTGTAAACCCCAGTGTGTTTGTTTGTGTGTGTGTGTTAACTACAATGGATTGGGACCCCATCCAATGTGCACCCTGTCTCGTGCCCTAAGTCTCCTGAGATAGGCCCCAACCCCGCTTGGACCCTCTATACAGGATAAAGCGGTATAGACCATGACAGAGTGATTATTAGCATTATTATTATTATTATTATTATTGTAGTTCCCGTTTGTAATAAATAAGGGGAGACCTAAAGCACATACATACCCAAGTAGGTCTAGACCTAGACCTAGGCCTAGTTTTTTTACCTGGTAAAATGAATACATATAAAATACAAAAAAATAAATAGTTATTACAATATAATTTAGAGGTGTTGGTCATCTTACTCTTAAAATTGAAATAAAATCTTTCAAATTCAAGTTCAAATTTAAATGCTTTTACGACTGCCCGTGATCTTAAAAATAAAAGCTTATTAATAATAAATAATTATGAATAAAAAATAAATACAACAGAAAATAAATTTAGCTGGGATAAAATAAGATAAAAATATTCTGTACAATATAGAAAAATATAGAAAATATATAAAATTTTGTGTAAATGAAGAAAAATGACTGGGGGGTGTGGTCTTATTAAAGTGACTTGTGTGCAATGATCCAAGAAATGAAATATAAATATGTAAGTGTGCATGAATGTGTCCATAAGAGTACATGAATGTTCAGGATGAGGCCGAAGAGACAATGTCATAATCTTTATCAGCATCATTATACTTTCATGTATATATGTAGGTGCATACTGACAGTCAGAGAGAGAGAGAGAGAGAGAGAGACTGTTACCTGGAAAAACGGGAAATGAATAGTACTTATGACAAAAAGCCTTGATATTGAATATCAGGACAATAGACGGCACGCTGTTTTTCCGACCACAAATATGATCTTACCTACTGTACGTCCACGAACACATACGCAAAGCCTCTTTTTCTGTCAGCGGGGTGTAGGTTTTAATAGCATGTATCACAGCAAGCAACACAAGCTACAGGAAATGGCATTTACGTGAGGTTCATAGTGACTATTTTGCAATCATTCCGGATTCCAGGAGCATTAGTGAGCGTTGCTAACGGCAGTAAAGAGGAAAGTCATTTCAGTCGCGAACATATTGACAGATAGAGAGAGAGAAAGAGAGAAAGAGAGAGTGTGTGTGGGGGGGGGTGGGGGGGGATTATGAGGCGGGCTGTGTGATTGACAGCAGGAGTGTTCCGCTCATGGATGAGTCACGGTTTGAAAATGAGTGAGTTTAGACTAGGAGACTTACAGCTGATGCTGTTTGGATGTAATGGAGCAAATTAAACCCAACAGCATGGAACAAACAACCAGCTCAGCTCAAAGCCCCTCTAACAGCTGATTTCTAATAAAACAGGAGTTATCACAAACTGGAGAGAAAAAACAGCTTTATTCCAGTAAGACTGCTAAAACTTGCAGAATGTATAGTAAGGAACAGACAAGGGGCTAAATCTAGGTTTTATAATATAAAAAAGAGATGTTCAAGGATGTTCTAAAAGACTCAATATACACAAAACACAATACAGTAAATTAATACCAATAACTTTTAAAGCAATAAAATTCATACTCAATCCATTGTTCTGTCCTTAGTGTTCTCTAAGCATTGCTCGTTATGTTGCTTAGCAACCGATGCTTCCTGAAAACAGACCACACCGTGTGGCATGTGGATTCTTTATTGCAATTAATATTAATCAATTAGATTATTTATTTATTTATTGAACACTGGATTTCATCATATTGTGTTTGTCATTGTTTTACAAAAAAAAATGCGTTCTTGCATTACATTATATTGTTTTTGAATTAAATCATATTGTTTTTGTTATTGTTTTAAAACAAAAACAAACAAACAAAAAAAAACATAACCTTGTGTTATAGTGACTATATTGTCTTTCTTAAGAACACCCTTGCGCATGATTAAATCACCGAAACACACAACCTCGTGTGGATTACTGCTTCATTCTAACACATTAGCTAAAAGGTTAAAACTGCATGATTTCAGCCGTCTGATCAGTGAACCTCACTCACTTATTCACTCACTCACTTTATCCTGTATACTGGGTCACAGGGGGCCTGGAGCCTATCCCAGGAGACTTAGGGCACGAGGCGGGTTACACCCTGGACAGGGTGCCAATCCATCGCAGGGCACATACACATACTAATCTGCATATCTTTGGACTGTGGGTGGACACCGGAGGAAACCCACCAAGCATAGGGAAAAACATGCTGGGAATTGAACCCGTACCCTGAAGGTGCAAGGCGACAGTGCTAACCACTAAGCCACTGTTCTGCCATCCATGAACCATTCACAAATAATATCTTTTTGAGCCTTTATTCATCACATATACATCACTACACAGTGAAATTCTTTATTCTTTGCATATCCCAGCTACTTGTTTCTAGGCTGGGGTCAGAGCACAAAGTCAGTCATTATACTGGAGCTGGGGCTCAATCTGCTAACCTTCTGATTAGTAACACACTGACTGCGCCATCAAGCCCCAAATGCATTGAGAGAGTAATGCTTTGTACTTATGCGTTGTACTAGGAACTTACAGTACCTTGTACTGTATATGGTGATGTGGCACACTTACTGTTATATTCATTGTAAAAGAGATGAACATTTCATTCATGACTGGTAATTCGGCTTTTTTTTCTTTTCTTTTCTTTTTCTCATCACATTGTTCCTGAGCTGGGATTCGATGTATTGGTTTTTACCACCAGTTTTAGCCCAGTATCACACCAAGCACAATGCTGAAACATGGTTCATATAACTTATAGTGTTTATGGTTTGCTCTCTAAGGCAACTCTTCTTCTTCTTATTATTATTATTAAAATATGATTTAGTCAAAACCCTTTACTATTCAAATAGAAATTAAGGAAGAGTCTATGCCATAGGTGACCAGTGTTAATCCTCATGAGCCGCAGCCCTGCATGTCTTCCAGTTACCTCGGCACTGTTCACTGCTGGTTACCTGGATCAGGTGTGTTCAGTCAATCAGAAGCCGGAAGCAGTGGTAACTGGAAAACATGCAGAGCTCTCGAGGGCCTGGTTTATGATCCACTGGTGTGTAAGAAGATTCTTATCGAGATGCTGCATCACAGTGTGAAAATATGTCATGCATGCATTAATCCTAACATGAGCACACACACACTAAACTTATACCTTTGCATGAACTCAATTGACCAATAAATGGGATGGGGGGGGGTTATTACATTTCATCCTCATATCATCACATGGGGCTTTTCTGTCCATTACATGACTGATGACTGATGCCTCGTCTTCTTTCTCTGCTCCTACGCTGTTTGCCTGGTCAGGAGGGCGATTCTCTGGGAGCGATGGAGAAGGTGTGCCGGCAGCTGACCTACCACCTGAGTCCGCACTCGCAGTGGAGACGCCAGGGCCTGCTGAAGAGGAAACCTCAGGCATGGTGAGCACACAGAGCATACACTATGGGTCTGAGCCAGGAGCCATGAGGTCAGGGGTTGACCTGTCATTTAACCTAATGGCACACCAGAGAGAGAGAGAGAGAGAGTATTTCTTCTTCTCTCTCTCTTTTTCTCTCTGTATAATTTATTCAGTTTTTTCCATCAGGTCGTCAGTCATCATAACCTCTACCATCAGCATTTGTTGATGGCCAAGGGCTGCTGCTCTCTTATTTTATTGAATTTCCATTTTAATTCAAGTGCAGATGATTGAAAGGACTGGCCTATCTCCAATCCACTCATAAGAGCCAAATGCACATCCTTTTTCATTAGATAAATTATGAAAACCGTCTCTGCTTCCTCGTAACAGGTGGCTGCTCCAGCTGTTTCTGTAACCAATGGTTTGTAAGCACTGAGAGAGTAAACAAATTAAAAACCACAGCAATAAATGCAATCTCAAACCGGCCTTCGAGCCCTGAAACACAATTGAGAGATCTCCAGTGGAGCTTTGGAAACTGTACAGTACGTCATATTCTGTTACAGAACTGACATGGAGGTCAGCCATATCATGTCTCTCCGTGCCTCATTTCAGCCTGCCTTAACATACGAAATAAAAATTTACTACAAGCAGAGATAAAGTAGAATTGGTGGTAGAATTGGTGGCTCAGTGATGGGTTTATCGCCCGCCATGCAGAAGGCCTGGGTTCGATTCCCAACCAATGCTCAAACCCCAGCCACTGGATCCAGTGCCAGTCCCAAACCCGGATAAAACCGGAGTGTTTCGTCAGAAAGGGCATCCGGCGTAAAACCTGTGCCAAAGTCGTTGTGCAGATCGGATGGTCCACTGTGGCGACCCCAACGGGAACAGCCGAAAGACCAACAAAAAAGAATTACAGCTTAAACTCTTTGTGCAAGATTTAGTGAAGACATGGTTAATGCACTTAAGAAGGACTAAAGTGTACTAATTTTTTTTAAGTGTCTTCACAAAAGATCCTGACGTGTATTCAAAATTATTGTGGAGTGGAAAAGTTTCAGGGTTAAGGATATTCTTAAAAAAAGAATGAAAGCAGGTGTTGGTGCTAATCGTATCACTCAGGTCTGCACTTCTCTCAGGCTCCTGCTTTCCCCCAGCTGAGCGTGTGCATGTGAGAATTTCTGCTGGCTGTTTATAGCCTGTGTTTGTTCAAGACTCTGGGGAGACACAGGAGGAGCTCTGACCTCTGTGCCAGGTTCATTCGATCACTGACCTTGCTGCTTCGTCTCTCCGGAGTGAGGAATGAAAAGATAAAAGCCCTTAAGTGTTCTAGCTACCTAAACCTCTTAGCAGCATTAATGTCTGTTGTCATCATCAGTCTGATGGAATCCCAGACCATGTGTTCATGCAGAAAAGACATGTCAGTGATGTAAAACTGATTAGAGGACAGTCAGCTAAATCGTTTGGCAGACCTCCTTATTGTGCAGCGACTTACGGAACTGTGTTTTCGCCCCCATCCAAAACCTGCTGGTGCAAATAGGTTAGAGTGTAAGAATACCAGTATGTTCAGCTGTTCAGTATTGTATGTCTGGGTTGAGGGTAACTCAGTGGTCAAGGCATTGGACTACGGTTCGGAAGGTCCCAGGTTCAAACCCCACGACCAGACCTGTTGGGCCCTTGAGCAAGGCCCTTGACCCTCAACTGCTCAGATATATGAGATCAAAATGTAAGTGGCTCTGGATAAGGGCATCTGCCAAATGCTTAAATGTAAAAAAAATTGCTTAAATTTGCAAAACCCATCAAGCACCATGATGAAACTGGCTCTCATCACCTTCCCAAAAAAAATAAAATAAATAAGAGCAAAACCTACCTCTGCTGCAGAGGAGAAGTTCATTTAGAGTTACCAGCCACAAAAATCACCAATTAACAAACAGCACCTTGGATTAGAGCCGTTATGAAGACTTTACCGAGCATTTGTAGCAGAGAGATCTCGATATCAACTGTTGAAAGGAGATTATTGCACATTTTGGATTGTTTGCCTTCAGTATTGTTTTACAGTGTAGAAGGAAATAAAAATCAGGGAATTAGAAGGTGTGTCCAAACTTTTGACTGGTAGCGTACCTACATTTTGGATCAGTTAGAGTCTGGTTGCATAATGCCGTTTCCCCAAATGTGGCCGTTCACCAACATATTTATAATTCATCATTTGCCGACATAAGTGACTTCCATTTTTATTTCATTATACACCTGAGGGTTAATGGCCTTGCTCATGATAGTACAGGGGTTCGAACCTGCAGCCTCCAGACCAATAGTCCACCACCTTATCCACTGACCTACCCCTGCCCCTTGCCTGCTCTCTCAACTATCCAAGGTGCTGCATGTGCTTCCTCGGAGACATGTGAAGCTAGCCTTCACTTCTCGCCAAACTGTTGTTACAGTAACAAACTCAATGGAAAGCGCTAACTGCCCTTTTCTGCATATATGAGCTCACAGATGCCCACAATTGTCTAGTGTCACTTTGATGGGTAAAAAAAATCACTCAATATACTTAGAAACAGGAAACTGACATTATAAGGTAGAAAGAGAAAAGACGTTTTCTAAAATGACAGCATGGTTGCTAATGGGTTAATGGCCTTGCTCCTAATGGACATTGTTAGATGCCGTGATTTGGGGAATCTCCAAGGATGCCAGTAGTCTGGGTGAGTCTTTGTTTGAGAGCAGTTTGGGTTTCTGGGGAATAAATAAACAGTGTCATCAATGCATTTGGCAGGTTATCTTACCTTTCTGTCAAATCTTCTTAATCTCGTACAAACTCCAGATCCTTGACTATATTAAAAGTCTGACTGTCTCCTAAATTGCTCCTACAGCTATGACTCACTCACTCTCTCTCTCTCTCTCTTTCTCTCTCTGTCCCTTTTGTCTGAGTTTTATTCGAAAGGGACATTAGCATGAGCTAATGATCCACTCTAAGGCAGGGCCCCTGACTACTTCATGGAAATATGACTCTTGCCTTTCACCAGGGTTAAGGACATGATGCAGAGAGATAAACTCTGTTTTTACTTCCGAGTGGCTCATCAGGGATAATGAGAGACATTAATCCTTATTATGAGAGCTATAAAGGCTACACTGTGCACGAGGAACGATTCATAAGATCTGTGTACTGGCGATTTGCTTGATTTTTATCTGTCTTCACTGGAAAAGCTTATAATGATCACTGATTATATTTACTGTCCATGTCCTCATTTCTGTAAGTACAGTATATTTGCTCCATAATAATCAGGGCAGAAGAAAACTATACATCGATCAGCCATAATATAAAAACCCTTATTAATCAAACCGCCTGGATTTTGGGTTCCACTTGTGCCACTGGGATGGCTCTGGTCCCTCTGGGTGTGGCACCGCAGGACCTGTGGGGGGGTCTGCTGTGGTGTCTGGGGCACTTCATCGGATTGGGAGCTGGGGAATTTGAAGGACAATTCAATAACTTTGGGGTCCTTGTCTCCTGGGCCTCGTGCTCAGAACAATAGACTGTGTTGCACTGGGTGTTTTGGTGCCTTTCTATATTATCCAGCGTTGACTTTTTTTGGGTGAGTTGTGCTGCATTCGGGATCAGACTAGACAGGCAGGCCTAATTGGTGATCCCAAATTGCGCGTAGTGTTTGAATGAGCGTGTGTGTGTATGTGCCCTGTGATGAATTGCCACTCCAGGATGTACCCTGCCTCAAGTCTCCTAGGATAGGCTCCAACCCCTCCCCCCGCGTGACCCTGTATACAGAATAAAGCGGTGTAGATGATGAGTGAGTGAGTGAGTGACGGATACAAATTCATTAGTCAGTAACTGCCGGAATCTGGAACACATGGACATCACCAAATGCTTTTTTCACCTGAATTTATTTTACCAGACTTTAATGCAGCTGCCTTCAGTTGCTGCTTGTTTTTGGTCTTAACGCCTTCAGTTTTTTTTTCTCTATTAAGTAAAAAGCATGCTCAGTTAAAGTCATTAAGCTCAGGTGAGTTTCCCTGACCCTTTCTTGAACGTTCCATTTCTTTGCCTTAAGAAGCTCTTTGGTTGCTTTCACAGTATGTTTTGGGTTCATCTGTACACGAAGATCTGGCCTATCAGTTTTGCATCATATGTCTTAATCTTAAAGTATAGTTCTATACAAGCATTTTGATGTCTCTGAGCTCACCGGTATATTCCTTGTTTTTTATGAATTTTTTTATAATATACTAAAATGTTGACTTGGCCACTCGTAAAATGTGTGCTGTCTCTCAGGTAGGTCTGTTTCTGGATATCACATTAAGAGATCCCATAAACAGCTATTAAATGCAAATTCAACACTTTGAATCAACTCCAGAGCTAAAAGGGTCAGGGACACTCACCTGCCCGTAATGTAACTGAGCATGCTTTTTACTTAATGGAGAAAAAGGCGTTAGACCAAAAACAAGCAGCAACTGAAGCTTCTACATCACACCTGACTATGAAACTACTTATCACTTTTAAGCCTGTGAATGTAAAAAAAACAGGTAGTAATTCCTCAACAGTTCATGCAATAAATATATATTTTGTTGAAATTGGCTTAACCTAAAAGTCTACACTTTAATCACATTTTGATTGTTTTATTTCAAACCCATGGTGGTGGTGCGCTGAGGCATAATTACAACAAAAAAAAAAATTGTCGCCGTCCAAATACTTATGGACCTGGCTGTGTATTTTGAGGTTCAAAAGTGATTTATCCATTGTATTGAAACAGAGCGAGGACTGGCACAATGGAAAGGAAAATTGCAGCAGGCAGGCAGGCGATGTGCGCGGGCTGAGTGTTTGGGATGAACTGAATCGTGCGAGACGCGGCAGCTGTCTGGTCCGTCTGCACGGCTGTCTGTAGTTCATAATAACTCCTAATAACCGGCATTGTGTTTGTCAGCGGATGATGAGGAAATATTTTAGCGTCTGTACACAAGACTCTGGGTGAAATTTTCCATTTATCCATGAACTGCGTCTCATTTGTCAGCCGCGAGTGTGTGTTACCACGTTATTCTGGGTCTATAGGTGTGTCTAGCTCTTTTCTTTTAAGAAACGGACACGTCATTTCTCAGGCATGCCTTTTTTTCTTTTCCTCTCATCCAACATTGCCTCATTCCCCCCACCTCCATCCTTCTTTAGTCAAATCCTACGCTCCTTCTCCTTCTAACATCATGTCCCCGACCACGCCCATCTTTCCCATATGCATAGCGCTATACATTATTAAACACCATGATCTACCCGGATCTAATCCCTATTTTTTTTATAATACAGTATTTGTCCCTGTTTTTCATCTCCTCCTCATCTTGTAGTCACTGTGCTCGATGTAGGAGCGGCGCTGGGGTCAGAGTATGATATGCAAATGAACTTGCTGCATTAGTATTCATTCCTGGCCTCCTGTGTGTTGCTTTCTCACTCTTTCTCTCCCACGCTGATTCTGGCAGCACTGTCCATCCATTTCAAACCGAGACATAATCAAATATTCTGTTTGACGTTTATGCCCTTTTGTTGCTAGTGTAATTAGCATAATCGTTGCTTCAGTGCATTAGCAGTGACCAATCTACATATTATTAATCAGAAATGTCTCGACAAACTAGTGCAGCAACATTTAATATTTAATGCCACACACTAGACAGAATAAACAAACTATTTTTTTCCATCACACTCATGCTTATACCGTGATGCCGTTACATTCGTGAGTGTCTTGAACCTGATCGCTCAGGAGGTGTTGATTTATTTTCTATAACAGCGGCTCTGACAATGGTGGTGGTGCCTGTAAGGTGTATAATATTGGAGTTCATTATTGTTTCTATAGAAACAACTCATTCACAGGGACTTGTTTGGTGAACAATTTGCATAATCCAGAGCTCGGTAACATAACAAGCTGCATTTATTTTCTGTCTTTCCAACAACAACAACAAGAGATAGAAAAAGAAGTGCTGGAAGAGACTGAGCTGATATAACATAAGGGATGACTGAAAACGTATTTCACTGATGTTTGGATTCGACCAATTAACATTATGACCACCCTTACACAAAGAAAATATGTTTCCTTATACTGTATACTAACGGTCAATATATTAAATGATGTTCAGATCTACTGGTAAATTGAATAGATTTTATAATGTTAATATTCCTCGTTACGGCGCTAACTGATACTAACTAATAATTAACAGGTAAAAAAAAGATATTCATATTCAAAAATATATTTACAATATACATAATAATATACTGTATTGTAAAATACTGTACATACGTAATTGGCGCTTTTCATATATTGAGAAATATATAAAAATAAATTTAAATGTATATCTTAATGTATGTAATTTTATATTCAACATTATACTTCATAATATATTGAATTTTATATAT
>JAQMYK010000003.1:22852737-22874492 GCA_030014345.1 Clarias buthupogon
ATTTAAATGTAAATATAACTACACTATATCACACTACAGAGTGGCACAGTGGCATAGTGGCGTTGCATTTTCAGGGTCCGGGTTCGATTCCCATCTCTGGTATGCATTTTCCCCCTGTCTTTGGTTGATTTCCTCTGGGTGCTACGGTTTCCTCCCACAGTCCAAAGATATGCAGATTAGGCTGATTGGCGTTCCCAAATTGTCCATAGTGTATGTGCGTGCTCTGTGATGGAGTGTACCCCACCTCTTGCCCTAAGTGTACTGAGATAGTCTCCAGGCAACCCTGTATACAGGAAAAAGCGTATAGAAGATAAATGAATGAATGAATGAATAAATAAATCTCACTACGGGCGATGGCGACATCCAGTGGTGATTTGAGCCACTGCAAATCTCAAAATTCTATTTTTAACAGTAAGTGTAAAAAAAAATTTTTTTTTAAGGTATATACACTATAAGGACAAAAGTATTTGGCCAGTCCTGTTAATTATTAAATTCAGCTGTTTCAATCAACTCCCATTAAAGAACAATCTTAATGCTTCAGCATACCAAGACATCTTGGACAATGATATGCTTTCAAATTTGTGGCAACAGTTTGGGGAAGGGCCCTTTCTATTCCAAGGAGAATAAAGACATGGTTTAATGAGTTCAGTGTGCAAGAACTTGACCGGCCCAAACACAGAGCCCTGATCTCAACCCCATCGAGCACCTTTGGGATGAATTAGAACAGAGTTTGCGAGCCAGGCCTTTTAGTCCAACATCTGTGCCTGACCTCATAAATGCTCTACAGAATAAATGGGCACAAATTCCCACAGAAATACCCCAAAATCTTGTGGACAGCCTTTCAAGAAGAGTGAAAGCTGCTATAGCTGTAACTCCACATTGTATTTGGAGGTCATTGGAGGTTCAATATAATGAATACTTTTGTCCATATAATTTATATAGTAATAATTGAATTTATGTGTTGTTAAATCTTTCCACAGTGTATAAGGGATTAAAAGGCTGAACATGACTCACACTTTTAAATAAACTACAAGCATTTCACACCCAAAAATGTACACCCAGTTGTGAGTATTAAAGCACACGTTTTAGTGTGTGTGTGTGTGTGTGTGTGTGTCAGTGTGTGTATGTTTAGTCACTTTTCCCTCGCACGACCTAACCCTGTTGTAATTTGACAGAAAAAAAAAAAATATATATATATATATATATATATATATATCTCAAAATGGTTATTTCTGGAAGGTGTGTTTTTTTTCTGGAAGGTGTCGAGGGTGTGACGTCACATCCGGGAAATAAGGGCAAAGCTTGTTTCAGCAGTCCGCCATTTCAAATATTTGAACTTCCCCCAGTGACAAGTTCTAGTGCAAGTCGGGGTGCCATAATTTAATCCGTTTATCGGGGGGAAGATTTCCACGGGTTGCTTGATGCACATGTGCGCTGGAGCGGTGGCCTGTTCGTGTGAGTAAAGGCGAATGCTGGAGCTGATCGGGACGAGTTGATCAGCGGAGAGGTGCTGAAGTTTTTGTATGAGCTGAGCGCGGCTGGCGGATCCGGACACGCAGCAGGCCCGGGAGAAGCCTCGGCCTTTGGGTGGCAGCCATGGCCGGACACTTCGACGCGGAGGACCGGGGCAGCTGGTACTGGGGAAGACTTAGCCGACAAGAAGCCGTGTCCCTTCTGCAGGGACAGAGACATGGCGTGTTTCTAGTGCGGGACTCTATTACCAGCCCCGGAGACTATGTCCTGTCTGTGTCAGAAAACTCTAAAGTATCTCATTATATCATCAACAGCATCAGCAACAGCCGGCAGTCCGCTCCGGGTAAGGCTAATGCATGGACCTGGCTAACAAGCTAAGCTAACTAGCATACACACTTACTACTTTAAGCAACGCATTCGTTGCTTTAAATGCGTGATTTTTAACCGCATCATTAATTATACGAGTTATAATTCCACAGTAATCATTATATAAACACAACTTTTCTAGATATCTTCCAAACTTGTAGTGTTTTAATGTGTCCGTTAGCTAGCAGGCTAGCTAGCGAAGGTTACTTAGCCGCATGCTAACATTCTCAACTAACTTGGTGTTACTTGACGTATTTCTAGTTGTTTAGTCGTGTCTGAGTCCCAGAAATAGTATTTCACTTCATGTGATACAATATTTACAAACCAATTTATGTTTTATTTGTTAGAAACCATAAAACCACAAGGAGTCCCCCTTAGCTTTGCTAGTTAGCCCGCAAAAATAGGCAACCAGTGAAATTCCATGACCAGGTAATGCAGTGGATTAGAAAGTCTCAAATATAAATGGAATAAAAATAATTATACGCTTATTCTACATCACAATTTGGCGCTATATTATTGTTATTTTTATTATTAGTATAATAATAAACGCGCATTTGTTCTGCTAACCAATGTTTAAACCATTGACATTGACAGATTATCAACAAACTCCTGTTTTGTTCTCTTATATTACATTATATATTTAAGGTTTCATTTTTTTAAAAAAACAGCAAAACATTATTTTTTAAAAACATTAATATATATATATTTTTTAGTTTAAAAGATATCTAATGTGTTGGTGTCAAATTTCAACCAATTTTCAATATAAATTCTACACACAGCAAATTAAGCTGCTTTTTCGAAACAACGCAGGCACTTCTATAACCTTGCCGTGTATTGATCAGGCATTACATATTGTATGTTGTCTCTTTCCCCCACCACCTCTCAGGCCTGGCAGCTTCTCGCTTTCGTATCGGAGACCAGGAATTTGATGCACTACCTGCCCTGCTGGAGTTTTATAAGATACACTACCTGGACACCACTACTCTGATCGAGCCCATCAACAAAGCCAAGTACTCGGGGATTGGTCTTGCTAGCACGGGACCGGGAGGCGTTCCCCAGAGGTTCGAAGAGGAATATGTCCGTGCTTTGTTCGACTTCCCTGGCAATGACGACGAGGACCTGCCCTTTCGAAAGGGCGATGTCCTGCGTGTCCTGGAGAAACCCGAAGAGCAGTGGTGGAACGCGCAGAATTCAGAAGGCCGTGTGGGTATGATCCCTGTGCCGTATGTGGAGAAATTCCGGCCTGCTTCTCCCACTTCAGGGACCCTGTGTGGTGGAGGAACGGGCACTGTGGGGAACTCGGATGGCCACAATTCCCAACCTCCTCTGCTCGGCGAACCAGGCCCATATGCCCAGCCTACATCTTTACCCAACTTGCAAAACGGGCCTGTGTTGGCCAGAGCGGTTCAGAAAAGAGTTCCCAATGCCTATGATAAGACAGCGCTTGCTTTAGAGGTAAATTATCAATTGAGAGAATTTTTTTGGTTTGTTTTTTTTAATGAATTTTGACAATAACAAATTTTATTTTTCCCGGTTCAGGTTGGCGACTTGGTAATGGTGACAAAGATCAACGTGAACGGTCAATGGGAAGGCGAGTGCAAGGGAAAGAGAGGTCATTTTCCCTTCACGCATGTGCGCTTACTGGATCAGCACAACCCCGACGATGACCCGAGCTGAAAATGAAGACTCGATTTTCCTATACAGCCCTTAAATGCACACACCCTCTCCTCTCACACCTCATAACTGACGTGCCCAGCAGTATCCTCTTCTACTAGATCCTTTTCCTGTATGTCCGTTAATTCTGTGCCATCATGTCGTTCATGCCAATATATACAGCCATTTCCTGATTAGATCTTATGCAACAGTTGAAGTTAATCGTTCAGTAGACACTAAGCGCCATGGACATTTCAGTAGTTTGCCATAGATCGAATGTTGGTGTGATGATTGTGCATAAAAAGAAAAGAAAAGAACGAAACACAAAAGGGGACAAGTCTGCTTGGACTCAAAATGTAAGCAGTTTGGTGTTGCTCTAAGGGACTGTTGCTCGGCGGTTGAGTAGCATACACTACTCGTACTGATTTGCTAATATCCGGCTGCATTGAAGGTTTGATTTGTTTGGAGCCTTCCGTCACACTACAAATAATCTACCACGTGATTATGTACAAGATGTCTCCGAGAAAATGCTGATCACACACGTATTGTTTACTATTATATGCTAAATTTTGTATTCCTTTAAGCATTATTGTGCACACAGAAGTATTTTTGTGTTGAGTCTTTGTTTGTTAAACCATCCTTTTAATGTCTTATTGATCACTAGAGGAAAGGGTTTCTGGCCCGTTGGACACTTTATTTAGCATTTACAAATCAATTTTGGGTGGGAGAGCACAAGTTCACTCAATTGAACTTGTGTGTCTGGTAAAAGCAGTAGTACTCTATTATAAAGTTTTTTTTTTTTCTTTCTTTCTTTTTTGCGCTACCCCACTACAGTATCACATGAAGATGCAACAAATTTTACCACTTTGATAAACACAACGAGATACACGTACATGTCACTGTGTAAAATGTAAATGCCTCAACAATGTCTCTCAAGACGTGTATCGGACACTACAGTAGTTTTCATTTATGATTGTTTTATGTATTTGTAAGCCGGCTGAGTATCAGTTTAACCGTACAGCAATATTTGCGATCACACTTCACTGCTTCATAGTGGCAATGTTATCACTCATTATATATAACAATAATAGTTCCTTTAACCAGCTGTTTGCCTTTTATTGCAAAAGCGCCAAATAACTGAAGCGAATCATCTTTAATATAGTCTCATAAGCAACTGATAAAATAGTGTACAAGGATCATAATGAGCCCGCTTGTATTTAAACAGTGTATTCCACTTGTTTTTTTTTTTGTTTTGTTTTTGTGTGTGTGTTTTAAATGAAATTGACTAAATGAACAAATGTATAGTATTGATTTGAAAAACCATCAGAACACACCAGGGGCATGATTTTTCTTAGCAGTCATTTGAATGATTAAAATTAACATCATGTTTAATGATTTGAATAGGCACAATCAAGTTTTACCCTCCATTATAACCGAAATGTGAAGTTTGGGTATGAAGAAGTAATAAATGAGTCAAATTTATTCATCGCATTAATGAAGGATTTTTCTTTTCTGTTTTAGTGCTAAACGCTAATAAGTGATAAGGCAAGTATATATATGGAGCATGAAATCTCATTGGAAGTATGGCCCTGTTTCTACAGGTCAAACCCAAAAATCTAATTCGAAACATTAAATAAAGCCATAAAATATTAGATGTCAACAATGGAAGCTTCAGTAGAGCCCAGTTTTGCAGACTGCTTTGGTATTTTATTAGTACACATTATAAAAGATAACTTTCCTACCTGATTTCCTCATTTCTGTCATAAACGGTATAAAATGAAGATTAATAGAGGCTTAAGGTGAGTCTTATTTCTGAGCTAATTTTTTCATTGTTCCATTCCTTTGTCATTTAAACTAATGTACCCAAAGAAAGAACCTCAATGAGCTATGTCCAAGTCTGAGAAGTGTCCCATACCCTTTTTTTTTTGTACTTAAAGTATTATTTTTATTGCCTTTAGTAAAATTGACATATTTACTTATGACATTAATCTACGTTCATCTATGTCCTTCATAAAACATCTAAATGTATTTTTTTTTCTCGGATCAGCCTGTCTCTGTACATGAAATGAAGATAACCCCAATAGTAAACTATTTAAACCCTGTTCTTTTGTCTGTCCGTCATTTTGAGCAGCATACTGTATGTGACTAATTTACATGTACTTATTAATGCCAAATACATATTGGCTTAAAGGAAAAGATTGAGTGGCCCAATAATCAGGATCCATAGACATTCTTCCTTATAAGAAATGTGATATTTTTTTCATTTTATTTCAGACCCAAGATGATAAAACTAACAACAGAAGAATAGAATCAGAATAAAAACCATTTGGTATCAGTCGATTTCCTAAATTAAGAAATAAAGAAGTAATCTGTGTGTAACATCAATTTTCAATTTTATTTGTTTATTTTTTTATTCGGTGTATCGACAAAGGCTGGTAAGTCAGAGGATGTCAATTTGAAAATTTGCTGTAATTTATATTTAAAATTTTTTTCCTATGGATCCAGACTTTTGGGCCACCCTGTCAATTCATATTCGTTAATCAATCGGTTACCACTTAATCCTGGTAAGCACAGTTGTAAATCCAAACCCGATCATGGAAAATCAGAAAAACGCCCAATAAGATATAAGAAACCAATCCATTGTGCTGCCTCTATTCACATGTTGTTCTGTTCAAAACAGACCCATGAACACTGGAGCCATGATGAGGCACTGCGTTGTACCACCATACACCATATCCACATCACATAGTCTTGTCAAAACAGAGGCTATTCAAAAAAAATCTCAATGGTTTCCTGCTTAGATCAAGTGTAGCATTGTTGAGCTTTCAAGAAATAAAACTTAACTACTAATAGTTTGACATTTTATACTATACTATACTGTACTCATATGTGGATCTTTCACAAGTTGTTACAAAGCTAAAAGCACACATTTATATAGAATGGCTTTATATGCTGTAGCATTACAGTTTCCCATTACTGAAGTCAAAGCTGTTCCAGCATCACAATGTTCCTGTGCACAATGAGATGTTCATGGAAACAAGGTTTGCCAAGGTTGGAGAGGAAGAAATTAAATGAATTGTTTGTTGGCCCATAGTACCTTCCTGTTGATAGTTAATTTTCTAGTGTATTTTCTCAGTCTACAAATACACCGATCAGCCAGAACATTATGCCCACATATCTAATATTGTGTTGTTCCCCCTTTTTGCCACCAAAACAGAAATGCACTTGTGTGCATGTTTGTCCTGCATATGTCCTGAGCACTACAGACCAGGAACATCCCACAAGAGCTGCAGTTTTTGAGTTGCTCTGACCCAGTCATCCAGCCATCACAATTTGTCCCTTGTCAAAGTCGCTCAAATCCTTTTGCTTGCTCCTTTTTTTTTGTTTCCAACACATCAGCTTCAGGACAAAAGGTTCACTTTGCTGCCTAATCTATCCCACCCACTTCCAGCCGGCATTGTAACCAGAAATTGTAACTGTAGCTACTGTGACAAGAGCTAAATTATGACGGCTGGACAACCGGGTCGGAGCAACTCCAATACTACAGCTCTTGAGGGATGTTCCCAGGTTACAGTGCTCAGGACATACCAAAAGTGGAAGGAAGGAAGAAAAGCATGAACCAGTGACAGGGTCATGGACGGCCAAGGCTCTAAGATGCACGTGGGGAGTGAAGGCTGGCCTGTGTAGGCTGATCCAGTATAAGAGCTACTATAGCTCTAATTGCTGAATTGCGGTAATTGTTGGTTTCCATAGAAAGGTATCAAAAGATTATGTTGGCACAAGGGGGGAACCTAGCCAATATTAATCAAATAATTATAATGTTATATCTGATCTGGGATAAATAGCATGTTTCAGGGCAGAATGCTTGTTACTGGAGTCTGTACCATTACTTTGAGAATCTGATGTGAGGTACTGTGCACTTTATTACTGATTTATTGAGAATTTAATGACTACTCTTGTACAGAAAATTATTCAGGAGGTACAGTTAATCAGGCTTTTTTGGATTATTGCAGAGCCTACTAGTCTTTACGTCAACGATTTCCAGTTTCTATGCACAAGGGAAGAAAATATAGGTCCAAATTGCATATATGTAAACCAGGGATTCTCACGGATTATAACTAAGTGATATAGCAATTCCATAGAGCTAACTGATATTAATTTCATCTATCCATCCATCCATCTAGGAACCACTCTAGTCCAACCATTGACTGTGGAGGCCAATAATGACCATTGTATTTATTCCCATTTTTATACAACACATTCATACACTACAGGCAATTTGGAAATGACAATTGGCCCCAAGTCTATTTTTATTCTCTGCAAACAAAAGTGTGTACTGATTTTGTCCACATACATGCAATGGTTTTCAAAGTGGGCCAAAACCCACAGGGTCCAGGAAGCAGAAGTTGGTTTTTGCCAATAATCTGCTTTGAACAGTTGACACTGAAATGTTCTGCTACTTATACTCTGTAAAGCCTTCATAACGGCTCTAAACTGAGGTGCTGTTTGTTAATGATTATTTCTGAGGCTGGTAACTCTAAATACTGACCTTCAACAATACTGTTCTTTCAAGAACTTTTCCTGAACATGAGATTCTCCCCTGCTGTCGTTGGTGTTACATAATTACATAATGGCACATGTTATTTCATAGTTTTGAAATCTCCAGTATTGTTCTAGAGTGTAGAAAATTAATTAATCCAAACCTTGACTGGTACTGTATGTTATCATTTTTCTTAAATCATATGGGATTATGAGCTGCGGTTTCCCTCCACGGTCCGAACACATGCAGGGTAGCCCAATTGGTGTTCCCAAAAAAAAACTGTCTGTAGTGTATGAATGAGCATGTGAGTCTGTGTGTGCCTGCGATGGACTGGCACGGCATACAGGGTGTGCCCTACCCGGTGCCCACAGTCTCCTAGGATAGGCTCCAGACACCTTGTGACCCTCTATACAGGATAAACCGTATAAAAGATGAACGAATGAATAAATGAATGAATGAATAAACAACATTAAAGAAATTAAGGTGTACCCAGAGAATCTGGGCAACACGGTGGCTTAGTGGTCAGCACTGTAGGACTTTCAACTCCACGGTCTGGGTTCGATTCCCTCCTTGGTTCTGTGTGCATCTTCTCCCTTCCCTTTAAGTGGCTTGCTGGTTTCACTCTCGTTACTTCAGTTTTCCATAAACATGCAGATTAGGCTAACTGGTGTTCCCGTAGTGTTGTGTGTCTTTGTGTGTGTGCCCGGTGATGGATTGGCAACCTGTCCAGGGTGTCCCCCAAGTCTCCTGGGATAGATTCCAGGTCCCCTGCGAAACTCTATACAGGAGTGTACCCTACCGGTGCCCAAAGTCTCCTGGGATAGGCTCCAGGCACCTTGTGACCTTTTATACAGGATTAGCCATGTAAAAGATGAACAAATGAATAAATGAATGAATGAATAAACAACATTAAAGAAATTAAGGTGGACTTAGAAAATCTGGGCAGCACGGTGGTTTAGTTGTTAGCACTGTAGGACTTTCAACTCCAGGGTATGGGTTCGATTCCCTTCCTGGTTCTGTGTGCATTTTCTCCCTTCCCTTTAAGTGGCTTGCTGGTTTCCCTCTCGTTACTGCAGTTTTCTCCTACAGTCCATAAACATGCAGATTAGGCTAACTGGTGTTCCCAAATTGCCCGTAGTGTTGTGTGTCTTTGTGTGTGTGTGCCCGGTGATGGATTGGCACCCTGTCCAGGGTGTCCCCCAAGTCTCCTGGGATAGATTCCAGGTCCCCGGCGAGACTCTATACAGGATAAAGTGGTATAGACGATAAATAAGTAAGTGAGTGAGTTGAGAGAATCTGTGGGATTTAGTTTGCAGTTAAGGAGTTCCTGGGGTTCCTGGGGTTCCCAGAAACAGGGAGAGAGGGAGAGAGAGATTTAAATCACAATAAGGACCATTTAAAATGTAATTGAAACAAGTAAATACATTAATAACAATTTAATAATAAATATAAAGACAATCGCTTAAAATATTGTCATAAATTTTTTTATATATCTAAATATATAAAAAACCCTTTCAGAATGGATGAAGGATTAAGTGAGGTCTATGGTTGGTCCCTGCTGCTGTTGTCTAAAGTTCCCGGATGAAAGCCGCCGCCATTTTTTCTCCAGTTTGACCGGCGGACGCGCTTCAGCACCATTCAGGCTGCAGCTGCTGGCTTGTGCGAGGGCCCGCTGCTTCACTCACATCTCTCTTCTCCAGATCTCGTCGCTGAAGTACACGTATTCGCCATGGCTAACCGGGAGGATTTGGTATATCAAGCTAAGCTTGCCGAACAAGCCGAGAGATACGACGGTAAGCTTGAATTTGAAGGAAGAGGTGTTGTGTGTGTGTCTGTGAACGCTTAGCCCCCCCCCCTCTCTCTCTAGCGCGAGCCCTAGCGTAGGGTTTCCTCGCTAGCTTCTAGTTAGCATGGTAGCTAATTTTAGCTCGTGCGGTATTAATCGTGAGCGGCCAGTTTCGACGGGTATAAAGACGTGTAGATGAGCTGCTTTTGAACGAGAATGCGTTTCGCGTGAAATTAAACTACTTGGCTCATCAGAATTCGATGAAGATGGAGACGTTAGTGGAACAGACAAAATGGCGGATAGTTATTGGGCGAGGCGAGCTGTTGCTAGCCAAGGCGGCGGCGGGGGTGGCGGCGGCGGGAGGGGGGAGTTACGGACCTCTACACCCCACCTGACACCGAGTGATTTAATTATAGGTTGCAGGAATCGTGATTAGACAAATCTACTGGTTCGCTATTTGAATAAATCACGGTTGTCACGCAGCAATGGCGTCAGTGACGTTATGTCCAACATGCTAAGTTATTGTACAGCGTGAAGTAGCTACCACAAGCAGGCTGAGCAGCTCGTGTAGTGTGTGTGTTGTGTTGTCGATGTATTCTCCTTAGGCTGGTGCAAAAAAAACATAACATACATAAAAAACCATAAAATAAAAAAAAATCAGTTATGGTGTAAGCTAGCCTAGTCACATTACAAACTGATGCATTCAGACACAAAGCCCCAACAATCTAACCTAATTGACATGTCCCTCAAATCAAAACTGATCTTTAAAAAGAGACTCGGTGCCTGACAATAGGACGGTATGTCTGCCAACAATATTGAATTGATGATGACTCATCCTGGACTAGTCGTGTGCTCATCCAATGAGATCCTCTCTAGAATGTCTAAGTCCCTCCCCATAGTAGTTGCAAATTCATCTACAGTCAGCAAACACCTCGGCATAAAAATTTAATTTGTTCCACAGTGGCGAATCTTTAAAAAAAAATTTTTTATTGCAAAACCATTTCCTCCTTAGGAAATTATGTAAATGCATATAATGCGTTCCAACCACCCGAAAATATTACCAACATCACTGATTTCCAACACTATAATCAAATTCATGCATATAAAATCAGTCAGAACATTTAGAAAAGACATGCAAGTGAAGTAAAATATGAAATAAATAGACATTAAACCTCACTTAACTTTTTATTTATAATTCCTCTTTCCTCTCCGCAGCTGCTTTAAAAACTAAACTGGGAAAAAAAATCTTTTCTTCTTGCTACCATTCTTGGAACCCATGGTGCTATGTCTTCACTAAGTCTGGCACAACGTACTAAAGAAAACAACCCCCCAGGAAAAGAAATTTTTGAACTCGCTTTACGTGGCTTTCCCCTCCCCGAGTTTTGAACGGCTCCCTGGCATATGCCGCAAACTTCCAGTTTAATCAGACCTGCAGTGAGTTAACCTAGTCACATTAAACTGGCTTCTTGACCGTGCACACGGACACAAAGCCCCAATCTAATTTAATCGACAAGCGTTCCTTGAAATTGAAACTAATCCTTAAAAGCGACTCAGTGCCTGACAGTAGGACGGTATATCTGGCAACGATGTTGAATCGATGACGATGACTCATCATGTTCAGGTCCTGTGTTCATCCAATGAGATCCTCTCTAGAATGTGTAAGTCCCTCCCCCTAGGGGTGCACATTCTGCTGTATGGTTACGGCAGGAATCTTTTGGAGACGGCCTTTTTGTTCCAGTCTGGGTTGAGAGTATTGTGCAATACTGACCTGTGCAATAGTCAAGTCAAATTTATTTTTAAAGCATGTTTAACACAACACAGCTGACCGAAGTGCTGTACGATCCTAAAATAGCTGCAGACACAGAAATGGACTATTAAAAACAATAATAAGAAGAAGAAAATCTAAATCGTAATGGGACAATATACAACAATTACAATTTCATTTTGTTTTTCCATTGTATAAAATAAGCAAAAACAGTGAAATAATAAAATAAAATTAAAAAATGTGGAGAAGAATACCTCATCACTCTGTATTAAATGCCAGAGTATAAAAAGGTTTTAATATCTTGTATAAATAATATTTTTTTATATGACCGGCTGTGAGACCTGTGCATTAATGACCTGTGCAATAACTTAACTTATTCACACATTTATACTGTATATTAATACTGCATATCTGCCGGCTTCAGTTTAAGACCCAGGCTCTCCATCACCATCAGTCAAATTCAACATGGGATCTTGTTGTGTTAAAGTGCATAGATGCATAATTCTCTGCTTTTATTAAATGATGGCTAAAGTAGCACCAGGTTATGCAGGTTATAAATTTGATTTAAAATCCGCGAATGAGTTTATCAAGTCATCACTCCTGTTGAAACATCCTGTTGTAAAGGAAATATGTCCAAGTGCATGGAGGCTAACCGGTCGGATGCTAAAATACTTTTTTACTACAGAACATAAAACGCCGATGTAATACGAGTTTAAAAATACCGCCTGTCCATTTTATGTTTACGGAGTCGGTGGTTTACATGAACTCGATTTTGTATTTGCGCACTCTTATTGTTTACGTGCCTCTCCGTTTGTACCCAACATATTGGAAATATGAACTCGCTAATCATAGCATGGCAAGCGTGCCTCAATAACGGATGCATTCATTAGTGAGATTTATTGTGGAGATCCAATAAACACCTCTGTGTAAAGATCGCTGTTTTAATTTATTGTATATTTTTTTAATAGAAATGGTCGAGTCCATGAAGAAGGTCGCTGGGATGGACGTCGAGCTCACGGTCGAGGAGCGAAACCTGCTGTCGGTGGCCTACAAGAACGTCATAGGAGCCAGAAGAGCGTCCTGGAGGATAATCAGCAGCATCGAGCAGAAAGAGGAAAACAAGGGTGGAGAGGACAAATTGAAGATGATCCGGGAGTACAGGCAAACAGTAAGGAGCTCCGGCGCAGTTAATACAATCTTAAAGCAATTTTCAGCTTTGTTCCATGTCTGAGTTGCAATGTTTTTTTGTTTTTATTTATATTCAGGTCGAGACAGAGTTGAAATCTATTTGCAATGACATCCTCGATGTGCTGGACAAGCACCTAATTCCGGCTGCTAATTCAGGAGAGTCCAAGGTGTTCTACTACAAAATGTATGTAATTTCGTTTACTTAAGGTGAATCTTGAACAAATTCATGGGGCTGTTTTTAAATAGTGACTAACAGATTAATATCATCGTGTTGACATAATGTGGTATAGATGGAGATATATTGGGTGTAATCATGATAAACATTTATCTTCAATGTTGGTGCTACTTGGCCTTTTTTTTTTAAATTCATTATCTTCTTAGACATAAAACATATGTAATTTCTTAACAATTTAAAGAACACAAGAAACATTTCAAAGTTTAAAAAAAACAGCTACCTCCGAATTAACCAGGGGGAAACTTGCAGATGAATGTGGTGAACATCTGTATGGCTGCATGGATGACACACCTCACAACTTCTGCTTGTGTGTCTGATTTTACAGGAAGGGCGACTACCACAGGTACCTCGCTGAGTTTGCCACAGGAAACGACAGGAAGGAGGCTGCAGAAAACAGTTTGGTTGCTTACAAAGCTGCTAGTGATATCGCAATGACAGACCTTCAGCCTACACACCCTATCCGCTTGGGTCTCGCTTTGAACTTCTCCGTATTCTACTATGAAATCCTCAATTCTCCAGACCGTGCATGCAGGTGTGTCTCAATTTTCATATATAACCGTAAAAGGTTTCTCCCCCCCCATTTTTATTATAGCTTGTCAGACTGAACAGTCGTCTCCTTAGAATTAAAGAGGAAGCTCGTTTAAGTTGGTGCTTGCTTGAGGAATCGACGGTGTCCGATGTTGGGAGACTGCTCGGGCTGAAATGTCAACTGTATCTAATGCCTTGCGTGGTTGTTTAAATGAAAATGCAGTACAACAGGATAACGTGGTGGTTACTGGTTTCAGGTTGGCGAAGGCAGCGTTTGATGATGCTATCGCTGAGCTTGACACGTTGAGTGAAGAAAGCTACAAGGACTCCACGCTCATCATGCAGTTGTTACGTGATAATCTGACACTATGGACTTCAGATATGCAGGGAGATGGTAAGGCACTCGGCATGCAGAACACATCAGATTTCAAAATGGCGTGTAGCTGTTTCTAAAAAAAAAATTTTTTTTTAAATAAATTTAAAATAGGGGGTCCAGTCGTCTAGCGTGATACACGTTTGTGCTTGTTGGAACATTATTTCCTCTGCCTCCATTGTTCTGGCAAGGATTTCCACTATATTTTGAAGCATGCATCAGTGGAGCTTTGACCATTTTAGCAAAAATTGTATTTAGCAAGATCAGGCTCTGATGTCTGATCGTAAGTCCTGGTACACGTCTGCCGTTTCTGTTCATTTTACAGGTCTTCTGCCCTTCCAAACACAGCAATTCCTGTACCCTGAACAGAAGCGCACTATCGTACTGGAAAATGTTCAGGTTTCTTGATGTTAGTGAAGGGAAATAGTAATGCTAGAGCATATAAAGATTTCTAAGCTTTCTTCAACATTGTGGCAACAGTTTAAAGAAAACCTACATTAGTGTATTGGGCAGTTGTCTACAAACATTTGGCCACATATAGTAATTTGATTGGCAGTAGAATATTTTTTTGTTTCTCAAGAATGAAATATTTTCATGCATATCGTGGGGACCTCTGTGCCTCCGTATATAGCAATAGCCTGATACATACTGCCAATTTTTGTTTTAATATAGAGCATTATGTGTCTACAGTAAGTCCCCGACTTACTTTAGACAATATTGAATGTCCAAAGTCCTGTGTATTGTATGTGTGAGGATGGGGGCGTGCAGGAGAAATGAGTGAGTCTCAATGGTTTCAGTGAATCAGTCCGAGAGCACGATGATAGAAAATGTCTGTCCTGTAAAGCTGTCCTGATGGTGAATAATCCTAATTTCAGAAAATCTTTAATGAGACAGAGTTCACAGTCCGAAACAGCTCTGAGACAAAATGCTGTTCGTTCAAGCGCCCAGTATTTTCCCGCGTCAGTTTAAACAAGGTCAGAAGTGTCACCAGGATTCCCCTCGCAATTTAAAGGCGCAGTCTCGCAAGAGTATAATGCGAAACAAAAACACGAAAACTGTGTTTTTAAGCTTTATATCAGATGTTGGTGTCAAAGGTGTACAAGACTCACTTTGTCTGACTTGTGAACAAATCCAACTTACAAACGTGCTCCCGAAACTGAACTCGTTCCTAAGTTGATTTACTTGAGCATAAATCCTTCTGGTTATAAAACTACAGCCTCTAGCCAAAACCACGTTGCATGGGTATAAACTCATGTACACTTAACTAACACAAGTCTAAACATTTCTTTTATTTCTATTGATCGATTATTTTGTCTTGAAATTTGCTTGAATACCAGGACAGCTCTTAAATAAGGAGCACTGCATTTTTTGTATCCAGTGAGGAAATATTGAGTAATAGTGATGGTACTCGGGTAAATAATAATCAGAAGGCTGTTCGCATTTTAATTAAGGCATCGAAACTAGTTATAAATTAACTAGTTCCTACTCTAAATTCTCTACAATCTCAACAATGTTTGTTGCTTTCTTTTCAGTAAACTAGTAACTTGTAAGAGTTAAAATAAAATGCAGTTGTTCTATGAATAGAATGATTAATATGGCTCAGTATCAAACCCCAAAAACTCTGCAGTCTGTATTAAATTGCCATGTCATCTTATTGTTCAAAATGTTTTTTTCTTCTTTTTTTTTTCTGTCATCCATTTAACCATCTGCTTTCCCCCCTATTCTTACTGTTTAGATTCCTAAAGGGTATTAAGTTTATTGCCCACAAAACTGTATTTGTAAGTGAGCTCATTTCTTGCTCTGCTAAGTTGCTAACCACATGGCCACTCACTCACCCTAAGCTTTTGTGTGAAGGTTTGCTATGTCCAGAAAACTACTTCTCTGTCTGAAGCATGCCTTGACATTAACAGTTTGATGGAGATTTGAACTACGAGAAAGGTCTGCAGATGTGGAATTTTCATTGTGGAAATATTAGAGATGTTCCGATACCATTTTTCCCCTCCCGATTCCGATACTTGGGCTCAGGGTATCGGCCGAGTACTTATCCGATACCTGGGTGTGTATCTGTATATACAGCTGTAGATACTACTAGCCCTGTATTAATTGACAGAATTATTTTATGCTGTGCTTTAGATTTATTCTAAATATGCATTCTGAGCAGCGAAGAAGAATTGGTTTCCGATTTGGAGCGTTAAGCAAAGCTAGCGGGCATAACTAGGTTATGTTTAGGAAAGTGGTATCGGATCGGTACGTGGACTCAAATACTCGCCGATACCGATGCCAGATTTTTTTGTGGTATCGGCAGCATTTCCGATACTAGTATTGGAACAACCCTAGGAAATATAAAACAGGAATTTTAAATTTATGAGTATAATTGTGAATGCTCATCTGGTGATGTGACTTTTGTTAATATATGAGAATACCTGAGCACATTATTTTATAAATCAGATCCACTTATCAAACTATTGGGCTCCTTACGCAACATGATACAATGGTATTTTCCACTTTTGCACACTCTGAAATCACATTAAAATTTATTTGTAGTTATTATGATTTGGATTTAAGCTTGTTCAACCAAAGGGGCTAATCAGATTGCTTAACAATAATAGACCATAATTTTGATAATTGACTCTAACCCCTATGTTTGTTTGCTGAATTTCACATTGAGAACATGTTGAAGCCCTTGAAATGAAAATTAATGGATCGATTGAGCAACAATGTGCAACCAAACAAAACTTCTGTAAAACAAATGACATTCATATACAAACAGTGTAATAAATACTAGGCTAAAGAGAAATCTTACCCGAATGCAGTAAATGTTTTTTTTTTTTTTTTTTTTTTTTTTTCCCCCCCCTCCCCTCTCTCTCCAAAGAGTGTATACAGGATTTCCCAAAAGTCTCAATATGTAGGAGGAATTAATACTAGTGTTTTCTTCCTGAGCAGGGCATGAGAATGATCTCAATACGCTCAGTTCTTCCTTAAAGGCGTTATAAAAATAATATGAAATCATTTCACAGGCATATTGCTGAAATGTGTATCTAAACATCTGGTATGTCCTGTAATATATATAAAAAGACTGAGGGTTGTCCAGTCTTCTACATTGAGTGCGGGCTTTCGTTCCAACAAAGCAGATGCAGCACCTGATAGTCTTATTAAGCGCCAAGAACTTTTTTGTTTGATTAAACCGGTGGAATCGGGTTTGGCTTCTGCTCGGTTGGAATGAAATCCCCCATCCACACTCGCACTTTGAGTATAAGGTTGGACAACCATGTCTTATATGAATATATGTAATTATATTACAGGATACACCAGATGTCTAGATACACATTTGAGCAAAATGGCTTTGAAATTATGTCATAGTTAGTCATCACTGATATAAGAATTATTATATATTTGGTTTTTTTTATGTGGAAGCGGCTGCCTAAGATTTTCCAATTTGCAAATCTAAAAAATGTAGGAAAATATGGATGTGAAACTTTCCCAAAGGATTCTTTTTTTTTATTTTTTTTTTTTTTAGGTTGACAAAGTAATGAGGGGAGGAAAAATCAACATATGGCTGGGTTTAACTACATTCAGAAGTACATTCCAACTAAATTATCCATCATAGCAAATAAAAATATATTGAACATAGGCGAATTCAACTGATTTTTAAAAAAATCAGATTTGAAACAAAATAAAAGAGCTGTATTCTTAGTCATTTTGCTCATTTCCGATTTTTGAAACAATGGCACGTTTGTAGAAATTGTAGGAAGAAGCTAAATTATCTGCCAGCAGAACAAAAGTTTAAAATGAATTAATGGAGTTATAATGGGTAATAACAGTAGTATTTATTATGTTTTTATTTGTTATATATCGGCATAATATGAAATATTACTTAACTGTTGCTTAATCTAACAGTTTTCACTTGCTGTGTTTTTTTGGGGCGGCTGTCTGAGGTTAAAGTTATAGTTTTTCTCCCCCCCCAAAAAATTGACGTATGAACGATCCACATGGTCAGATGTCCTCTTCTGAGTTCTATGCAAGTATCTCTACATGTCTAATGAACATCATTGACAGTCACTTGCAGAGCCTTGACTATTAAAAAAATACTGCTATTGTGAGTGTAGAGCATGAACTGGAAACAGTATTAAGAAGAATGAGCAAGTGTTTTGAGCAGTGAGCGCGACTGAATGGGATAAAGTATCTAACTTGCACGAATTGTGACATACTGTATATCCCAGATACACATGTCGGTATTGTTTTGGACAGAACACTCAGTATTACCACCATTACACACACAGATTTGTCTGTTACATCGATGGGTTCTCACTGAATGCATGTTGCTTTGATTGACACGAGAGAGATCTTGCATGTTAAAGCAACCTTTAATGCACATTACCACTGCGCCACTAATCTCAGATATCTTGGCAGCAGATGATCACAGGAAGTTGAGGTTGTCTGTGTCAGATATCGAAGACCAGATAAAACCAGGGCATTTTACAGTTTTCAGATTTGTAAAAACTTAGTTGTTGGTTTGTACTGGAACCAAATGAAGAAGTTTGTTGGTAATTATTTCGATTATGGATATGTTTTCAAATAAGGGACTGAAATTTCCAGCAGTATTTCCATCAGTATATTTCCATACATTATGTGTGCCTCCATGTTCGCTTGGGTGTCGCTGTTCCACAAATTTGGTGATTTTTATTTAGGTCAGGAATTACACCAACCACTACTTTTGTTGTCCTTTTATTTTATTTTATTTTATTTTTTTTTTTTCCTCCCCCTCTGGAGTGTGCAATTAGTGTACAGTTAACAAACTGGAGAAGAAAATGGACCTCAACCAAACTCATAATTTTAAAATTAAATTAAAATTATATCGTTATCTGTGCACCCATGGTTATGATTTCAAAGTGAGAAATGAATAAAACTGAGGACATTTCTGGCACTTGGTTACACAAGTCCAGAGGAACGTGTGTGAAAATGATGACGGCACTATTTTATTCTCTTACACACTCGCTTTTTAATGCAACAATAATTTTTCAGCTTGTTGCATGTGTTCTTCACTAGGAGTGCTTTTGTGTTGGTTGAACACATTCTGATAATAATTTGTTTTCCTGCTGTCAGGACACACACAAAAAAAAAACTTCACAGATGAAGTCGATAAATTCTGATGTATTGATACATTCTTCTTTTTTTCTTTTTTTTATGTGCAGGTGAGGAACAGAGTAAAGAGGCGCTGCAAGATGTGGAGGATGAGAACCAGTGAAACATCACAGCCAATATCAGACTCCAGCCCACTCGTCCCCTTCCCGAAGCCCCCTCATAAAGGTGGCCACCAAGCCCAACCTCAAGAATGACACGCAACAGCTTGATGCCTCCTCCCTTTTTTTTTTATTTTTTTTATTTTGTCCTCCATTAGTTTTTTTTTTTTTTTTTTTTTTTTTTTATATTATTTTTTATTATACATTTAATTAAAACAAGAACCACTTCTGAAACAGACATCAACTGTAATTTCGGATGGGCAGAACTTAGATTTTTTTTTTCTTCGTGTGTGTGTGTCCTGGTACAATGTTCCTCTTTTTTTTTTTCTTTTTTTTTTAAGTTTATTTGCTTTATTCCTCAACATTTTATCAGTTGCTGGATATATTTGAGTTTTTCTTAATGTAATTGCAAAATTAACTTTTATTACTATTACTGATATGTCTACTATTAGGCTATTAGTTGTTGGAGCTGTAATATTTGTGTTAGTGCAATTATCGAATGCAGTTAAAATGATTAAACCTTGGAAAGGGCAAGTCAAAAAATAAAGTGCTCTTTTTGTCAATTTAGTTTTTTCAGAGCAAGTTTGCAAGTTTCTTGATATCCATGTGGAGCAAAATGCTTAACATCACAAAGTAGGAGTTATGTAGTGATACTTAGCAGTGGTGCGGACTGTAATTTGTGCTAAAATACTGTATTATGCACATAGGCTGAAGGTGGATGGATAGTTGCAGCTCTTAAAAAAAAAATAGAAAAATCATCAAAGGAGCCTTGTTGCTTTTAGAACTTAAAATGCAGGTCTCCATTGGCTGTTTGAAAATATTAAAAAGCACTAATAAAGGTGATTTTAAGCTCTCATTAGTATATGAAATAGTCTATTTTCCTTCTTCCCCTAAATTTATATCGCCTACAATTTTTTTTCTGTACTTTTTGTTCATATTTAATTTGATGCTAATTTGTACTACTACTGGAAATTTGACTGGAGCCACAGACCTAGAAAATCTGTATTATTGTTCTTACAGAGAAACAGCATGGAATTAACATTGGAGTTAAAATAAAACTGCCTCAATTAAAATCTTTTGTGATTTAATTTTGCATGTTTTATAATTTACTTTTTCCATGCTGAGTAAATGGGAGATTCTTCATTAAACAGTGAAATGAACCCGTATTTACCTTTCATCTACAATGAGTCACGATCATTAAACAGACGGACAGGGCGTTAGCTTTAACTTTGGAAGGTGAGTGTATTTTCTGTTGGAACATTATGAATTAAAAAACTGTTGATCATTTTATGGAGCCATAAATGCTTCTTGATAGATGGTGATTGAACTTATGCAATTTAATTAATCATATGCATATGGTAACCAGTTTCAGTGTTTTGTTTTTTTGCATTTTTGGCATGTTAAATTCAGTGCATGAAAATTAAAATAATTTAAAATCATTGAGAATTAAGCTTGGATAATTTGGTGTAGAATAATTGAAGCCAACTCTCTTACTTCAGAAGCATCGTGCTGTCATGTTCACAAGCACTTTGGTCCAAAAAAACATTACCATTGTGTTCCACTTATAATTAACAGTACTGTGAATAGCCTTTAGTATTGCTGTTGTTGGAAATAATATTGGGGTATTTATATTTCTTTTTCAAAGTAAATTTAAGACATTTACAAGTTTTTACAGACATGTTTGTAGTTTATATTTAACACACTTGCATGTGTACCTACAATTGGATGTACACTAGCTGTCAAGTAAATACATTTTCTTTTATTGTTATTAGTTATAGAACATTTCAATTTATAATAATGACATTTTAGAATTGTCAAATTTGGTTATATTAGCTTTGATTCACTTGGAGTTATTACATCATATTAAGTACCAGGAAAATTACCAGATGATTTCTTCCCCTAATATTCAACTGTTCAATTTGGGTGAATCTGCACCAATGACTGGTGGCGTGCCACTTTACCTCAAGGTTAGGTGTGCTGTAAATATTGAGATGTGATATTTCAATTACTACATCATTTCTAATCATTTCCCCTGTTCTTAAATGTGATGTGAAGTGGATAAGACATGAGACTTCTGATTGGAAAGTCACAGGTTCAAACCCCGGCACCACTAACTTTAAACAAGGCTCTTAAAATTCCTCTGCTCAGATGTACACTTCTTGTCCAAAGCAAAGTCACCATTTCGGAAAAGGTCAAATTAAAGGGTAAGAAAACAGCTGAAGAGATTTGAAGTTACTGGGTTAAGAACTCTTCAACATGTTATCAAAACCTGGAAGGATAGCGCTGAACTGTCAACTATGTGGAATAATTGTGGTCGGAAAATAACATGGAAGGAGGTCACAAACACTTGAAGTTGCATGGTAAAAAAAAATCCACAGAAAAAACATAGCTATGTTTAATAGTTAAAGTATTTCCATACACATGCAATTTAATGAAAACTCATAACAGCTAAAAAGGACTAAACAGCTGTGTGGCTTCAAAGAAAATCCCTTTTTAGTGAGACTCATCAGAAAAAAGCTTTAATGTGTGAAGGTGCATAAAATTTGACCTGATGTGTCCAGATTTGACCTGAATGTGCTGAATGACCAGGTTATCAAATTAATTGAGT
>JAQMYK010000003.1:22932523-22969249 GCA_030014345.1 Clarias buthupogon
GACTTTTAACGAGTACAAGTACTTTAGAAAATGTGGTATCGAGGCCGATACCCGGTATCGGTATCGGTGCATCCCTAGTGTAGATAAAATGTAAGTGATGACAGAAAATCTAACTTGTCTCATGGATACTGCACACCAAAATCATTTGTAACTCTAAACAGTTAAAAAGCCAAATGTTTTGTTCATTAATAAATTAAACATTGAGGAATGTAAGTGTAAGATAAACTCTACAGGGCGCAGTTTCCATAATCCATATAGTGGTAACAGCATCACAGGCATCACACCACCATGTTGTGGATTATTTTCCCAGAACAACATGATTCATCGTGTTTACTTCATATTTGTTTTGTAAACAGATCACCATCGAGCTCATACAAAGTATTAATAAAACAGTTTTTCCTGCATGATTAATGCAAAGCACGGATTGTATTTAATGATTCTGTGCATTAATGGGTTGAGTGATTCCACGATACAATTTTCATGCGTAATGAGGTTTTTGAGCATCGTGTTTTATATTCACATTCACAATGTGCTAATGTATTCCTTTTTTTCCCCCCAGGACGTACAAGAGTGGCTCAGGAGTGAACAACAGGCGGACAGAACTTTTTCTTAAAGAACATGAACACCTAAGAAAGTAAGTTCTTATTCTGAGTCCTAACCTTTTATGACTTTTAAAAATATTTTTTATACGCTGTTGTAAAGCAGACGTTTTTTCCCCATGTGCTTAGGGCTGGATGTATAAAATACTGAACTACCTGTACCTACCTAATTATGCTGCGTTTATAAACACACTGAACTCCCTTTAGCTCTACTTGATTAAGCTAATTTCAAGATCAAGTAGTCGTTCTAATGGGTTAGAGGAATTAACAATTAGTTATAGTCAGAGTTTTTCCTAATAACTAGTAATTGTTCGCGGAAACTCACGCAATTTCGTGAAAACCTCAGATATTTCCATTACAGTTTTTTTATGGCTTTTTTCGTGGCAATCTATAATTTCAGTTAAACTTCTAAGAACAGTATAATTTATTAGTTTTGTAGCATTAAGGTAACTTCAGCTACGTTTCCACATAGAATATAATACTGCATATTTATTATTGTTATTTTTTTAGAACTGTAGAGAAAACACAAAGCAACGGTAGAGGAAAACACGGCTTGGTATTTTTATTTATAATTATTATCGTATTTACCCTACAGTACTGATACCAAAGAAAACGCGCTTGCGTGAATTACAGTACATGTAGGGGTAACATCGGTATTGTACATTCTAGCACTGCGTGAGACACAGCAGTATAGTATTGTACAGTATACAGGTTTACCTTTACACTCCTTTTTAAAATTATTTTATTTTACTGTATTAAGCCGAGTTTGAAATGAAATTTAATTGTTTTGGGAGCAGATTTCGGGTTTAGGCAGTTATAGGTAATTATAGGCATTTATTATTATTATTTTTTTTACGACATCCAAAATTAGCTGTTTTTCACAATTCGCAGGTGCTCTAGGAACGTTAGTAACCCCCGTGAATTCCCCCATGTTCTGGTCCTGAAAGGCTGGCTTTGATTAATTAATCAGATAGTTAGTTAGTTTGAGCACTTTGAGGTAGAATGTACAACAGTTACAGCACTTCCACAACTTATTTTTTTCCCTTCATTCACCTGACCTATAGGGCTAATGGATAATGCCGTGTAATCTGATATCATCACTGCCGATATCAGATTATCATAGTGCAGATGTGTAAAACTGGCACTCTTTGCTGTCTGTAGGTTCTTTGAATTTGAGGTAACTTCCACTTTGAAAAGAGCAGATTTTATGAGTATGCATTAAGTATTCTACAGATATTGCTGTACATTTCTGTGTGTCAAATCATAAAACATTCACAAAACCAGGACATTTAATGTTTGATGATTTCTATGAAACAGGGCATAACACACCCCTGGTTTTTATTTATTTTCAAGATGAGGTGATGTTAAGTAACCCCTATTTTTTTGAGTACCATATATACATGCAGACCTTGGGTTCTGGGGGGGTCGAAAAGGGGTACCCCCCAAAACGTTTTTCAGAAATATCTCCATAACCACAAGAGATAGCTAAATTCTGATTGCAGAATCTGAATCTACATGAGAAATTACATAAATACACCCAGTTTTATCTCCATATGACATATAGCAAGTGAGTTATCTAGGAAAAGAGGATTTCAAAAAGGGGCGTGGCATGTCTCAAGGCCAAAAATCAAGATGGCTGCCATTTTTTAACGAGCGGGAGTTGGGACAAAAAATTAGGTTTTTTTTTTTTTCATGCCAATACCAACAATTGGTGAAAAAATCAGCAAAATCTGTGATCATGTGGTGGCACCCACTGGTATTACCCAATATGATCGAATCGGAAAAATAACACCAGACTTGTATTTGTTTTTCCTAAAAAAGGATTATGATGACGTGATTTTGTTGACTGTCTTCATGTATGTTGTTGCCATCATGTCCAAGACATTCATCATTCATATACGGGTCTCAGTTGACCCTTAGGATTTGAATCGTTGCTCTTAACATATTAAGTAAACAGGGACACTTGTACAAATATATTAGTCGAGCGTCTAAGTTACATCAATAATTTGCTGTCCCCGAATTCCCGGTCCTACTCTGCCTGTTGGAAAGGAAGTCAGTCATTAGAAACAGAGCTTAATTGTACTTGAAAATGATGTCATCAGTATCAGCTTTTAAACAGAACTGCCAAGATCTGTTTACTTACTGACAGCTTTGAAGATATCAAGAGAGCAAAGAAAGAAAGAACGAACGATGATGTAAGCAGGACTGTATAAGAACACATTACTGACAATTACTCAGTTAAATTTGGCCAAACTCCAAGGGGAGGAGAAAAACATAAACTCATTATGGGAGGTTATACTATCTGAAAGTGCTTTGCTACTCTGTCAAGGTTTTCATATTCATCTATAGGGCAACAGAAATTCCCATCTTTCACCTTGTTTTCAAATGACTCACTCCATCATCATATCTGGGGGGGAACACCCAGAAATGTTCGCTCTGCGAATGAGCCGTAGGAAACAGATGCGTGGTAAAAGTACAGTGGAACTACATTTGCTTCCTGAAGATGTAGTGCTCCTGGCTTGTGGTTTTGAGCAGGAGTGTACAGAATAGTGTAAAGTCATTACAGTAATCATTCGACTGTGCGGTTCTTCCTTTGCAGTTTTGAGCCGAGCCGACACAGTATTTTCCTCCTTGTGTATTAGATGGTTATTACATGTTCAGTATTGTGCTTTGTAACAATTTAAGTATTTATATGTAATGGATTCATCATTTTCTTTTTCAAAAGCTTTGATTAGAATCCAAAAATTGCTGGCCATCACCCCCCCCCACCCCCCCCACCCCCACACACACACTTTTTCCTCCCTTATCAACAGGTAGCAGCCAAGAGAGTACACTTATTTCCTAAATAAGTGAAATACTTTAGCTATCACATAATCTCAAAATATTTAATTTTAAATACCTACAGCTTCAGTTCCCTATAGTCATGCATTATTACTAAAGAGATACATTTAGTATCACATTTAGTATCACAACTCCACTCCAAGGAGTGCACAACTCCTTTCACCAAGAGCTGGAGTGTAACTTCTCTATACAGGTAGTTCCCTTACTTACGAACGAGGTCAGTTCCTGGAGCAGGTTCGTAAGTTGAATTAGTTCTCAAGTCTGACAAAGTGAGGCTTACATGTCTTTGACACAAATATACAATGTAAAGCATACCAATCCACTTGATTTAATCGCTGTCTCCTTTCCCCACACTGCCATCATGTAGCCAAAAACCGTAACAGTGCTTAAGGAAATTAATCTCATTTGTTAAATATAACAGTGTTGTCTCTGCTCCTTTAAATCGCGAGGGGAATCCCGGACACCATTTTGTCTCTGAGCTGTTTTCCACTGTATTGGACTGTGAACTCTGTTTTGTTCAACTATTTCCGTGATTTTATTCGCATCTACGAATGTTCCTGTGAGCTTTGTTCATAAGTCGAGGACTACCTGTATTAGAAACATTTGTACACAAAACATTGTGGATTATCCACATTAAGCCACACAAGCTCACCATACCCTGTGATATTTTGCAATATGATGCAGTACAATTTAGTTTAAGTAACATCTGTAACATAAGTACTGTATATGACCAGTGTTGTCCAGAACCTGGTGATGGCCTATCATTAATTTATGGTGATGATAGAGAAGGGAAAAATCACCTTTCTAGCCATTATACATCCGTTTAAAACAATTAATTATTTTATATAATATTTAATCGAATGCCTTGTTGCATTTAAAGAGATCAAATATGATTTAAAATAATGCCCTGCCCACATTTATACTAGGAAAATAACTCTGACAGAGAATTACTATTAATCTTCTACTGAAGTTTATTGCAGGTGATTTGTTTCCAGCTTGAAGCCTCAATCAGGAGTTTAAATGTTTGAATGTGTTTAAGCGATCCTTCTCATCTGCTGCTCATCTTGTATGATACTCAGGCAAGATTGGTAACCAATTTCAGCACAGGCGCTTAGAGAATATAGCAACCCCATGGTGGATTATTAGTCATTTTGCCTGATGGACAAGCCGTACGCAGCTCTACACAATCACAGCGCTGTACAGGACTCGGACCACACAGAAATGTAGAAGTGTCCTGAATCTCTGTTATATGGTGTGTCCGTCTCAGAGGAAAATGAGTGTGTTCTCTTGTGGGATCTTAATATATAACCGCCACAGAATCCATTAGACATTTTCTTGAGCTGCATTAATGGCTTGCTGTACTTGGAAACGAGGAAAATGGAAACGAGCTTCATGCTCTACTTTTGTGGCAAATACATCATAATGTATTCCTCATAATATAAACATTATGCTTAAATACAAGGGATGGACATGCCATAGACTTGATCTCGATATATTTTTTTAAAGTTTCTGATGGATCATGGTGAAAGTGGTTGAGGACCCCATGCACATTGCAGTGAGCAGCAGGCTCTAGGAAGTTTTATATACCAGTCAAAAGTTTGGACACAAGTTTAGATTTATTTTCTACATTTTAGAACAATTCTGGATTTTTATTTGTAATTAAATCACAGCAACAACAGGTTAGCTGTTCTAGAATAGTTTTTGCAAGAACAGTATTATGTCGAGTGCATTTGTAAAACCCATCGAGCACCATGATGAAACTGTCTCTCATGAAGACCTTCCAAGGAAAGCAAGACCAAAACTTACCTCTGCTGCAGAGGAGAAGTTCATTTAGAGTTACCAGTTACCTCAGAAATCACTAATTAACAAACAGCAGCTCAGATTAGAGCTGTTATGAAGACATTACAGATCATGTGTAGCCGATACATCTCAACATTAACTGTTTAAAGGAGATTATTGAATATTTTGGACACCTTCAGTATTGTTTTTATTTTTTTATTTATTTACCTTTATTTAACCAGGCAAGACAGATTAAGAACAGGTTTCTTATTTACAACTGTGGCCTGGCAAAGGCTGAGCCTTTTGGGGGAGGTAGGGGAACTGATGAAAATAAAACATTTTTTAAAAAATATAAACAAAAATAACGAAACAAAAATTTAAGCAAAGAAGAGAAAATAAGTTTTACAATGTAGAAAAGAATGAAAACCCGGAAAGACCATGGAATGTATGTGTCCAAACATTTGACTGGTACTGTATGTTAATGTAATGACTTTGATTGGGTTTCCTATTCCATTATTGCCAGAACACAAATTCACTCCCATGGAAACATCAGCATAGTGCTATTATTTACAAGTAGTGCATAAAAATTATAAACGCAATATTAACCTATTTAATTGCTGCAAAAAGTTCGATCTTAGCAAGTGAAATATTCTTATAATATTCTTAAATCCTATACAAACAGTTTCTTAAAATGTTAAATTTTTACAGCAGCCCAAACATAACATTGTTAAACATATGTCTAGTCAAATGTTGCTAAAACTGTGTAAGAAAAACATTTCTTGTACTATTGGCAAAGATTTTTGCTTCTTTCAAGAAATAAATTCCTGAAACTAGGAATTATCTGCCAATAAAACAAGTTAATGCTTAAAATGTTAGTTAAAATGTTCTTTTATATTTGGTTGGTTCAAATATTATTTTATGAGATGGTGGATAAATGTAACTACATTGAATAAATTTTTACTTGGTAAGATATTTTTTTGCAGTGAAAGCAAAAAGCTGCAATCTAATAGAAAGTATATAGAGTTTGTCAATAATATAGCGTATGTATAATCAAGTATTCGTTTTTTAAATAATTTTGAAGTGATAAATATTGGCACACATTCGCTTATTGAGGTTATTTGCCATTAGCCTAAATAAATATGCTTGATTACAAAATGGTAGATTTACTAGTTACAGTAAATATCGCAGTTTAAATTGTAAGATTTACATGATTGCAATACATGTCAAAATAATAGTATTTTTTCCCCATGATTTTTAAAATCATGTAGCCCTGTTTGTAAGTTATCTTTAGACTGCTTGAACATGGATTGATGTACTGTTTTGCCAATGTATGTTTTTTTTTAATGATTTTTATAAAAATACTATAGTTTAGCATTTTAATATTTGCTGACAAGCACCTCCCCAAGGGTTCAGTTTCTCTTTGCTTAGCACTAATTCTAGAGTGCTGACTGCATTTCTTTGGCCCACGTTCATCGCTTAGACCTCAGAGAGAAAAGAAACGGGTTGGGTTTTATTTACCACTAAAGAGGTGCAGGCAGTTCAGTTTGTGATTGCCCATGCGTTGATCTGTACCTGGAGTTTTTGAAGGTCATATTCAGAATTAGAGAATTTGCTAGCAATTGGTTATCAATGCAGGCGGCCCAAACACGGTTTTGGTGCTAAAAAGTGTCTCGCCCAGGTGAAAAAGTGAACTTTCAGATAGGATCATATGACACCATTTATTTATTAATACTTAATGCTTCTTATCTCCCGATCCATGCTTTGTTTTTGTGTAAATATGCATACACATTTATATTTTTATCAGATAAAAAGAAACACATTTGCTAAATACAATTTCATGTGCTTTTATGTAGTTTCCGTTGCATTTTTAAAGGCAAATCTTCCAATAATTTTAATCGTCATTCAGATGAAACTTGGCCAATTTCGATTTCACTTAAAAAGACATAAATGTGAAAAAGTGTATTATTCTAAAATGCAAAGTTCTTCAGATATTGCAACATGAATTTGACATGGCTACAGATTTTTTGCTTTTTAAGCTTTTACCAAATAACTATTTAAGCAACAGTTTTACAGGTCATATTCTTCTAGAAGCTTACACCAATTTTAGTATCAATACTTATAAAGAAATATGAATAATTTACATTGGCCATTTTGGGGGCACATATAAAATCATCTCGGCTAAAGTTAGCAACTTGAATTTTTTTAGGGAAGCAGCATTGGTCACTTCCATGTTGCATAAACTTCATAAGTAACTTCTTTGGCACATACATTTTTTGTATTATATGTATAACATAAAAAAAAGAGAAAGTGATAATGTGTGTCCGATAATATGTTTTGACTGAAAGGTAAACATTGAGTGGTTTTTTTTATATTTTTATATTTTATTTTTATTAATTCATTTGTTTTTACAGATCGTACTTAAACCCTTTTTTTTTGTATAGATTTGTATAGATATGTTTGTGTATATAACTTCAGGAATATTTTTGCCTCTCCTAGTAAAGGATAAAATGAAAATGTTATATTGAAATCACAATACATTGATCAGATCTTTCATAATATTGTCCAGCCTTATTGTTATTCCGGATATGTGATTAGACCTGTGGGTAGAATGTTTTATTTCCCTTTTTATTCTTTGGTGTATAATACGTACCATGTCACATCATATCTTTATGTATTCTATATACTTAGCAGCCAACCACTGTTTGTCTCAATTATCTTAATATTATGTTAATCAATTCGACCATATGCTAACATTGAATCTGAGAGAATAAAACAGAGTATATATGTTTCCTCCACGTCAATTGGCGAAAACTCTTCATAGGACATGGGTTGTCATAGGATGTCATGGTTTTTATGGATATGACAGCAAACATCCAGTTTCCTGGTTGTAAACAGGCAGATGCCCAGTATTGCCAGGTGTCACTGCATAGCTGTAGACCGGCCAGAGTACCCACGCTGAGTTGTATCCACAGCCAGAAGCACCTACAAATGGCACATGAGCATCAAAACAGGACCATGGAGCAATGAAAGAAAGTGCTCTGGTCTGGTCTGATTGATCATATTTTCTTTCTCAGGCAAGTCGAATGTTCTACTAGTCTTGAGTCATGGCATTTTATGTGGATGTTACTTTGAAAAATACCACCTACCTAAAAATTGTTGAAGATCAAGTACACCCCCTTCATGATGATGGTATTGGCCTCTTTCAGCAGCATAGTTGTTGTTGTTAGTCCTTTGGCTGCTCCCGTTGAGCCGTCACCACAGCGGACCATCCTATCCGCACAACGATACTTGGCACAGGTTTTACGCTGGATGCCCTTCTTGACGCAATCCTCTCATTTTATCCGGACTTCGGACCGGCACTTCATCCAGTGGCTGGGGTTTGGGGCATTGGCTCTGAATCGAACCCGGGCCTTCCACATGGCTGCAGAGAAACCTACCACTGAGCACCCTGTAAATAATTTCCTGTACTGGTTTGAGGTGGGTTTCCTACCTCACATATTAAATCCCTTAAAGAATCTGGTCTTGGTGCCAGATACCACAGCACGTCTTCAGATGTTTTGGAGGTACAAGCAGGACCTTTACAATATTAAGCAGGTTTGATTAATGTTATGGCTGATCTGTTTGTTATAGGGAGGATAGCCTTCTCACTCACTCATTTTCTATACCAGTTTTACTGTACTGGTCTTGGGGGGCCTGGAGCCTCTCCCAGTACACCATGGACAGGGTGCGAGTTCATCACAGGGTGCAAGCATGCTGGCACACATTCAATAACCTAGTTTGCATGTTTTTAAATGGTGGGAGGAAACCAGAGTACTCTGATGAAACCCACCAAGCATGGAAAGAACATGCAAACTCTACAGACCCTGACCTGAGGCAAGAATCACCCCCTCAACCCTGGAGGTGCGAGGCCACTGGGCTGACCACGATCACCACGATGATCTCAGGGTAGTCCTATTTTAGCCACAAAACAAAAACAAACATTTTTTTGGTTTTTGTTTGTTTTCCCAGAATTCCATCACAACCAAAGTGTTTCAAAATGTTTTTCATCTCACAAGTCAGAGAACCGGCATGCTATTAAAGCATTTTGTTATTGTTCGTTTGGAACCAGTCTAGGTCTGTGACACTGATCTCCAAAGGAAAGGATTTGATTTCTCATCTTTGGCGTAGAATGGCATGCCATTAAAAACAATTTATTTGTTATTTCCTATCCAGATCAGAGTGATCGTAATGCCTCATGTACGCGGAAAAGACATCATTGAGCCAGCAATGGCAATCTCTGCCAAGCACGCCTCTTATTCCATTATCTAGCTCAGTTTCCCTTCACCAGCTCCCTGTGGTGGTGTAAAACCACGGCGACCAGCAAAAGGAAATGGAGGAATGTCCTGCTAGCAACATGTACAAGAGCCCTTGGCAGTTCAGTGGCACAATACTAAATTAGTTTTACAGCTGTCATGCTTACTCCATATGACGTCTGAGCATATGAGTGACAGATTAGAGTACACAGAGAGACACTAGGTAAGGGGTTTACAGTGGAGTTGTGCAGTAATAAAGCAGCAGATGGAGCTCAGCACCCTGGGCCCAGATGCACGCACACACACACATACACACTCCTTTTTTCTGTCAACTCGCGTTCAGCTGTGACATAAATCTCTCCCTGCCCTGTCACAGGCAGTAGCTTTTCTGTTTAGCATTCTTTCTGCCAAGCTCATGGATGGATACTCAAATACAAAGTGAGCAAGAAGTTAGGAAAGACCTGATTAGGTCTTTGTGAAGGTGAAAGTTAAATAATTTGCCTCAGTGGGTTTAATATGGATATTTGCTTTGGAGGCTTATGGTATAGATCATTAAAAGTTTTAATATTCGCTTCAGGTTATATACTACAGGTGTAATAAATAGAGCATGTTTGCTAGAGGACATACAGACTATGCTTAGGTCACATTACATAGCAGAATGTCCATTTACTAGGTGTAGATCCTTATTTATTACTAGCTGATCTTTAGATCTTTACAGTGTGTGAGCACAGCAGCTGTGGTGTTTCACGCAGCGAGACAAGACTGGGGATAGTTCTTTATCTCTCCCAGACTTGTGGTGTCATCATTTAAGTCTTCTTCCATGGGAAAAAAAAAAGTAGTGTGCAGACTGGACTGGAGGTTTCAGGCATTCATTTATAAGGCGTATGCAGAAGATCGATACTCCTGTTGAGTCGTCCAAGCCTGTACAGCTGATCAGGGATTTTTACGGAAGAGAAAAAAAAATTTAAAGTAGAAAGCATGGTACTGTATGTGAGCTGCTGATACAAGGGTATTCATGTTTACGAAGAGATTTGCAACAATAATTCTCTGCCCATATATGTAGTGAGGAACATAGAGGATAGAGTAAGAATCATGGTACTCCAACTCGTTAAAATAGTTCGAGCGAGAATTCTCAATTGACAATCATGAAGGTCCGTGAAAGTATTCAATTTAAGAAAGGAAATAATGAGCTCTCTTCATGCATCGTTGAAATAAGCAGTGTATAAATATATTAAGTACACTTCTTTGCTAGTGTTATGGGATTTATAAGACAAAGTGAATCGTCCTGCTCGAATGGCTGAAGCTCAGACAGGAAGAAAGCAAAAGCATGAGTGGCTCTGATAGTTAAATTCATGCTTCACGATAATGGCCGACTTAATGACTGTGGCAGCTCAGACTGGCAGTTTGAGGGCTGCTTTTTTACTGCCTGAGAATATCTTTGCACACACACACACATCCACTCATATAGTACTGGTTTGTGACATTCTGTCTGTTCTGCACTGATAGAATGGGGAAGTAAATCTTTCAGCCTGCTCTCATCTCCACCTGTTAAAATAAATAAGGAATGAATTAGAGTGGAGCCTTCTCCCTGCTTTAACAGCTGTGCATTGGTCCGTACTGCTGTGAGGAGACAGTGGGGACGGGGACAGACACCTTTTTTTCCTGGAAACTATTACAATTTTTGGTCCAAAACTATCTGAAGTTCAATCAGTAGCACTTTAATATTATTAGCCCAAGCACTGTGATATTAGCACGATGATGTCATGGCTGTTACGTCATCATCTTTGCTATGATGGTGCTGATGTTAGTGTGTCAAGGGCCCTCTTGTTCTCTAGGGCCCAAGCACTTTGACATCAGCCCTATGTTGTCATAGTTTGTTGTTGTTCTAAAGATTTTTTTTTTCCAGCATCTGGGGCTTTTTTGGAGGTCTTAACATGCTCAAGACGTATGCCAAAAAGTGGCTAATAAATTTGCGTGACATTATATTAAGTGACATCACATCGAGTAACATCATAGTATTATGATATTATGATTATATAGTATAGTTATTATTTTTTTCAAGCATCCAGGGGGTTATTGGTGGTCTTAACATGCTCAAAAAGTAATGAAAATCAGCACACAAGGTGGAGTGTGCTGCCGTTAGGATGCCTGAGTGGCTGGGCCCCAGGCGTGGTATGTGGCCCCTCACTCAAGATTGTGCTGCGTAGCTCTTACACACTTGCTCATATACATGTAAAACCTGGTACACATTTAGAGCTCGTTGTGCCAAACAACTTTTGCTTTGCATGTCATGGGCTCAACTCAACAATTATTTTGAGTAGTTTGCAAAACCCACCCAATGGAATGTTATATACTCCTCCTAGGGGATTTACATTATCACCACCAAACTGGGCCCATGTGATCTCAAGAAATGGAGGATGCAAAATTGCAGAGGGATTTTTGACATCTCAAGCGGGTCAGCTGTGAGGATGCCATAAATTTATGCTAAAAAGAGGCTAATTACTTCTTGTGTGAGATTGCATAGTGTGATGTGTTTTGTTTTGTTTTTTTCCAGCATCTGGAGCATTTTGGAGTCTTAACCTAAAATTCCATGTGCCCACTGTCTCTTTGGTGCACCTGGGCTCATGATGCTTGGGCCCGATCATTGCTTCTAGCAACTATATTTATTATTGTTGTCAATTTAATCTTAAATAAATTGTAAGCAAATGTTTTTCTCCGACATATTAAAAAGATGCTGGAATAAGTTATAAATTCTAATTAGGTAGTAAAAGGCTGATCCCAGAAGCGACCCAAATCTCAAGAGAATGATGTCACGTCCCATGGACTGTGAGTGTTATGAGAGGTTGTGGTTCAGTTACTGGGTTCAATGAGGAAACCATAGAAAGCACACACATATATCTTCATATGTACAGTACTTATTCCTTTCAAATTCTATTAATTTTGTTCTCTTATCCCTATACCTTTCACAGCAGCAGATCTGAACAGGAGTTATGAGCATTGGTTATGTAGCGGCTCAGTTCTTTTTCAGAATGGTTTTTTCAAGTTATTAACATCACATTGCTGCAGGAAAGTAGACAATTGTCTTAATTAGCAGCTCAGCATTACAATCTTTTGCTCTCTATTATCATGTCAATGTCTGATAGAAGTGTCATTTTGTAGTCATGCAGAGCAAAATCTTCAATTGTTGAATTAAGACGTACAATGCTTTGTTCAAGTTCAGTGGATTTTAGATTTATTCGACTCCACCACAACTATGCACTCCTGAACTATAGAGTCATGAATAAGACGATCTCCTCATTCTGTATCCATCACTGATATGGTGAAATTGTTTCAGTCTTGACAGCAAGATATGCTCTTTGCCCATATTATAGTGACACTAACCAATAATGGCTATAGCATGAGCAGCAGCTTGAAAAAAAATATTGGCGGCTGACTTTATGTGGTTGGGGGAAGCCTTCATTTTCAATTGTTTGTGTATGATGATAAGAGTTGGCTGAGGGGTAGGAATTGGCAATTGACCAAATTGGGGAGCAGATAGAAAAACAAATGCTTCAACATGCTTGAAAGATCCAAATTTCAGCTTTTGTTTCCTGATATTTATGTCCAGTTTTTTTTTTTTTTAAACAACAGTTCTTTGAGTTTGTGTTGCCATAGTTTTTTAGGTCACATTGTCTTGCTGCATTATGAAGTTCCTTCCAATTAGGCTGGATGAATGTCTCTGTAAATTGTCAGACAGGATGTTTCTGGACCCATTCTGCTCTTACCATAATGGCATACATCATCAGTAATAATTGGTGAGTCAGTCTCAGAAGCAGCCATGTAAGTTCAACCCCTGACAGTATGTTTCCATCTCAAATTATGAGCAAATCCACTTTTTTGACCACACGTCCAACTCTATATTCATGCTCTCAAAGTCTTCTTTGAGTGCTGGATTGATGCCATCATCCCTGCCTTGTGGAGGTTTTAGGCGTGATTGTTTTTCTTCATAGCTTCCACAACGTTTCTGTTGGTTGACCAGATATTTTGTTCTTTTTCCATGTCATGTCATATCACTTGGACTTCAGAAGGGCTTGTTTTTTCTCCTATATAATCTTATTCACTAGTCAAGTCGGCTTTTATTGTCATTTCAACCATATGCAGTTCAATACACAGTGAAATGAAACAACAGTCCTCCTGGCCCAAGGTGCTACATAAATACAACATAAAATTAACAACATGAATTAACAAAACTAACTAGCTAACTAAGAGATCTAATTAGCTGACTAGCTACAACAAAACAAATTAACACAATAAATTAACAAAACAAAAAGTATCATACAAAAGACAGCACAAAGTGCACGTGCAAATGTGCAAACAAGAGCAACAGCATGACATCACCACGACACAATGCAGTACTCCGTGTTAATCAGTTGAGGTAGTGCGGTAAATATTGTCCATTCGATGATGGATGAAAAATATTTCTTGTTAAAGTAGCAGCAAATATAGTGAAGAGTTCTTGTGAAAATAACCACTTTCAGGAAATGATCTATGGTCTCATATTCATCTTTGATCTCAAACTCTAATAGCTTCTATAAAATAAAATAAAAAGCCAAAAGAAATGGCCTGGCAGATTGGACTTTGTACTGGATACATTTACATACACTGTGACTTTGGAAGGTTGTCATCAGGTAACAGTACCAGTCAAAAGTTTGGATATATTTTTATGCATTCTAGAATAATACTGGATTATTTTTTTGGAATTTTTAAAAAAAATAACAATTAATTAGGTAATTAAGTAACAACAGTCAGCTGTTTTGAAGCAGTTCTTGCAAGAACAGTATTGTCAAGTTCATTTGGAGAACCCATCAAACACCATGATGAAACTGGCTCTCATGAAGACCAACCTAGGAAAGCAAGACCAAAACTTACCTCTGCTGCAGTTCATTTAGAGTTACCAGCCTCAGAAATCACCAATTAACAAACAGCACCTCAAATTAGAGCCGTTATGAAGCTTTACAGATCATAAGTAGCAGATACATCTCAATATCAACTGTTCAAAGGAGATTATTGCATATTTTGGACGCCTTCAGCATTGTAGAAAGAAATAAAGATCAGGAAATCTATGGTATTAGATGATGTGTCCAGACTTTTGCCTGCTCGTGTAAGTTACACATATTCAGAGCATTGCTCTCTCATCTCCCATGCTTAGAGGGAAGATATATGGCATCCTTAAAAGAGCAGGGCATATAATGCTCTCTTGGAAGATTGCGAGGATTTGAACCTGGTGACAGGGTGAAGGATTTTGTTTGGTGAACCCGACTGTGTCAGTGCAGCCGTAAGAACCGACTTAAAGATAGTTGAAGGACAGCTTTTTACCAGATTTCTCCTCCGTCGTGTTTGTCTATGTGAGTTTATGTCCTCACTGTAGCGTTACAGTTTGCTGGACTGAGTAATTTAGACCATCAACCTGTTAAACCCACTGCAGCTCTTTTCACTGCCAGCACTCTGCAGCACTGTGGTACTACGGGAGGCATGAAGCAGGGGAAGAATTAGAAATCTTGTTTTGGAACCTGTCTGGCAAAGCAGTGTCCAATTTGTCTCGGAAATGTGGACAGTTGTGCCTTTTTTTGTTTTTGTTTTGTTTGTGCGCTCTTGCTTATTCCATCTTATCTTATTCTCTTATTTATTTATGATATTAAAATGATAAACAGAATTTTTGCATCTATTTGTTGGCTAGAAGCATTCATTAGGAATTATTTCAATGAAATTTTAGTTAAAAGTGTTAAAGATCTAGAAGATACTTTAATTCATTTTGCATTTTAATGTAAAATCATATATATTTTTACTCTGTGAAGACAGAGCCTTCAACAAGGATAGTTAAAACCGGACATTTGGAAACTGACATTTGTAATTACCATTCTACTTTTTAAATTTTATGTTAAGTAATATTGGTGTGTCTGTAGTAAGTGTTGAAAAAGATTCCTTTTCAAAAAAAAGAGGAAGTGGATCTTGTAAATGTTTTTGCAGTTCACTTTCTCTAAATGTAGTATTCGATTAATCTCCCTGATTTCAAGTAAACCCTCTTAACAAATGCTTGTTTTTTCCTTACAGCTCGGATCGACTCATCGAAGACACAATAAGGTGAGCTCGATCCTACAGAAATTGCTCAGTACTACTTTGCAGATGTTAATATTTTGACTATTCCATTACATATGAAACTTTAACTGCACGTTTCTTAACTGGAGCGTGACGTCTCTTTTCTCAGATCTCTAATACTCAAATCTCCACTAAACCAGTAGTGTATTTTGCACCCATTTCCATTAGAAGAGACCTCAATCAATGGCTAAACATCAAGCCACTAACCCATTACTTGTCCATTCTCTGATACCATTAGATTATTGCTTGAGATTAGGCTGAAAGCAGATCCTGTCTCTTAAGTGAAGCTGTCAGAAAAGCTTTCTTGGCAAACATTTAATGGTTGCTTTGTTTGAAACCGCATATTCCACTTTGTTCAAGCGTACATCCCGTGTCCATGATGGCAAGGCACACTAATGGATGCAAATTTTTAACATATCACAAAGGAACATTGCTCTCTCTGTGTGTATGTGCGATTGTGTTTCTTTTCATTCAAATGTCTCCTGCTGCGAGTCGAGTCCTGGCTCAGAAACAAAACAATTAACACGTCTGAATGTGCAGTTGAAGCCCTGGGTGCAGGTCCTGCCCTTGAACTGAGCTCATACTCACACCTGGTAGGTGATGTGAGAGCGGGTCATGTGCTCACCCATGGTGTGACCAGACGCACTTGTGAGCATGTTCTGTTCTTCTCAGTCCCAGCGTAGCAGCTAACCACAGCTGGGGGAAGCCCACAGGCGCCAGGTGGCCCAGGTGTTTAATTAAGCTGGTTCCTGGGCCATGCAGCTCCTCTTATAATGAATCTCACTCAACAGCTATTCATGCACAGAATCGCTTAAAATCTAGAGATCGTTTTGCTTTGGGAACGACGCACTTCGATGAGTTTGGTACTCGTCGCAGTGGTCTCTGGGCTGCTTGGGTGCTTCTGATTGCATTTTAATGACTCTCAGGAAGATCTCCTGGAAAAAAAGAAAAAGATTTCAGTGTATTTAATTTTGTTGGACAATATTTTATTACTAACAGAAATGATTAAATATGCCTTACATAAATATTAAAATTTGACACATTAGAGAATTAGACATTTCCAACCCATCAGCCACAACGCATTATTCCTCTTTCCCTTTTTGTCAGGTCTGCTCGTAGTATTTTACCCTGTACAGGCAGTTTGTAATCTTTTGACACCCGAGCTCTGGTGCTTCTGCAAACATCAGCACATGTTCAAAGAGTGACAACGCGAATTTAGCTTTAAGCACAAAAGAATACAGGTAGTCCCCGACTTACAAACAAGTTCCGGTCCGGAGTCCGATTTTGTTCTTAAGTCCGAGTTTTATATACGCCATTGTCACAGATAATGTAAAGCATACCAATCCACTTGACTAAATCTGTCCCCTTTCCCCAAAAAGCACAATCGCGCCTGAGGAAATGAATCTCTCAGTGAAGCGTTGTCTCTCGAGGGGATCGCGAGAGGAATCCCGGACGCCATTTTGTCCATAGCTGTTTTCTACTGTATTGGACTGTGGACTCATTGAGGAGTTTTCAAAATTAGGATTATTCACTATCAGGACAGCTTTACAGGACACATTTTCTATCATCGTGCTCCGGGACTAATTCATTGAAACCAGTGAGGCTGACTAATTTCTCCCGCACACACACACACACACACACATACGACTTTAGATATTTTATACATTCACTTACACACTGAAAATATTATACATAATTGTAAATATTGGTATCTGGTGCTCTGCAGTGTCTATTTTTTGTACAGTAGACATTAACTACTTCGGTGATTGAGGGAGAAGCACCAAGAGGTAGTTGTTGTATTTGTTCCACAGTGTGTTGTGTTATATTTTGCCTTGTTCCACTCCTGTTTGTGATTTAATGCTACAGTATGTTGCATAAGCTGGAGTTGAGCTTTTTTTTTTTATTATTATTATTTTTTTTAAAGAGTTAAGCACAGTTATAGAACTACAAAAATGTGCTTTGTAATGTTGCAGTTACATCTAAATCAAGGTTGTCAACAGATTACTGGTGGATCATAGCACCATGTAGCACCTCATCAGCTAATTCCCAAGCACGTCATTATTGTGTGTGTGAAGAGGGAAAGTCTCTGTGGAGTTGTGATCCTCTAGGACAGGATTATGACACCCTGTTGTACACAGAGTATTTCAGTATACAGGAGGAGATGAATCTGCACATGTGTAGTTTAAAGCTGTAAACATTACGGTTATTTTGATTATGTACAAAAGTGGCATAAAGTCTAGAGTAAACACGCACACAGCCCTGCATTTATTCTGCTTTGTTAATTTGTTTTGCCCGTAATTTGCATTTCAGCCCTGGATGATTTTTGTGTAACATCTTTTTTTTTTCTTTTTTTTTTCGTCTCGCTCCCGTAGTTAATAGCTGCAGCTTACAGCATACGCTTAAGGCGCCAGGCTATCACTTACACTTCGAAAAAGCTGCTGAGCCCAATCCTGAGTGAGCTATAGTGTCACACTGCAATTTAATCCTCTCTCCCAGTTACAGGAAAGCAAGACTCAGCTGAGGAAGACAAATAAGTGCTGGCTCTGGATTTGCTTGACAGTTTTAGAAAAGTCTAAGCGCGCATAACCAGGTCGTGCATTTACAAAGTGACACCAAAGTCATTCAAGCCTTCAGTATTAGGAACGGTGTACAGCAGAGTAGACGATGGCTGCTGATCCAATGTTTGCTTCATGTAAAAACCATTCTCTTGTCCTTTTGCAGTATCGCCATGGCAACCAAGGAAAACATGACCTCCCAGCGAGGCATGCTGAAGTCTATACAGAGCAGGGTCAACACTCTGGCCAGTATCCTTTTATTTGCTTGAGTTGAACGCATCAAGCAATGACTACAATAGATTACTTCACTAAAGATGTTGTACAGAGAGTTGTCCTTGAAACTGTTAGCTCTGAGCACAATGATATGTGAAAGTTAAAAAAAAAAACACTGTCCCTGTTCCTTGAACATAAACATTTTGTAAAGTAGTCTCGAGTACCCAAAGCTCAGCCACTCCAAATGGATTACAGGTGGTTTGCGATGAAGAATTTGACCTCTGTTGTCTTTGCAATCATCTTACTTTTTATACATACAATCATTTTTATTTTTATTATTTAATGCTGTTTGTTTACATTTACCTTATGTATAAAATATGTAGATTTTTTTTACTTTTTTCCCCAAATTGCTTTTTTTTTTTAGGATACCCACCTAGCAGACATTGTAATCCATCCAATAAGTGGTCAGTTGTGACCTTTTAAAACCTTTCTGGTTTTCTACATTTCCCTAATAATGCATGATGCGTGCTGTCTCAAAAAATGATTGTCATTGTCACTGCATATTATCTGTGTAAGCGGGTATAGAAATGACCACCCTTTACAATAATCACATTTTGTTGCTTTGCAGCCGAAAATGATGACAGACAGTTTTTGTTTCATCCAGTTGTGCAACTTTTTAACATCCAAGTGAAAGCTATAGCACCAGCACCATGTCTGGGGGAAAAAAAAAACAAAAAAAAAACAGAATAGCAGATTTGGAAAAGAATTATCTCCTCTTAAGAATTCTTGTAAGTTTAATCAGGTAAAGTTTAGCACCTTTTCGATGGCACACGAAGCTTTGCATATCTAGACGTTGCAATGTTAGTCCACTCTCCTTTGAGACCTGCTCAAGTTGAATTAAATTTGATGGTGACTGATTGTCTTTAAATCATTCCACAGATTTTCAATGGTGTTTGAGTCTGAGCTCTGACTAGGACCACTGTGTGGTCAGTTTTGTCGTGTGCTTTGAGTCATTGTGATGTTGGAAGATCAACCTTATTCTTCTTGGCAACATTCTGGCAGAGGACAGCAGATTTTCCTCAAGAATTTGATGGTGTTTCGCCCCATCCATTTTCCTTTTTCTTCTGACAAGTGTTCCAGCCCCTCCTGCAGATAAACATTTCCCATAACAGGATATATCGCCTCCATGCTTTACTGTAGGAATGGTGTTATTTGGATGGTGAGCTGTATTGGATCTCCACTAGACATATCGTTTGGTGTTATGGCCAGATAATAATTAAATTTTAGTCTCATCTGACCAACTGTGTTTTTAAAACGCTCAGTCATGACTACATGTGGCCTTTCTTGAGGAGTGTTCCCCCTCCTCCAAAATGTCAACACTGCAACACTCTAACCATAAAGCATATCCTTTTGATCTGCCCAAGTTTTAATACCATAAGAAAACAATTTCTACCAGAACAAGATTTTAAAAACATATTCTGCAAGACAAAACCAGAAAAACTTTTACAATTCTTAACTAAAGAACTTAATGTAAAGTCTTGTTCTTCTGGCTAAGGCCATGCTATAATGTGATATTTATTTATTTTTATTTATTATTATTATTATTATTTACTTTTTCCACAACTCTTTAAATTCCTTACATTATAACATAATATTATATTGGTGCGAATAAATCAGTTTAATGTTTCATATATATCTGCCATGAAATAGCCTGAGAAGCTGATATGGCAATAAACCCTAATACAAACAAACAAAATCCTTTTTTTTTCTTGTAACCCTCCCATACAAGGCACATATGTGGAGAATTTGTGATATTGTGGTCACATGACCACTCTGTCATAAATTCCTGCAACTGCTTCAGAGTTGCTGTGGGCCTCTTGAAAGCCTCTCTGCCCAGTTTCCACTTTGGAGCGACATCCTGATCCAAGGAGGGTTTGTGTTGTATCTATTACCTTCCACTTCTTAATATGCTTTCCTGTGCTTCTAGACAGCAATAAAGCCTTGGAATTTTTTTTAATCTCCGGAGATCTTTGTGCCTTGCCATTCATAATTGATTGATTGCTTCAGTTGCAGTACCGGGGATTGAAATGCTCCAGCTTTTCATGTTGAGCTAATCAAAATGACCACAGCCGATCACAGTTGAAAGACAAAGACTTTGTGTGCTATTGCGAAGGATTAGGGTGATTAGCTTCACTTGATTCAGTTGATCCTTTTCCAAATCAGTGATTCTGTTTTTTTTTTTTATTATTATTTTTTATTTTATTTTTTTTATTCCTTCTCACGTGTCTTCACTTCATATCTTTCACTTGGATGTTAAAAGTTGTACACTGTGTCTGGTTCTTTTTTATACCTACTGTAAATGAGATGTCACGTTTGGACGTGGTTGTTTTCATTCCAAACATTAGGACTGCTGAAAGTACCACTTTTCAAATGGAAATTAATGAAAGCAAAACCATCAATAATTCTTAAAAGAAATACTGCATACTTCAGAAGTGTTGCTTAAAATGAGACAATTATTTAAGATAATTCAATTCTAATTATGTTTGAAAATTCTTGGAACTTTTCTTTTGGACCTTAACTTTCCCTGCCAGATCGATTTCCTGCCATCAATAGCCTCATCCAGCGAATCAACTTAAGGAAGAGAAGAGACTCGTTAATTCTGGGTGGAGTTATTGGCGTCTGCACCATCCTTCTGTTGCTTTATGCATTTCACTGATTGACGAAGGATCCGATGGCATTTTGGGCTGTTCTGCGAGCAGTGGCACGACTTGGAGAATATGTCCAGCAAATGGGACCCTGGAGGCTGCTAAGCAGACTCCCACTTGGCCTAATCAAATAACAGAATTGATTGTGGCCAGCATGGACTACCTTACTTGTATCTAGCACTGGGTTGGATGTGGCTCTTACAACATTTTTGTTTTTCTTCTTAATACAAACATGCTCTTCTGATCATGGAGACCAAATAATAAGACCAGAACATTTGTTTTTGGTTTTCAAGAGCAGCCTGTAATACTAGTTATGGCTTTAAAAAAGAAAAAAAGAGAAAAAAAAAAGTCTCTCTGTGACACAGCACCGTGAAATTGTGCCGTCACTGTTGATTATTGGGGTAAAGAGGATTTTAATGTGATGGTCCTTTTAGTGAAGGGGATGTTCATCATGTTATGTACCATGTGATTTAATAAATTATTCATACACATGATATTAAAAAGTGAAAATGTGGGTTAATTGTAAATTTTTAAACATTTTTTTTTATGTGCGGACAAGTTGTTTGGGCTCACGGCCAGTGTGCTGACAATGAAAATTTGCATCATAGTGCATAGAGATGTGATTAACCTACACCTCTTTATGTTTTTGCTGCCAGCACAATATGAAATGTTAGAAAGATAAAGAGATGCGGCGTCATCTGTTCAAGCCTGCGGTTCATCTACTGTAGCTGAACATCGACTGAGCCAGAAGATGACGGAGAGGCAATGTTTTAATGAGTTCAATAGAGCAGCTCCTGAAAAAAGGTTCAGGCAAATGAAGCAAGGCTTTAATACTCCTAATCAGGATTCTAAAGAAATCTAACATAAGCTATAATTTGTTTAAACTCTTTTTTCCCCCTCTGCACAATGTTCCAGACCAATACCAATGGTTCATATTTGTACATTTTTCTTCTTTTATTTAATTTTGGTCCAGTAACCACCACTAGCAAGGATTGATTTATATATTTATTTATTTTTTGGTAGTAACCAATAAACTGGTTAACAGCCAGTCACACAAGGGAGAATGCAATAAATGACCGTGGACTGTTGAAGGAATAGGATATATATATATATATATATATATATATATATATAGCTGCAGTCGCACATGCATGAAATTAGCGGGATAAAGAACAGGTATATTCATTAACATGAGCATATGCTGTTCTGCAGTGTCCATTCATTAATAAGTAACTACTTTTAAACCAGTAACCCAGAACAGATACATAATGGATTTTGTCAAGATTTTTCTCCAGGAATGGGATTTTAAAACAGTCCCACGCACATCTCACAAGTTGTTGATGACAATGACATGGTTTTCTTTAGTTTAGGTTTATACTTTTTACAGTTTCCAAGGGATAATGAGAAGTTGCACTGGGTCTGCTTTGTTTAGTGAAATTGCATTAAAGTTCCATTTTGTTCCTCAAGTAATTTGTTCTCTTTTCTTTTGGTCATAATTGCTTTTGCCATTTCTCAAAGTCCTGCAGGTCTTAACTAGCTAAATGTCTTGAGTATGTCTTGAGTTACAGCTTCCTTTATGGCTTCCACAGGTTACGATTGAACATGTTTTTATACACCTGTTCACAATGATTAAAATCATATTGTGTATTTCTACAGCGAGAGTAAAAACTATCTATGATGACTTGAAATCACTGTATTCATTTCCATCACCTATTCTGATGGAATAAATGACAAATTTTAAAAGTTAAAATAAATTCCATGCATAACAATTGACAGATGAAAGAAAATAACAGCTGTGGTACTGTTTGTTAGATTGCTCTGGTTTAGAGAGAGAGAGACTGACTGAATGAATGTGCAGATTTTTGATGTTTCAACCATCCCTGCAGAAGATTCTGACAATGCTGCACATCCTTGGTGGGCCGTACTCACTTCTGCAAATGTTCTAGATTTTTAATGGTTAGGAAATAGAGAGCTAAATTTTATTGCTCGCTTCTTTGAGTAGCTGTAATCTGGAGCAGTTGTGGGGTTCATGAAGCATGGGCGGACATTCTGTAATACACTATATGGCCAGAGGTTTATAGACACTTGGCCAACATCAGTAGCCGACCTCACTAATTCTCCTGATGCTGATTCAGCATATCCCAACAGTTACAATTCTAAATCTATTGCAAGGATTTTTATACTGCCTGGCCAAAAAAAAAAAAAAAAAAAAAAAAAGCAGTTTCAGAAGAGTCAAATTATTGCCCTTCATCAAACAGATGATTAACTAGATAGCTGAAATTACTTGAATTCAGGTAAAAATTGTCCAACATATTATTAAAAACTGAAAGGATGGCAATGATGTAATCTTAGTGGAAGAAATGTGGTCGAAAAAAAAAAAAATGGAAATCACTTACACGCTTGGTGAAAGTTGCATTGCAAAAGAATGGACGGTAGAAATCACTGTTTAATTGTTACTAAACAGCTGTGTAGCAATAGAAAATCAACTTGTTAACGAGGCTAATCAGGGATAAAAGGCTTCAATTTGCTAGAGAGAATAAATATTATGCTTTAGAGCAACAGGGAAGGGTCATGTGGTCTGTTCAAGCCTCTGGAGGTCGTGTTATGATCTGTGGTTGCTTCAGGTGGTCAGGTCTAGGCTCTGCAATGTTATATGTGGCAATAAAATGAAGTCAGCTGATGACCTGAATGTACTGAATGACCAGGTTAGCCCATTAATAGATTTTTTTTTTCCTTCCTCACTGGCACGGATGCAGAATATGGAAGTGAGTCTGGGAGCATGAGGAATCATTTTTACACGCCACAATCAATCAAATAAAATCTTGAGATGGGAAACCTTTTTGGCTGTGCAGTGTATAGAGCAAAAAGGGGACTATGTTTGAAATGCAATGTTCAAGAAGCAGATATGGTGATGGTGAAGAGGTCAGGAAGCAGTCAAGCAGCTACGGATTGAACGAGTGACACCAGACGACTTGTACCGCAGACAAGTTTTTTGACTTAATGCCTAGCCGGATCCAGCATGGCAGCTTTTGAAGATTCAAGGACTTCATACTAAAAATTGTAAAAAGATTGATTTATTTCACCTGCATAAATTTTCTTAAATGAGATTAATAAAATTTCTATTCTCAATTATCTTGATTGTCATTCTTTTCAACATCTAAGAATGTCATTAAAACATTAATTTCACAAATTTCACCTTTGACCCCCGCTGTGGTTAGTGGAAAGTTTCAGAGTATAGAGCTCTTAATATTATTGTGGAATATTATTGTACAATTTTGAACAATTGGTAATATTTTAATGTTATTAAATAATACTATTAAGATGACCCAGACTATAAAAGTTTGAGGAACCATTGGTCTAGATTGAGTGCTAGCTCTGGCATCTGCTTTATTTGCCATTATAATGATCAACTGTTGCTTCTTAGCACTTTTATTTGTTTTATTAAAGTGACATGATTATAATTTTTTTTCTCCATATTTACAAATACTATACAGTACAAACTATAACTTAAATTTTCTCTCTTCAGGAAATAACCCTTCCTCCACCCCAATTTGTATGTCTCGACTGGTATGTACAGATGTTCTCCAGCTGTGTCTCACGAGGTTTTGCATAGTCATACTGATGCAGTGCTTTGCTCTAAATGGTTAACAATCCGAGTCATCAGTCCTGCAACAACGCTCTTCCCGTTCAGGGCTTTATCTAAAGGTCACAGCATCATCGTCCTGTTTCTGTTTTTGCTTGATACAGCATCCCGAAATAAACATCTCAAATAAATAAAAATATCCGGTGCTGTCGGTTTCATTGCAGCTCTAACAGGACGTCGTATTTCTGTCATTGGTTTGTTCCCTCTTAGAATTCTCACACGGGAGAGGTAACATGGGTGTGTACCAGCTACTGGGAAATCCTCTTCACCCGTACATTATGATGCATAGTTTAGCCTCTGCCGGAGTTGTACTCCATGTGTCATCTTCGGGGCTATCCAGTTGCACAGAGTGAAGAGTTGAGTAGATTACGATGAGGTGCATTTAACCAGATTATCAGTTCTGTTGCACGCTATACTGTACTTTACAGTTTTCTCAGCACTCGGATGTTGCTGGAAGATTCCTCAGTTCGGATGATTGAATTCAAAAGCCCAAATGGTGCAGAACTGTGCCGGAAACTCAGCACTAGGTCAATGGCGGTTTAAAAAAGTGCTTATTTAGAAGCCTTGCTGGTGAGAGTTAACGGGGAGGCTTCAGACTTCAAACTGTGTATTTGGGTTTTTGGATATGTGAAGTAGAACAATAGTTATCATTGCTTTTATAAAGGGTACATTTTACCACTACTGGAATATGGGAATGACATCAGAAAAATGTATAACTCTCAAAAATTTTTTACTCATAGAAACAACCGAAAACAACCATAAAAACACAAGATAAAACACTGCTGTTTCTTTGTGAATTTTATTTTAAAAAATTTGCTGTTTGTATAGTTGGTTAAAATGAACTAAAATTCAGTTCATATTGTTTGTGTATGTTTATTAAAAAAAACAGCAAAAACATTGTGTCCACAACCAAATGAACAAACTAACGATTTTGTCTCGAATCACGTACTTATCTACTCTCCTTTCTCAGCACTAGACCAAACTAGTTAAACTAGACCATTACTGAGTACTAACATTCTACCTATTTAGGTTTGTGCATATTTATTTTTATTTTTGAATCTCACATTTTCTAGGTTAGTAAATGCGTCTTTAAGTGTGAGGTCAGTTCGAGCTCAAACGCACTTGGGTTATGCAGCAGGACAATGATCCAAAACACACCAGCAAGTCCATCTCTGAATGGCTCAACAACAAAAAAAAAAAAGAAAGAAAGAAAAATTAAGGTTTTTGGAACGGTCTAGTCAAAGTCTGGACTTAAATCCGATTGAGATCCTTAAACAGGCTGTTCATGCTCGGAAACTGTCCACTGTGGCTGATTTGAATAATTCTGCAAAAAAGAGTGGGCCAAAATTCCTCCGCAGCAATGTGAAAGACTGCCAGTTATGATTGCAATTGGTTCTTCCAAGGTTGGCACAATCAGTTATTAGGTTTAGGGGGAAATTACTTTTTCACATAGGGCCAGGCAGGTTTGGACATCTTTTTTTCCCTTAATAATTGCATTTTGTGTTTATGTGGGTTATCTAAAAGTGTGACAAATATGCAAAAAAAAAAAGGTGAAAAAATACTTCTTCACAGCACTGTAAATGTATAGGATGAATTTGAATGAGTGTTATTTCTCAGTACAGATTGACAATGACACAAAACATTCTCTGAAAGCAACCCAATAGCAGCATTTGGTTTTGTCTGTACTGTAAGACGTCAGACAGCTTTAGAGTTATCTTTATAATTTTTAGTTTGTCAAATTAATTTTGTGCCTGTGAAAATGAAGAGGAAAATGTAATAGTTGTACGCAATATTAAAAGATGAAAGTCTATACTTCAATCACATTGGGTTTGTAAATTCAAAATCCATTGTGATGGAGTACAAAGGCAAAAATCTGAAAATTCTTTCAATGTCCAAATACTCATGGAACTGACTGTAAATCAAAGCCATTTGGGTGTAACGATGTGTCGCAGATGTTTTGATCGTGCAGAATAACAGGACACACTTAGGAAAATTAAAAACTCCCTTTATTTCTCTATATAATCCCCAGCTACACTAATGCACTTATACCAGTGTTTCACTTATGCTTGGACACCATCAAGGTAGAAAGTTGTCTAAGTACATCGTGAGCCATGATCAGACTGCCTGCCTTATAACTGAAACGCTGGCCTCCCCAGACCTCCTTTAATGGCCCAAATGTGGAAATGGCTTGAAGTGAGGTTGGGACTGTATAGTGGTTGTGGCAGTAACTCAGTGCCAAGTTCCTGTAATGTGGTGGTGTAATGTGATTGTACTTTGATGATCAAACCAGGCTGTTTTTTTCCTGAGAGCTTTCAACTCTCTGACTGTTCACAAGAATCACTGCAGCAGGTCCCGAGCCTCTCCTGGCATTCTTGGACTATGGGAAGAAGCACGGGGAGAACATGCAAACTCGAATCAAATGCAGGAATCAAACCCAGGACCTGGAGGTGCAAGGTGACAGGTGCTAACCACTAAGCCACCCTGCTGCCTTGTAGTATTTCATCATTCATAAAACCAATGACTGTGCCGTTCCTTATACTGAGATTGGTTCATATGTCAATTTACTTTCTGCATGTACTGTATGTTCATGTTATATTAAGTACTGTATTTTGAGCCTGCTTGAATATAAATAAAAATCCAATTGTAAGAACGCACTGGATTTCATTTGTGTGTATGTAAAGGTGGAAAGTTAGTTCACTAATTGTGCTCTGTTGAATCCACATTTCGTACAACTTATGATTTTTTTTGCAATGCTATATTGTAAAAACGTGTATATTTTATTTTTCCCAGATACCACTCAAACCAGGTGCTCTGTGCTTTTGTCCTTTTCAGGTATATCTTATTTTTCTGGTTTACTATAGAACCTTAATGGATTTCCAGAAAAGGACAACCAATTAACCCTTAACTGTTGAACTGGTTGTACTTTCTCTGATTGGTCTGATTAGTTGTGTCTAACAGCAGCACTTAAAAAATAGTCCTGGATGGAAATTAAAGGATGGAATTCAATATGTTCTTACTCGTATAGTAGCAAGTCATTCCCAGAAGCTTGCATGCCTGTTACACAGATAATCCAAGTCGAATAATTAAGTTAACACTGGTTGTGATTTCTAAATAATAAACACAGTATATTAGTTATGACAAAGCGTTCTTACCCTGTTCTATGCAAACTTAGTGTGGGGGAAGGGGGGGGGGGGAGATCAGCTCTCTCTAAGGATGTGTTTGAAACCTTTTTTCTGCAGAAGTTCACACTTTGAAGTTAATCAAGTTCATCCAAACTAAGAGACAAAAATACTTTTTAAATGAATGTGAGATGACGCAGTTTGATTTTATTCTTCCAAATAAAGTTATGAATATTAATCACCTTTGTAATTCCTATACATGAATTAATCCACTGCGTTAGTTTAGTTTAGTTAAATAATTTTATTTCACTTTTTAAATTCTTCTGTCTAACTTACTATTATTATTATTTCACTTAGGAACAGTCAGGTCCCTAAATTTTGTACCCAAGATGAGTTTTTTGCAATTTGCTCTCTGTACATCACCACAATTAATGAATTTGAAATGAAGCACTCAAGATGTGAGTGAAGCCAAGACTTTAAGCTTTAATTCAAGGTGTTTGACAAAAATGTGTCATCAGCCATTAAAATTTTTTTTAAAAACATATATGCCTCTTTTTAAAAGGCGGTCAGAAATAATGGAACAATAAAGGGACAACCAGTTGCATGGCCAGGTGTACCCTGTTCCTCTGTTACTCCATGTCTAATCGAGCAGATAAAAGGCCAGGAGATGGGTCTGAGTGTTTCATTTGCATTTGGTAGCTGTTCACTTGAACTCTCAACATGAGGTCCAAGAGGTGTGTATGCAAGTGAAGGTGCCCATCATTAGGCTGGAAAAAAACCTAAATAAAACCATCAGAGAGATAAAACACTGTTGGTGGCCTAGACAATAGTTTGGAAGTTTGGAACATTTAAAAAAAAAAAAAAAGGTAAGCTCAGCAACAGCAAAAGGCCTGGAAGACTGCGGAGGAGAACTTAAGTGGATGACCGCAGAATTCTGTCCATGGTGAAGGACCATTTCACAACATCTTAAGGAACTAGGTGTGTTATTTGTCAAAGTCTACACTAAAGAGACAGCTTTAAGAAGAAAATACAAACGCTTCATAACAAGGTGCTCTATAAATGCCAGATTAGACTTTGCCAGAAACCTTTGCCAGACTCTTTAGATCGATGAAACCAGAATGATGGAAAGAGAAAAGTACGGAGATACTGTAGCATGCTACATCATCTTGGTAGAGGCAGTATTATGGAATAAGTGTGTATGACCGCCAGTGGAATTTCCTTACAATCAGCAGTCCAACACCTTAACCACTGAGCTAACCCTGTCCCACTAATTGTTAGTTTGTTCCATCATTTATGAGCCACCCCAAAATATGCATGTATTAAAATGATCTGTATTTCCCAAATGGTTAATGACACTTTTGTCAAAGCCCTTTAAAGTCTTGACTTGGCTCGCAACTTGAGGATTGGTGGTGGTGTGCAGAGGTCAAATGCAAAATAAATAAATAAATAAATGACTGTAGTAGGTTTCTGCATATTTTCCACCTTTTGTGTTCTATAGAAAGAGGCACTCGGAAAAATCAGCCTGATACACTGTTTTACTGGTTTATGCATTATTCACACCCACAGACAGATTGTGATGAATAGTTTGCACATGTCCGGTTGTGATGCTGTTAGACCTTTGTCAGAGAAAAGCATAATAACATCTGGCCATATATATATATATATATATATATATATATATATATATATATAAATTTTTCCCCTCATTCTGAATTCCCCTGCAATAATAAATGCAGACTAAATGAGTGAGCGGACACGGTGTGTAGACCATGCGTGTTAACATTTATTCCACCCATGCAGAAGTACACAATGAAACTCATGAAATGAAAATTCATATCCAAAGTTAACCAAAGGTACCATAAACTTGAAGTTGAAGGGGGGAAGAAAATAAAAAGATAAATAAATAAATAAATAAATCACAGTATTTGACACCTAGCAGCACTTGTGCATCTCATCAATATTGGCACTGCACTTTTCTGTACAGTAAGTACCTGACATATCAAACACATGTTTCCTGTAAGTGAGCTGTGTTTGTTTTTTGTTTAGTTTTGACTAAATGTTCCACGACTCTGATCAAAGCTTAGCATTTCTACCACTTGCACTCACTCACACACACATACACATACGTACACACGCACTCAGTAAGGACAGAAAAGCAGTGGATGAGGTAAAATGGTATACAGAATCTATTCCTAAGTGATTCTGGGGAGTTTTTCCGATGGTAACAGTCTCTACCTGTACAAAAACAAACAAACAAACAAGGCAATATATCAAAGTTACATTCTTTTTCTTTTTAGTTCAATGTAAGGAGAATCAAGGATCTGGAGTTAAAAACCTGGAAAGGCTTAGGTAATAAAGTGCTTAGAAATCAGTGAATGGGGCAGTAAAGTACTTAAATCAGGATGAACAGAATAAGAGAGTAGCCTTCATTTATTCCTTCTATGAGGTAAAAGCCTGAACGCAAAATCAAATAATAAATGATTACGTCTTTACGGAGATGCAGGAAATACTGTAACTTGTGTCATATCAAAGAAACAACTTTACTTGTAAGATGGAGATTTTTTTGGTGTGTGTGCGCGCAAGAGAAAGAATATCAAACAGATAGACTGTCTGTCTGCAGCATGCCTATATAGTTTGATAAGTATATGGATATATAGCATACGTATACAAGTTTAGGAGTCCAGAAGAGCTAGACTGGCATTCTGCACTAGTGGTTTCAGTGATTCAGTGGGTAGAGTACAGCTCTGAGGGCTTTGGCACAGAGTACGGTGAAGTCGTCCTGCCCTCGTCATGCCTCTAGACGTCCATGTCCATGCTTCAGCAGGTAGCTCAGAGTGGGCAGAGGGTGGGGTTTGGTTGGGGGAGGGGAGGGGGGTGTTGGACTGGAGGGCTAGGATTCATCATGCGTTTCAGTGCTCACTGCTTCCAACAGCAAGGCAAAGAGAACCGTGCCAATGACGTGGAATGTGTGCGATCCTAAAGTCCAAAAACAAAACGCTAGTCTTTCTAGCGGGAGGTGATGACGTCCGACTTCTCTCATGCATGTGGCCGTCTTCCTGGATCAAAAGCTACAAAATAAATAATGTAATCAACAAAAAAAAAAGGAAGAAAAAAACTCCTCCCATTTAGAATCGCTTCTATTTTCCATGTGTCCGTGAGGTCGTGTGTCATCCACCAGCATCCCCCTGCGAAGACTCTCCAGATTCCCCAGAGATCATTTCATCTTTTTATGTCATACAAATCTTTACATAAAATAGATGTGAAGAGTTATATTGCAAATATATCTGTGCATCTGGATATTTCAAGGGTAATATAAGGTTATGATGCGGCTCGCAGCTCAAAGTCCTCATCTTGCCGAAGAGTTCCACTCTCATCCTCCTTGGCATCGTCTTCGATCAGTTCTTCAGAAGAACAGTCTTTTGTGTACGCTAAGCACTCACTGTTCAGTTTTTTAAATCTTTTTTTTTCATCAATCAAGCACACATTAACCTGAAGCATGCATGTCATTTCTCTATAAATAGATCTTATTTTTGCTACACTCCTTAATTTCTTTTTAGGTTTTGTAGATAGTTTTATTAGAAAGATCTCTCTTTTTTTTTTTTTTTTTTTTTTTACCCCTAAATACACAGTAGAGGTTTTTTTGTTTGTTTCTTTTTTGTTTTCGCTGTGGATGGTTCTTTCTCGTCAGCCGGGTGTTTCTGTTCTTTAGGTCGCTGTGGGAGAAAGCAGAGTCATTTATCACTCAAGTGTCCATTCTAAGGAAACATTCATTAACCTTCATGCTATAATCTCTAAATGCATCTGCATTATGGAATATTATCAAGCAGCGAGTAGTAATGAGATACCTTACAGTATATGAAACCGCACATTTAATGCAATTTGGATGTTTTCGAGAAGGAGACATTATGACATTTTGCTCATTTGTTACTCGCATACAGTACACGCAGTTTATTTTTAAGTTTAACTTGATAAGGTTTTATCATCCGCACCCACAACCGAGCTGTAAGTTTTACATCAGAACCCAGTTCTCAAAAGAATGCATATCCTTAGGACAAAAAGAAACACTACCTACACTGCTTATCCAATTATCAAATCATCATCGATCATAGTATCGGCATCAGGTAAACGCATAAAATGCATATGTAGTGCATACACTCATGTAGATACAGGTCAATAGCTGCAGTTACTTGCTCATATTAAACACCTGAATAGGAAAAATAAGTGATATTTGACTATCACGTGATTGTTAAGGTCAAACAGGCTGATTTGAGTATTTCAGAAAGATTTTGATGATAAAAACACAATGTTGATCATTCATCCTACAACTTGAAGACATACACTCAAAAGTTTGGGGTCACTTGCAAATTTTTTGTTTAGTGATTTATTTTCTACATTCTACAACAATACTGGGGATTTCAAAACTATAAAATACCACATATGGGAATTAGGTAATTATGTAACAACAACAAAAACAGTCAGTTGTTATTTTAAGACACAGAGGTCAGCCTTTCTGGGATAGTTCTTGCAAGAACAGTATTGTCAAGTGCATTTGCAAAATCCGTCAAGCACCATAATGAAATCCATCCCAGGAAAGCAAGACCAAAACCTACCTCTGCTGCAGAGGAGAAGTTCATTTAGAGTCACCAGCCTCAGAAATCACCAATTAACAAACAGCACCTCGGTTTAGAGCCGTTATGAAGGATTTACAGAGCAGACGTAGCAGATATACATCTCAATATCAACTGTTCAAAGGGATTATTGCATATTTTGGATGCCTTCACTATCTTTTTTTACACAATAAAAATCAGGAACGACCATGGAGTTAGAAAGTGATCCCAAACTTTTGAGTTGTAGTGTATATACAGTACACTGCCTGACCAAAAAAAGTCATCTGTTTGATAATATTACAGGACATACTGTAGATACATTTAGAGATTATTGCATTTTGTATATACACTCTATAGACAATTGTGTATGAAAGTTTTAGGAGATTAACAGTTTCTGAAGTACAGTTTTGGTCTGGTGCCAACATCCATGCCACAATCTGGTAATGACATCATTTTTCTTCTTCCCAGTAAGATGTTTTATGTGAACATTAACTGAAGCTCTTCACCCTGTATCTGCCTGGTTGTATGCGCTGCACTGCTGCCACATGATTAGCTAATACATTTTAGCAGGTATGTGGATCTGGGACAGGTCTGTCTAGTCTACGTGACATCATATAACATCTTTTCAAAATGTTAACAATGATGTGTTATTGTTGTGTTTATAACTATTTTTACTTTTAACCTTTTAAAACGTTTGTTTAAACACACACAGCTTTGTGAGATAATCAATCTTTTATGTTTCACTATACAGTTTGAATTTCAATTACTGACCAAAAGTCCAAAGTACAGGTATAGATTATGTACGTTTAATGGTTTAGGCTTTATACTTCAGATAGCGTCTCCTTCCAGACTGACACTTTACCTTCATTGGACCACAAACTAGCACGATAAGGTCTATGAGTGTAGTGTGTAGTACCTGACACCACAACGTAGACGATAATGGCGACCAGGCCCAGGACGATAGCCACAATGCTGAGCAGGCGTGCGAGGCGACCCAGACGTCTTGCCCCATCGATATCCCCCTGCTGTAGGCTGTTTCTGGACTGGATGAAAAACACAGAAAGATGTAGAATACTGAAAAAAGAAAAATCTCGACTCTCACAAAGAGCACAAAGTGCTTCTTCCTCAAATATGTATGAGTTGCCATTACAGTAGCAGCCTGACAAAGAGCAGCACCTGACTTCACACTGCATCACTACTACTTTAAAGAAGTAACTTTTGATTAGATTTACTTCTGGGTTGCAAGTATGAAATCATAAAATGTTTAGTCACAGCCAGCTTTTTGTTCTCGAGAATGAAATAATAACTAGATGCCACTGTGAGTGCTACCGCAGCCGCCTTCATATCTTTGTGGAGACATGCCGAGCTTCCGGACGGACTATGTATTCTCGTTAACAGGGACCCTATGCCACCACTTCCTATTAGCGCTTCAGTGCACTCTGGGGAAAGCCCCTCTAGACTGCATTAAAGCGATCGATACAGAGCAACACGGCTGAAAGAGAAAGCCCCTGACAGAGGCATCTCATCCTGCAGCACACTTTCCATACACACCATTATCCGTTTATTTCTCTTTACATGCTCAGTGATGAGATATAACCCTAAAAATAATTATGTTTTATAAGGCTGGTACTCTGTCGCTGTCCGTGGTGCTGAACACGATTTGGAATAATTTGGATGGAAAATTAATGCTTTTTTAATTAATTATTTTTAAAATTGCAATTCATCACTTATCTCAGAAGAAAAATAAATCTTCCCCATCTTCTAGCGCATACATCAGAAGCCATCAGTATTATTTGACATCAATGAGTTTTAAAGGACATGTGGAAACAGAACAGGACTCAATCAAATGTAGTGAATGTAGATCTCTATTTAGAATATTTGCATTAAAATGTAACCTCAGTGAAAACGACTCACAGATATACACTTAGATATATATTTAATTAAAATCTTCAAAGAAAACAGATAAGATTTTTTTTTTTTTTTTAAATTAACCTTGGCCTATAGGAACTATTTCTTTCAGTAAAATTGTTTATAATTTCTGTCTGTTCACATGAGTTATCCAAACGGGTCCTGGTGATTTGATAGCATTTCAGTTCTTTATATATTTTTTAACATCAGTTTAATATAATTGAACAATATATTGGACGGTGGGTTGAGAGCAGAGAAAAGCTGTCATTTGATAACTCCCAGTATATAAATCTAAACATCTAGAACAGAAAGCATTATCCTTTGCATTGTAATAAAATATTTTGTTTGATCCATTACTTTAGATTTAGCAATCAGCGAAGTAATTACTAGACGAGCCTTATTCATCCTCTATTTGTACTGGAGTGAATACCCATTATACTCCGTCTCAGCATTGCAGGTGTGTTTGCTTAGATCAGGGGTCACTACCGTAGGGGATTGAATTACCACTCTGTCAAACTGCTCCTGAGCAGAGTGAGAACCACAACCACAAACCCCCCCCCTCCTCCAACCCCCCAAGACACAGCTCTTGAGCATGAAGAAAGCTCTGTTTTCGTTCCTTTGCTTCATGACTTTAAATTTAATCCAACTGCTTCTATGTGCACACAGTGCAACCGTGATGTAGTTCAGTGGACCCACAGTCACAGCGATTAATCATAAATTATTCCACCTTTATACTATACACTGTGTGTATGTGTGTGTGTGCAGTGGTAAAGTGTGCAACCCTCCCTTTCTTTCACATCGAGTTTCAAATGCTGCAGAGTGGCTCTGACATCTTAGCAGAGGTATGTGTGGCTGGAGCAATGAAGCTTTATTGATCCTCTAGTCCAATCAGAGCGAGAAGCCACCTTGGTGCCTTGAATCAATTGGATTCAAGTTCTTAAAAAAAAATTGTGCATAATCAAATTCCATTTTTATCCGTCAGGTCCGTCATCGCCTTTGGTTTATAATGACACAGCATGAGGATAGACTGAATACCTGTAGTGTTCTGGTGCAAAGCCAAAAACTCTTTTTAATGTCTGAATGAGAGACAATATGATCTTAACAGATACAACTACAGGTAGTATGAGGTGCGTTTTTTTTTTACAGGACATACAAAGTGCCGTATGATGCATTTATATTTGCTTTACATATTACATAAATATGCAATTTTTTAAATATGGGAAATACAATGAACTATAAATAAATAAATACTCCAGATCTCTATCTGAGGCCGATTATGAACTCTGAAATTGAAAAAAGGCAAAATTCACAGCCCTGGCTGACAAACTGGAATTTTTGCCTCTGGATTTATTGTTTTGTTGCTATAATCGTCTTGTTTAGGCCATGCAACTTCAGGATTTAATAGCCCGATATGTTACTATTTCTTTAAGAAGTTTACACAGGATTCAGAGGCCACCCAAAATGTGACTTCTAGTAATGCTTAAGCTAAAATAAACCCCTCAAATGGTGAATTTTTTCATCCACTGTACTCTTTTCCAAACATGCGTCTATGTAAATGAGCTACCGCTGAGACACACCCGGCGGAGAACGACAGAGCTTAAGGGAAAAATGTTAGTAGGTTTGTTTGTTTTTTTGTACACACACATACTGGATACACATCTGAATGTATAAAAATGACTAAAAACTGGAATGTGAGCAAAAACTGAAAGGTTTTACTGTAAATCTGAACACACATACAGGTACAGATAGTGTCATTACTGTATGTTATACCTTTACTGTCTACCCACTGAGACTAGAAGGTGGCCCTTAAAGCTCAGAGCATTTTAAATAAACATATACAGGGCGCATGATTGTGCAGTACAGAGTGACACTTCCTTGTTTTCAGCACAACCTGGGCAATAAGATTAAATACATTTTATTCCATTTTAATAAACTATGCAAACATTACTGATCAAAAATAAACAAAAGGGTCACATAGTCAAAGAAACAGCACAGATACACACGATCAGGTGTTTTATGGTTGTTTTTGGTTGTTTCGATGTACAAAAAAAAAGAGTTGTAATATGCTTATTTTAAGAGTTCTACATTTATTGCGACATCATTACCATATTCCGGTAGTGGTAAAATTTTCACGCTATAACAGTAATGATTACTTTTGTTCCACCTGACATATCTGAAAACCCAAATACACAGTATGAAGTCTGAAGCCTCCCATTTAACAAACACCGGCACGTCTTCCATATAAGCACACACATATACAGTGGTGTGAAAAACTATTTGCCCCCCTCCTGATTTCTTATTCTTTTGCATGTTTGTCACACAAAATGTTT
>JAQMYK010000003.1:22993403-23007087 GCA_030014345.1 Clarias buthupogon
CACAAACAGGAAGTTAATATCACCAACCATTCCCATTTTATTAAGGTGTATCCATATAAATGGCCCACCCTGTATATGCCAGATCTATATATATATGTATATTAACCATGAAAAGTTCACTACATACATAGTGAAACGTTCACTGCATTAAAAAAGATGCTCAACTAATAACATGTATAATCTATAAGGGAAAAAGACCATGCCTTAAATCATGCTTAGCATGGCTTCACTAGCTCAAGGCAGTGATCACAGAGGGCTTTGCCAGGATTTAATAGAGCAGAGCACTCTCGAATGAACTCAGTGACCCTCCTGAGTCATGCTGCTTGTCCTTACACATTAAAATAGGTCAATTAAAAAGAAAGGCCGAGTGGAAGGAGGGGCACAGGGTAGTGACGGTGAAATAAAGATCTCCGGCTCTCTCGGACTGCCAGATCTGCTCCGTGCCCGGGGAGAACCTGACCTGAGCCACGAATTACAAGTTCCTCAAGTATGTAATCACAGAGATCATAGCCTGGATGAGCGCTGCGGCTTGAAGCTAGACAAAATGAAAGGCAGACCAATGTCACGCGAACCCGCATGTGGTGCACAGAGCAGAGGGGACGTTTCAGAGCAAGTCTTTAGAGAATAGCAGAACACTTGAACACCTTGCAGCACTTCAGGGTTTACTGTAGGACATCAGTGAAGGGAAGCAGGGCTGCGTCAAAAGACAAAGAATTAGTGTTAAAGGCTGCAGAGATGCTGCTGTTCCTGTTTCATTATACAATAGTTCTTACTAACTTGCCATGTGATCTGTTCGCACAGTGTTCTTCTCCCAAAGGGCCTGCACTAATGACTAATGTACTGTAGAGCACGAGCTAATGTAACGAGATACGTACAGAGAAAAGGTGTGTATTAAAGTATGTACTGTATGGCTACATGTTACAGTTTTAACTGACTTTAAACGCATAACTGACGTCAGTGTTAGAAGTGTCGTCTGTGTTGAAAAGTCGATGGGTTACTTTGGTCTTTCAACCTCACAGTGGTCAAGGCCTCTAGTGCACTAGACTAATTTTATCTCTGTTAAGTAACCTCTGCTTTACACTCTTGATCCAGCAAGTTGCAGGCAGTCCTTGGCAGAGACCATCACCATGACTCGGAAGGGGCTAAATATGGACACACTGACACCAGAGAAGCAGATCAAGCTTCTTAGCTAATCATTTTGCAGCCAATGTGCCAATTCAGTGTAAAAAAACATTAACAAAAGGAACATTTAACAAAAATGTACTGTACACTGCCATATCTAGAATATTAAGAGATACTATGTTAGATTTATTTCAAAACACCACCAGGGATCCAATTAGAACACTTTTGGGGACAACCTTTGTATGGCTTAGAATGTCAAATGTTCTACTTTATTAATATTATCTAAATGAGATAATATGACACTAACCGAGCTAAGGATGGAACCAAATACAAAAACTCATCAGCATCATCATCTATACCGCTTTATCCTGTATATGGGGTCATGGTGGGACTGAAGTCCATCCCAGGAGATTTAGAGCACAAGGTGGGGTACACCCTAGACGGCGTGCCAATCCATCGCAGAGCACACACATTTACAGTACACACTACAGGGAATTTGGGAACACCAAATAGCCTAATCTGTGGGAGAAAACAGAAGTACTCGGAGGAAACCCACCAAGCAGGAGGGAGAACATGTAAACTCCAAGCACACGAAACAGGAATCAAACCCTCAACCCTGGAAGTGCGAGGCTACAGTGCTAACCACTAAGCCATATAAAGTATATTATTAAATATGGCACATAAATAGTTTTTTGAAGGGCAGCTGTTCTGGAACAGTTCTTGCAAGAACAGTATTGTGTCGAGTGCATGTGCAAAACCCACCAAGCACCATAATGAAACTGGCTCTCATGAAGACCTTGCCAGGACAGCAAGACCAAAAGTTACCTCTGATGCAGCGGAGAAGTTCATTTAGAGTTACCAGTCTCAAAAATTACAGCTTAACAAACAGCACCTCAGATTAGAGCTGTTATGAAGGATTTACAGATCACAAAGTATCAGACACATCTTAACATTACCTGTTCAAAGGAGACTTCAGGACAAAGGACGCTGCATTTATATTGATGTAATTATATAATCAGTGGCACGGCGGCTTATCGGTTAGCGTAACCACTGTCGCCTTGCACCTTCAGGTCCTGTGTTCGATTTCTGCGTCTGGTCTGCGTGCATAAAGTTTGCATGTTCTCCATGTGCTTGGTAGGTTTCATCTGGGTTCTCCGGTTTCCTCCCACAGTCTAAAGACATGCAGATTAGGCTAATTGGTGTTCCCAAATTGCCTGTAGTGTGTGGATGTTGACCGGAGGTCTTACCGTGGTCGTACATGAAGAGAATTAATGCAATGGTCACTATTGGCCTCCATAGAATCTTAGATGAATGGATGGTGTTGTATAGCATTATAGCATTTGTTCATTCATTCTAAATGACTGCATCCTCATGGTTGTGGTGTTATAAATAAGTTTGTAAACTTGTCGGTTTAGAATTTGTAAAAAAAAAAACACACACACATATCTCTATAATAATAATAATAATAATAATAATAATAATAATAATAATAATAATAATAATTAGGCCACATGCACATCAGGTTTAAATCCAGATTCAGGTAGTGGACTTGAGTTACACCCCAGTACTTCCTCCAGGCAATACATTTATGAGACTGGCATAATAATAATAATAATAATAATAATAATAATAATAATAATAATAATCCCAATACTAGTAAACAGCAACTGCTAAAAATAATAAAAAATCACCGGCTGTGCTTTGATTATTATGGCAGTAGATAATGAACACAGCCTTTTAAAAATATTCAAAGCAAATATCCTGCGTTGTAGGGTGCAGCATCTCTGGTTTTTCTTACAACAGAGAAGAGTTTCCATTGGAATTACATAATCATTAAGTGACAGGAGCATCACGTACTTACTGTAAATGGTCTCGTCCTGATGTGACCAGCAGGAGCGACGGCAGAGGTAGAAAGCAACAAACAATGAATTAATTCAACGACTATTGTGAGCTTAAAGGCTCTCGGTCTCACATTTTCCCCTGCTCATCCCACCTCGTGGCAACAAGGCCACATTAATCCGCCCACGTCGCCTCCGTGGCCTCGCTTTGCCATGTGCGTTAGAGAGCTCGCGTTTGGGGCTGAAACAGGAGGCTAGTTAGTCACTCAGACGTGGTGGTGGCGGTGGGTGTGCATATGCTCTGAGTCATCAGGATGCGTTCAGACATCCGCTCATGGTATTTTCCAGCAGTAGTTAATGAGCTGGCCAGACTGAGGCTACTGTCTATTATAGGCCTGGAGATGATGGACTCATCTTTTTGTCTGGAGATCACAGGTCTTAACATTGCGGCATGGTTTACGTTAGTGCACCACATTTGCAACTGCTTTTGTAATGGCACAAGATTCTGGTTTACAGTTGGCCAATAAACATATTATAGAAGGTAGAAGACATTTGTTTTCAACTGCTTTATTATTATTTTTTTTAGATAGATAGATATAAAGATACAGTAGATAGATATAGTATTTTGAATCTCAGTACTTACATGAATTACTATGTAATGTTGATGGGAAAAGAGTTTGTAAAAATAATTAAGAGACTAAAGCTAAAAATAAGCTGATCAGCTAATGTATTGTAATACAAAGAATTAAACTTTTGTAAGGTTGAGTAACTTACGCCTTGTTCGTGCTAAAACTTCTTTCATCGTCCGCCAAATACACCCCCTGTCTAAAGTATATAATTAAATCCAGGACACATAATTTATTTATATTTTTTTCACAACATCACTTGTACTCAACATTTAGATTTTATCGCAAAAACAGTGCGCTCTCAGTTTGGGTATTTTACACGACCTCACCTCGGAATATGTTTGCTCTAACGATCTGTGTTTCATCTCATAGTGCCGTTCCACATGCCTGCCTTTTATTAGCACTCCAGTTTCAGAGCATATTGGTTTTAAACTTTCTGCAGGAAAAATAAACAGACACTGATTTGTCCATTTATCTTTGAAGGTTCAGTTTTCATAGTGTACTTGCCTTTTTTTTTTTTTTTTTTTTTTTGGAGTAAGCCTTGCTGTGTCACGCATTCGTTTTGTTTTCGGGTCTTTACGGTCGTTTGTGTGTCTTCCGCAACTCTGTGTATTTACTGCAAACTATTGTGTGGATTGACTCTGTGGAGTGACACATATAGCCACGCCCACCTCACCATATTTGTCCAAAAAAACGCACTGGCTGCTGTGACATAATCTGCCACTCATAACGTCGTTTCTACTCAACATTTCGATTTCACTTATGGCACAGATGTAACTTCAGGCAAATAAGGAAGGACTGGCAACGTGTCATTAAATTCTGTCCAGACGGTTTTGCGTGATGCTGTGACAAATCCGGGTGGACAGACATACAGACATACGGATTTTTTTTTCCGGAGACTGGTTTCGAGTCCTCCAATATATGTACCTATATTGAAAGAGCGAGATCTGACCAATGTACATACCAAACCTTTTTAAAAATTATTTATGTAAATGAGACAGCAGGAACCCGATCCAGAAACATGGTGTGCTCCACTCTACACACTGTACTGTAAGTGTCTAGCTTGTCTACATGCAGAGTGAAAACGCGCATTGGCATGAGTCACGCTTTATGTCTGTGCGCTGCCTTCTCTCGGGCTTCGCACACAAAATGGCCTCTGCTGAGCAAGCTGATGATGAGTCACCGTAAAGCGCAAGAGTTCTCGCCAGAGACTGCCTGGGTCACTTCTTACATACTTGGATACACACAACAGGTTTTGTTAATACACAAAAGGCCATGGAGTACCTCAGTACCTACGTCCACCTGAGTGAAAGTGAGTCCAGCAGCACAGCAGGTGACTTGTGTCCGATTGAGCCGGTGAGCGGCGTGGCAGCACTCTGCCTCAGTCGCAGGGCCAAAGATCAAGCAGGTCTGGCACGGTGTCGCAACATGAATGTTTAATCAGGTGCACTGATCTCCTGTCTGTCTGTCTGGAACTCAAGGTAATCTGGGTAAGCAGCTTTACCCCAGGACTGAGATTTTACACACTGGAACACTTTTCAGATGGCATGAAGACAGACACATGGGAAAAACACCACCACAGGAACTTTAATTGAGTTGAACTTGGCTAACTAAGTTCCTAAAATGTTATAAAACTGTCTACATTTTATATGAAGGAAATCCTGAGTGATGGCAAGAGGAACTACAGCATTCGGTCATTAAGCTTCAGAAATCCACTTTGAGTTTAAATATTACCTAATGTGTTGAAAGCAAGTGCTTTGAAATCCCCATGCTGACCGATCGATATCACGCTTCACCGGGTTATCAAGGAGCATCTGACCCTTAGCCGTTAGTAATCTTAGTCTCTTGCTCTTCCCGTGACAACACAGGGGTTTTAACCTTTACACAAAGCCGTGCGATGCCGATCCAGTTCTCCGCATTTGATTTCACAATGTTTTTTTGTTTTTTTTGACGAGTTCATTTCATGTGTCTGTGTGTAATATTAGAAACATGTGATCTTTCAGCATATTTTCTCAAGCATTTCTCAATGACTGGCAGAAGATGGTCAGTGGAACAATGTTATTTAGAGCAAACCTTTAGATATTACCCACAAATCTTTTCCTTCCACTATGTGAATATGCAGGGTGGTGTAGTGGCTTAGTGGTTAGCCCTGTCGCCTTGCACCTCTAGGGGGCGGGTTCGATTCCCGCCTTGGGGTCTGTTCGCATGTTCTCCCTGTACTTGGTGGGTTTCCTCCTGGTTTTCCGGTTTCCTCCCACAGTCCAAAGACATACAGATTTAGCTAACTGGTGTTCCCAAATTGCCTGTAGTGTGAATGTGTATATATATATATATATATATATATATATATATATATATATATATATATATACACACACACACACACACACGTGTGTGTGCCCTGTGATGGATTGGCACCCCATGTGCCCCAAGTTTCCTTAGATACTGTAGGCTCCTCACCCCTGCATACAGGATAAAGTGGTAAAGGTGATGATTGTGTGTGTGAGAATATGCATTATGCAATATGTCTTTTAGCTGCTACTAAAGAAAAAATTTTGAACTTCCTTATTGTAAAAGAATTTAAACACAGTTGAAGAACCGGACGTTATACAGAGTGGCCCAAAAGTCTGGATCCGTAGGCAATGATGTGTTAGAAAAAGTATAAATTGCGGCAAAAGCTCAAATGAACGGCCTCGGACTTTGAAGTACAAGAATGAAAGTACAAGAACATTTCTATTGTTATGTGCAGACGTGATGTTAACTGCTGTTCTGGTTCTGTTTGAGCTTCTATTGTTAGTTTTAAAGCCATTTTTGAGCTGAAAAAAAATAAAAATAAAATTCATATAATGAAAAATGCCTGTGGATTCAGTTTTGAGCCAGCCTTTATATGAAAATAAAAATAACAGAGACGGTACATTGTCATAATAGGCGATATATTTTTGTTTAATATGTTGTAAATGTCCATATTTATAGGCAAAAATCCAGTTTACAGCGGGAACTAAATTACCCAACCATAGCGGCAAAACAACATTTGCTTCTTGATGTACAAAACGTCCTGAACATGTGCGTGTATAACATTTTAATTTCAGAAAATATTCAAGCTGTATTTTTTTTTTATTATTAAAAATGGAAAAAGGAAAACTATTAAAAATACTTCAATTGAGAAAAAGGTTATTAAAGAGGTCATGTGTCCACATAACAAATAAGACGACATTAAAAAAACAAGGTTCATGTGTGAAGATGAAATAAAAAATAACCGATTTATATTTTATCTGTAATAATAATAATAATAACAATAATAACAATAAAAGATTAATAGCTGACTTTTAACACAGTACAGTTTCAGATAAAACTTACATAGCCTCCTTGTTATTTGTCAACTTAAGTTTGCAACCATTTTTCACTTTCCCTTTATTGCGTGTTAAAGAATTATTTAAAAAAAACTATTATTAATATTCATATGCATGTACACACTACGTTTAGGTATCCATGTTTAACCTTATTAAATAGCATCCACAACAATTAATGATAACGTTCCTGAATCAGCATCTGAGAAAAAAAAAAGTAGAGGAGAAACACAAAAAGTGAGCACTTGACTTTTTCCGGCTCACCGGCATCTGGTTCTGCTGAGTGGCGAGAACATTTTCTACCTCGCTTTTCATCTGTCTGGGAGGCTTAAGACACATTTTCATATCCTGTTTTCAGCCCCTTGAAGTGAGGCTTATTGCTAGCTGGAAGGTCAGGAACTGTACAGTATGTGTGCGTGTCTGCGTAGGTGAATGTGCGTGTGTGCGTATGCATGTGTGTATCCCAGAGTGTCAGCGGTTGTACTCATGCACAGTATGCATAAGCCGAACAAATAAACCCCAAATCACATACCACAGCAGGGCCCGGGGGGAGAAACAAACAAAAAAAAATAAAAAATGAGGGGAAGTTACAGATGCAAGTCCAGCAAGTGTGTTCTTCGTTCATACTCTGGAAGAACCCGGTGACTTGTTCATAAACAGAAACACATGTAAAGGCCTGGGCTTCTATCCAGAGAACACTGTGACATCCATAAGAGCGGTGGAGTTCGACTACTTTCGACCGCGCGGAAACATTTCGATCGGTAGCAGAGAGGTGGGAAGGGTGTTTCCCCCGCCTGTTCCACACCCAAATAAGGGCAGGAGCATCTCATCCATTCAGGAATGTTGCTGACTCAGCATGGGCCTTGCCAGTAGGTTTAGTTTATGCTTGCAGAGAATGCAGCGCCAGGCCCAGGCGGCTCACGTGACACCTTCCAGATGGGGGAAAGTGGAATGAAGTGGATAAATGAATGGACCAAAAAAGAAATAAACTCAGGATGTGTCTGACCTGAGATTGAGTTTGACCATCTATCTGGCTGGTGTCAGATTTCTCCAAATCTTGACTTACTGTAGTGTCATTCTGTGCCGGAGGTGCCAGGAAAGAGCCAACCACAACAGTTCTTCAGCTGGCAGCTTTAGCTGATACACAAGGACATAAAGCTTGCCAGTGAAGAACTGCTGCGGGTCAGCCAGTGGGCATTCCGGAGGTGTGATGGACGTTCCAAGAGATGTTCCAACCTGTAGAAAGAGGCACACAGAGAGAGACATTAGCTTGAAACCATGTACGAGATCCACTGTTCAGTAGCAAGATAACGTTTCTCAAACCCTTCGAAATTTTTCGATCTGATGAAACCAGCCGATGCCAGAGGAAGCATGGTGAAAGGAGACCTGTAAAGCCTGCTAATGAAGCTATGTGGATGGGGTTTCAGCTGCACCTCCCCTCGCTGCCACAGCCATGCAGGCTAGAACAAGCAGTGGAGTCATGTGCTCTCAGCCCCGGGGTTTTTTTTTTTTAGTCCGAGCCAGCCTGCTACTGCTTCCCCATTTACTGCACTTAGCTCAGTTCCACACAGTCCTCCCCTTCCTGATCCTGCTGCCAGCTCAGAACAGCACCAGAACTTTGGGTTCAATCGGTACCACCGTTTTCCGTCCCAGTTCTTCAAGTCACGCTACAGCTATGCAGATCTCACTTCCTTCCTTGCTTTTTTTTTTCCAACACTCTGAATGTTGCAAACGGATCCAAGTTCATGCGAATTAAGACTGTTTTATTACATAAGGGATAAAGATATCTCTATTGCAAAAAATGCAAGAATTCTAATGACAAAAAAAAAATACAAATAATAAAAAAGGCGAGTGAGGGCATGACGGCGTTACGCAAAAACCGATTTCATAATATAGAAGCAGTCCTCATGACAGAAACCTCAATGAGAGTCAGAGAGTCTGGAGGCCTCCGTCTCAGCGTGGCAGTTAAAGGTGGCTTTGTAGCGCTGCGTTTTTTTTTCTTCTTCTTCTTTTTTTTTCTCTCTCTTCACCAGTTCAAGGGCGAGAGCGGGCCGAGCCGAGCACAGCCTCAGTTGCGCATTGAACCCGGCGACCCTGCAGCACCATGGAAAGAGCCAATCCACACAGCTCCGGCCAAGGACAGGACACCCACAAACTAACACGCTCTCACAGGCAAACTCACTAACTCCTACAAACCCACTCCCACACACTCACCACACTGCACAAATACACCCCTACAAACACTCTCCCACATATAAAAACACACTCTTGGCAAACAGCAGTCTTTTAAATCCAGCCACACTCGTTTCACCAGGTAGCTGAGGAGGTTCGAGCGAGCAGCGTGTTTGCCGGAGTCGCAACCAACCGACCGACTGACCGACCGACCGTGCGTTCTGTTCAGTTCTGTTTACTGTGATTAAAAAGACTTTTCTTTTTTCTTTTTCAGGAGCAGCTTCCACTGTGTCTAAAACAGGTTATCAGACACCCGGGCACCTGAATCACCCTTTGACTCAGGTGGAGATAAAATCCTCTCCGTGGCCACGTGGATACCGATGGCAGGGAGAGCTGCGGGGTTCGGTTACTCCGAGAGCGAGATTCTCAGACATGTGACCTGTGCTGCGTGCACTACATTGTAAAAACCTGCACCTCTTACACCTTTGAGGGACCCGATGATTTGACTTAATTCGGATTGACGTCATTATAATAAAGCTAACGGGTTTGTTTTTTGAGTTTTATTATAGAGTTCCCGTTTCTCATTTGAGGGTTTGCTTTTTAAAATGCTTTTCTAAACCTCACTTGCAACCAGGATCGATTTATTTTCATTAGCGACGTCAGTATGAATTTCAATTCGAATAGGATACCATATCATTTTCACAATATTTACACGAAACAATGTAGGAAATGGATTCTGGGAGATTTTCTTGGTTCTCCTTTTCTTATTATTTTCTTGTTTCTCATCATGTATTAACTTCTGATCGCAACCGCGCGTCGATAAAGAATCGTTTTACGAAAAGTCGATTCTTTTCTCACTTCTCTTTACGCTAGACAAGAAGACCATTTACATTCAGTTCAAGCAAAAACCACAAACCATCCTGCACTAGTGTTTCCACGAAGCGCTTCACACTGAATTCTCGCTGTTCCAAGGTGCACGCAGGTTTCCTTCCTACACTGCCGTGAAGCTACGCTCTGCTCCCTGAGCTAAAGGCTTCATTCATAAGCAGGCTGCTTTGCACACAATGAAGCATATTTAACCATAGCCCACTCTTCCTGTCTCTCACACACCGTGACTCATTCACATGGTGCACGCACACACTCACGATGGCTCGCTCGAAAATCCCATTGCAGAACACAGAGTTCCCGAAGGGTCGGTGATCCTCTGGATGTAGACGCTTCTTGAAAAGAAAAAGAAAAATAAATCAATTCAACTCCACTCTCTGGGAAAAACGTCACACAAACACACCTCTCTCTAGCTGTGCTCTTGAACCGGCACAACTGGCTACCAATGGAGATGAAGTTGGTAGTCTATAGACAAGGAGAATAATAACTCGCTTTATCTTTTCCATGATGTGCTTCAACTCCTTTTAAGATCAAGAACTTGGACAATAAATAGCATGAGAGTGTCACTGATCTGCGGGTCGAAACGTCTCAACGCATCACCTGTGCACCAGAATACACTCCCTCACTCATTGACTATACCGCTTTATCCTGTATTCAGGGTCACGGGGGCCTGGAGCCTATCCCAGGAGACCTAGGGCACAAGGCAAGGTACACCCTGGGTGCCAATCCATCGCACACACACACACACACACACACACACACTACGGGCAATTTGGGAACACCAATTAGCCTGGCCTGCAGGTCTTTGGGAGGAAACCCACCAAGCACGAAGAGAACATGCAAACTCCATGCACACAGAGACGGGAATCGAACCTGGCCGGGAATTGAATCCGGACCCTGGAGGTGCAAGGCGACATTGCTAACCACTACACCACATCCCAGTTAGGAATGGAGCAGATGGGGTTAAGGCCTTACTTTACTCTTACTCTAGGGCTCAAAGGTAGAAGCCTGGAGGTGCTGGGGCTTGAACCCCTGACCTTCCCATCAGTAATCCAGTAACTCACAGCCTTAACCGATTGATCCACCTGAGATAAAGTCTGATGTGCTTTAGAGTTGTCCGAGTCTCAATTCTATTCATTTCGCTCACCAGTTTATTTAGAGTTATTTCTTTTAATTAAACTCCGAGTTTTGCCTTCCAGTCGTTAAAAAAAACAAAAACAGAGAGAGGTCTGAGCCGAGGTGACGTGACATAATGATTAAAATCAGCCATGTTGGAAACTCTGAGCTCCCAGGACGAGAAGGTACATTCCAGCCATACTTGCCCTGTCGAGAATGAAAGAAGGGGGGCCGGAGTGAGAAATAGAGTAGCAGAAGAGAGAGAGAGAAAGAGAGAGAGAGACAAACCCAGTCTTTCGCTGAAGTGTGCTGAAGATTTTGAGGTTTGCGCTCTTAAACTGGTAGCAAAGCAAAAACCACTACGGCCCTGCTGGAAAAGGAACTTAATTTAGCTCTGAAAAAAAAAAAAAAAGCCGCAAGATGTGCAGCGCAGAAATGATCAGAAGAATTAAGTCAGGGTTGCTGTATATCACTTTCACTCAAATTGGGCTGAGACGGGTCTCGATTTGATCGAGTTGACAGTTGGTTTCGGAAATTAAGTAGTACGAGAAGGACACAGTCTCTAATTTTATGCTATATGTCCTTGCATGGCCAGCGGATCAAACGCTGGACGTGGCCCAATCTCTCTCAATAACCGATGAATATTGAGCATGCAATAAAAGTTATGTTCGGGACGTAAAAATAGCTGGAAGGCATTTGCGGCTTCCAATAGGGAGAAAGTGACTGCTTAAAAATGTTTCCGTATGAAGTTGATTCAAAACCATGTGGACAAGAAAGAAAGGGATCGGGTGCAACTGATAAAAACTTTGAGCCAGACACAAGAGACAGGAACGTTTTGCTAATGCTGATTTTGGAGCTGTGCTCTCTCTCTTTCTCTCTCTCTCTCCCTCTCAGCACTATACTGTACATGCATTATTGATGGCGAACGCTTGAGCAGGAAGAAGCATGTCTTTAACAGAAACATGTCTTTAATCAAACCGTTAGCTTGCATCAGGCTTTTCCTGAACCGCGGCAATCAAGCCAGGATGAATCCGATGGCGACGTGACCTCAGTTAGCCATCTATGACTCATACCGTGAGCAGCGGACGAGACATGAGCGCAAACGCTATAAGATACTGAGAAACAGATGTAAATTGCGGGAGTATATAATGGAGGACGGAAACTACAGGATGAGAGGAAGGGGATTATTATTGAAAAAAAAAAAAACATTACAAGACAAGCTGCACCTGCAGATCAGAAATAGCATTTTTTTTGTGCGTTTACAATGTGAACGCGGAAATAAACAGGAAGCTCCGTGAGAACTTCCACCCTGCCACTCCTGCCTGTCTGAATGAAGACGTAGACTCCCAGACTCAGCACTGATGCTCATCCTGGAAGTGATGATCAGATATACCGTGAGCTTCCCGTCATCCTGTGCAACAACCACAGCCGGTATATCCTCCAGGGCCGATCTATACAGCCTCTTTAAAGCCATCTCCGCCATCCAGTATTCTACAGCTGCTATGGATTCAAGGTCTGTGTGTTTTCCCTGTGGAATTTAGTGGAAGAACCTGATTGGTTACAGATGCCATGATCGTAGGACATGAAGGGGGGGGGAATAGGAAAACCACCAAACCGAATCTCCATGCATTCCCACATTCTAGCTTCGGGTAAAAGTCGGTCTGTCATCAGGAAGTTGAAGCAAGGGATTGGATTCCTATATGCAGTTGGTCACTACAGTATGTGCGTCGGGATTATATCGGCATGGAGATTAAAACGGACGCATTTCCAACAGATTTTGGATGTGGTGACTGCCTTAACCATGAACTTAAACTTTTTTTCTTTTTTTTTTTTACCTCTAAGAATTCAGTCTTGCCACCTGGAGGTGCCGCGAGTGTGAAAGCATATGGAAAACTCTAATCCGAATAAAATCCAGACGCAGAACCGTTCGTGCCATGAATCCAGGTGTCAGTGAGAAAGATGACGTCTTTATTATTATTAAAGCGTAATTGAAGAAATGAAGCAGGAGGAGAGAATGATGAGACTCACTCAAGTTAATTACTGGCCCCCTCCCTCTTATCCAGCCACGACTTCCCTGAACCCCTCAGGGGGGGAATAAAGACTTTGTTTGTGCTCGGTCCTGCACGCTCGGTGTTGACTTGGCCAGGGCCTCACACTCATCTCTCTGTAGCGGTGAACTTTGCCCCCCGATTGCTAACCGCATTCCTTTAGCCGCTTGCTAAACAGACAAGCAAATAAACAAAATAGTTTGATGTAAAAAGGAAATTCCTTCAGGCTCGTACAATGGACACGACTGTGAGGCCATTCGGAAGTCGCAGAGCCGTTTCAGGAATTCATCTAATCTCCCGCTAATATCCGAGCTGAAAGGAGGCGAGTCGAGGCCGCGTATAAATCACACCACAGCAGAGACACTCCAAATACACACACGCACGGTAGAGGGTTCGGGAAAGACTGTGTAACGTTAAGCAGTTTAATGAAACTAAATAGTGTGTATTGTGGATTAATTTGTGAACATGATGTGAACGATATATAATTATTATTATTTTATTAATTAGATTTTTTTAATTTGATGTTTAAA
>JAQMYK010000003.1:23012564-23023081 GCA_030014345.1 Clarias buthupogon
CACATTTATATATATATATATATATAGTTTGTTTGTACATATATACTTGTTACTTGATATACCGTATAAACACCTTTGAAAAACTGTGCTGGCGTGAAAGAAAAACAAACGAAACAAGAAACTTTATATGGGGGGGAAAAACTTGCTCATCCATAACGCAGTGTACAGGGTGGGGCCGTGAACACGCGCACACACACGCACGCACGCACGCACGCACACGCGCGCTCCTGACAGGAATCATAGAGCACCGAGTTCTACAGTAGCAAGCCGAAACATTTACGATTTAAAAACGACGTGATAACGACCCGCACACGACTTAGTGTTACATTCTATCCTATGATAGGCTTTCATCTTTAAAATATATATATATATTAATAGAAAAACGGCAAATAAAAAAAGATGAAAGAGATAATCCCTACTATGTGAAGAGTTTTGAATACATTTTTTCGTTTTAAAAATCCAGTGTCAATTGCCATAAAGACGTGTGGAGTAAAAGCTAAAGGTTAACGACTATAATCTGTGCGTCATTGCACGTCGTTCAGAAATGAACCAGGAACATTCGAGCAAAGCACTTCTGAACCAAACTTCCCCAACACCCTCCGCACTGTCTGACTCTTACAGCCTTTCTAGGCTACTGTCTTACTTTCACAAGCGCAGTGTCTCAATGTATCTCCACCACAGCTTCTGCTTTTCAAATCACTGTAGGTCCAAGTTCAAAACTTCACCTCGGCGACACGGAACGTTAATGATCGGGTTGTTTAACCGAGGAAGAGATCATTCACTCACTCACTCACATTCACTCACTCACTCACTTATTCACTCACTCACTCGTTCACTTATTCACTCGTTCACTTATTCACTCAGTCACCACGTCAGGACTGAGCTCGGAGACTCCACGCCCTGTTGTTCACCTCCCGAATCCTCATCATCATCATCATCCTCCTCCTCCTCGGCTTCCTCAAGGATTATAAAATATGTATTATAGATTTATTACACTCTCGCATTGTTTCCTGTTTTTTTTGCTGCCAGAAACATTTTATACATTGGTATCGACCTGCAGCATTTACATACATGATTATTACTTTACGCCACATTTAATTGTAAAACCTAAACCCGGATACAATGAGTGAAACAAAAAGTGACGAACCCGAGCTACGATCCGAACCGAACTCGGGGAAAATCGCATTTCGCAGAAAGCCACACCTTAACCCTAAATCACCGCTGACACTTTTCTCTCTCTCCCTCGCCGCTGCTCTTGACATAAAAACGAGTTTAAAAGCGAATCAGAGTACAAACGCACTCACAATAACTACTAATACTACCTTGTCGTTAACCGGATTAAACACGATTGCTCCATAAGTCTCTGTCTCTCTCTCTGTCTTCCTCCGTCTTCCCGGTGTTCACGTCGCCTCCCGGAGTCCGTCCGCTTCTACTCCTCTCATACCGGCTTCTCCTCCGATCAGCTGGCAGCGCCGTGACGTCAAACCCACCAGCTGACCAATCATCTCTAACGTCAAACCCTCGTTATGACGCCCAGGCTGAAAAGCTGTCGTGATTGACGAGTGTACGCACCAATGAGGCGCTTCGACTCGGGTGGATGTAAAACGCATCAACCAATAGGATCGCTCTCCGAACAACGTTCCGTTTAAAGAGTATGGTTGCCAGTTCCGCAATTTTCTCACTTTTTTTTTGTGTGTTTGTTTTGTATAGCCTACTTTTGAACTGTTGGTCGTTTCCCAGTGGGTACAGGTAGGACTGCAGGAGGCCTACTGGGGGATGTCTGTTATATTTTACTGCAGTCATAAAACTGCTAATACCCACTCACTCACACACTCCTTGGTATTTACTGCTTTATCTTCTATCCAGAGTCATGGAGACTTACGGCGTTAGTCGCACATACTGTACATATATACGCTCATTCACTCACTACGGGCAATTTGGGAACGGCAATTAGACTAATCTGCATGTCTTCGGACTGTAGGAGGAAAATAGAGTACTCGGAAAAAACTAAACATGCAAACTCCATGGATACGGCTGATATCGAACCCAGAACCTGGAAGTGGAAGGAGACAGTGCTAACAACACTGCTAACCCTAACCCTAGCCAATTTGGTGGCTCAAACAGGTCAGTCTCTGGGTTACTGACCCGAAGGTTAACGGTTCAGCACTCAGCACTGCCAACCTGCCACTTTTCGGCCCCTGAGCAAGGCTCTTCACATTGCCTGTTTCAGGGGTACCATACCACGGTTAACTCTGTTCTCTGATCAGTTATTGTGGAAGCTTCAGTAGTGTATGCAAAAAGAAACAAAAGGTGGTGGTGGTGGTCTTTTGACTTCTTCTGTTGAGGGGTCGCCACAGTGGACCATCCGATCCGCACATACAACTTGGCACAGGTTTTAACACTGGATGCTCTTCCTGACTCAACCCTCCCTTTTTTTTATCCAGGCTTGGGACCGGTAGCTGGGGGTTTGGGTATTGGGTGATAAGTGAACTAGGGCCTCCTGTACATGGGACAAATAATTGAATCTTAAATTTTTCACACTCAAGTTGTTTCAAAGACAACCTGAAGGTCCTCTAACAGTCTTAGTAAATAGTCTGTGGGAGTATTAAAGACCTTTTACAAATTACCTGAGGGCTAGACTGCATGCTCACTGGGTTGCATCATCATCCCGTGTCATAAATTTAGTCAGGTACACAGTGCGAAAAGGGACACAGGAGGAGTAAAATAAAAAAAATAAAAAGAATTGACCCTTGACCGGATGTGTGAGAGGATATTTGGGTTATGCAAGAAGCATAACTGTTAGGAAAGCCTGGAGCAATTTATAAACTTTTACTTTGAACTTGGATTAAAACCTAAAGACTTTCAATTTGTGCTTAAATCTAGACAGATTTTTATATAAGTCTTAAGCAGCTTAAGATCATTCTTAATATTTAACATCGCATTTAGTCATTTGTCATTGCTGAATGATGTCTGGTTGCAATGACCTATGACTTTACATGAGCAGTCTTTGGTGTAGGTTCTATTGCTGGAAGATCTGTTGCTGAACCTACTGTACAAGCAGACACACTCACATTGCCACTAATAAATTATGAGCAATTTGTCCTTGGACAGAAGGGGAAACCGAAGCACCCAGAGGAAACTCACTAAACATGGGGAGAACCTGCAAACTCCACGCACATATGGACTGAAGGCCAAATTCGAACCCTCAACCCTGGAGATGCAAGGAGAGAATGCTAACTACTTAGCAACTGCATAGCCGTTTAATATTTATTTATTTAGTGTCTAAATTACAATGGTTTGATTAACATCCTTAGTGCTAACTTGACCATAATGTCAATTCAGCATGTGGTATTTTGCAAAAGTTTTGCATTATTTGGATAATTGTTGAATTTTCGAGTAGGTGATTTTGGCAAGGAGACCTGGCAACCCAGCTCAAGACCTTTGTTATCTAACTGACTCTTCCTGCCTTAGTGGTAGATACATTCAGATAGACTTTAGATATAAATATTAAACACACAACAGCCTTGTTAAAAAAAGAAAAAAGAAAATAAGAACGAATAGTTTGTACTGTAACTTCACTCTAACAGTTGATTTGAAAACAGAAGCCTTAATTAGTTGTATAAGAAAAATGCAGGGATATTTGTACAGAGTTCCTTATATGATATGATATGATCTAATTGCAAACTACAAAGTTTTATGGTTACACACTGAAATTTCCGTATCAGTTCCTGACGACGTAAAATGTCCAGAAAAGTGAAAGCGCTTTTATACAGTACATACTGTATGTTAGAAGCAAATGGTACCAGAGGTCCGTGGGGTGTCTAACACAGAATTGTGCAGCAAACTGACAAACCACTCCACCATTAGCAACTCAAAAAGCTACCCAAAAATGCTCACATAAAGCAGCAGAAAATATATTAACTACCATGCTTCATGCTATGGAGTTCAAGCAATAAATCTCACCACTAGCCATGGAATGTACAATAATGACAGGCAACATAGAGAGAGAGAGAGAGAGAGAGACAGAGAGAGAGAGAATGTGTGTTCAGTCTCATGCACGGTTCACTGAAGAGCCAAAGATCCTCTGGTTTGTTCCTTTTCATAGGTGTTTCACAATCCTTCACCTAGATGTACAGTGGAGCAAACTGCACTATAGTAGCCTCTTGTGTGTTGACCAGCCAAATCCCAAACACCGCTTTACTCAGAACTGGGCGAAATGAAACATACTTATTTGGTTCGAGTTAAGCAACGCTGCTGCTCCCATTACTTTCAGGAATGCTAAATATTTGCTGCTGTGAAGACTCTTAATTGAACACAGGAGGCTATAATTCTAGAGGCTCAGTGGAGGCCTTGGACAGATCAAAAAGACACAAGGAAGGATCCTGACTTTAGTTTATGGCTGAAACCTAAATGGTTTCCATAGTTAGGCCGGGTGACAACACACACACATTTCATGTTTTTTTGTCGTCTCTACCGGTCTGGGCGCTATGAACACATTCTAGGGATTAAAAAAAAACAACAACAAAAAAACAACACACAAATACCCTTGTCTGCTATGACTCTAGAAACAGTTTTTTTTGGTTATTTTTTTTTTTAAATATGCAGTTATCCTAGATTTCGCAGCCATTCAAGAAAACAACCAAAGGCATACTGTTCCAATTATGAACATATTTTGAAACGAAACAGTGCTATCTTCGGAGAGTTTTTAAGGCGTGAGTCAACACCCTCCACCCTTGTTCAGGAAGGCAATGTCTCACAATGACAAAGCCTCATTATGTCAGATGCCACACTGTCAGGTTAAGGCTTTGACTTGCCATCATTACAGATACACTGTAGATATGTGTCAGCTTGTGTTTCATAACAATTCATATTCTTATTAATATTCTTGTAATGCTGCGGCATGGTGATCGCCTTGCACCACATGGGTCTGGGTTCGATTCCCAGCCAGGTTTGATTCCTGCCTTTGTGTTCATGGAGTTTGTATGTTTTCCCCGTGCTTGGGCGGTTTCCTCCCACAGCCCAAAGACATGCAGATTAGGCTAATTCCTAGGCGTGCCCAAATTGCTCGTATTGTGAATGAGTGTGTGTATGTATGTGTCTGACTAGCACCCTGTCCAGGGTGGACCACCACCTCCTTGCCCATGTCTCCTGGGATAGGCCACAAGCTCCCCGTGACCCTGTATACAGGTTGAAGTATAGACGTATAGATGATGAGACAACAATTATTAATAAACATTACATCTTAGAGTTTAACTATGGAACGGCAAACAATTTTAAACTTGTTGGATGTGAGGCAAGCTAGTTCTTTACTTTTTTGAGTTGTCATATTTTTTTGCAGGTATAAACAGATGTTTCTGCTTTTTTCCTGTCATAAGACTAAAATGCAGCTTGTCAAATACTGAGAACAATCAATCGTGGATACAGTTACAGAATGCTGACACTGAAGACTCCGTCCATAAATGTTAACAAAAAAAATAAAAAACTGTATATACAGAGTCAGCCAAAAAATTTATACACAGGAAAAGAAAAACTTGTATAAATATTCATTCATTCATCTTCTATACCACTTTATCCTGTATTCAGGGTCGCGGGGACCTTGAGCCTATCCCAGGAGACTTAGGGCACGAGGCGGGGTACACCCTGGACAGGGTTGTATAAATATTTTATTGCTATATATTATATATTGATACACTGTATATGATAATACAATATTATAATAATAATATGCTAATCATATTATTATAATATACATCATATTATTTTTCTTTTCCTGAGGTGTGTATAAAATTTTTTGGCAGACTCTGTAGTATTCTTGTCACAAGGGTGGCACAGTAGCTTAATGGTCAGCACTGTCACCTTGCACCTTCAGGGTCCGGGTTCTATTCCCTTCTCAGGTCTCATGTTCTCCCCATGCTTGGTGGGTTTCCTATGGTTTCCTCCCACAGTCTAAAAAACCTAATTGGTGTTCCCAAATTGCCCGTAGTGTATGGATGAGTGTGTGTACCCTGCGATGGACTGGGTGTACCCTGCCTCATGCCCTAAGTCTCCTGAGATGCTCCCCATGACCCTGTGTACAGGATAAAGCGGTATGGACGATGAATGAATGAATGAATGAATGAATTCCTGATAGAGGTACCACGGCAGAAAATTGATCAACACCTTCTGATAAATCAAACGTGAGAATTCGATGATTTTATCATTAGCAGGTCTTGGTTGAGGCATCAAACCACAATGAACAATTTCCTGCTTTAATAAAAACCCACAAAACCTGATCATTTGGAATTGAATTGAATCAGATATCTTTGTCTACGGGTGTGTCCGCATGGAAAGCCCTAGACGACAGCTTCCACCTTTGAAATAATACTTATTTTGTTACTGGAAATGAACCCGGATCGATATTCTGATTCAGTTCAAACCCAATTGATCAGGTTTTGTGGGTTATTAAAGCAGCAGCTCATTCATTCTGAGGTTTAATACATTGTTACATTGTTGCTTGAGACAGTTAAAGCACTTTAGTAAAGAATGCATGAAACTTTGGCTGGATTTCGTGCTTAGATATCTTCATCTCCCTTATTTTCATTTGTAATGCATTCCAGCAGCCCAACTCGATCCCTTTCACCCCACCCTGTTTGCTCTCTCGCTGTGCACACAGCGGCGTCAAAACTGGGAGCTGACACTTTAAGAACAGATGATCGATCATGCTGACCAATCACAGCACGTTCTGGGAACGCTCCGACCAATGAGAACTCACAGTGGGCAGGCTTTAAGGATTCCAGCACGAACCCAGTGACTCAGCACTGGCGGCCGCGTGCAGGATGATGCCTGATGTTGATTTAAAGAGACAGGACTTAGGGTCGACAAAAAGGTACTGTACGTCCTCCCCCACCCTGGAAAATAGGTGCACAATGTGAGACCGGGGGGGGGCGGCGGGGCTCGAACCACAGGGAAAAATCTGCACTTAGTGTATGGCAGCAGTTTTTTTTTAAAGACAGAGCCACACCTTTGCAGTCACAAAACCCAGCAATGACTCAGCTTTGGCCTTTCTGACCCGGACCTGCATGACTGACAGCCAGGCAGAGCAGCAGTCGCTGGTTTCATCATAAAGCCTCGATGACACATTAACAGATCCCAAACAGTCAGGCTTCTGATTGTAACTCTGACTTAACTGTGGACACACAATCAAAGTCCTAGACGAGTCAAACTTTCTAGGTCATGTATCATCATGCAGCAAATGCCAGCTAGGCAACACCTTACATAGCACACACACACACACACACATCCGCGTACTGGGTACATTGTGTGCTGAAAAGCACAGACTATAACCGAAGATTTGCGAGAGGCGTTTAAGAAACGCCTCTTTGTTCAGCAGGAACCTTGATCAGCATGTTCCTACTCCAGCAGCCAGCAGTGCGGGATGTGAGTCACGTGTTATTACAGCAGTTCCCCTCAATGTGTACAAGCAGATTGCTGTGGTTGGTGATACAGTACTGTACACTCATATCGGTGATGTGTGTTATTTTAAACCATGACTAAAAATAGTTGTTTTTTGATAGCAGACGCGTTTAATATCCTTAGTGTCCACGATGAGGAACGCCGGCCGAGATTCATCAGACATTGAGTTTCTCATCGTTTAAGCGCGGGGTTCAAACCCTGTTCAAAGTATACGAGCATGTTAAGCGTATTGTAAAAAACATCAAAAAGCACTGGCACTCACTGGACATCCTTTGATCTTTTATAAATGTGGTAATCTATGGTGAGGTATCCAGGGACAAGCACAAGTACAACCTGATGCAGTATTAGGACTGTGTGTACTGTAATATCATATCAATTCGGGAAAAAACAAAAAGCAAAACATGAAATACTGCAGCACTACCATTAAACCACTTGCTGTCTGGACTCTATCGATTCATATCGCCTTGGTGTGGTGCTCGGCTAGTGGACTCTTGCCCTCTGCGTGTGAATAGATCTGGCCCGGAGGCAGCGCAAAATGCAAAAAGTTTTGAGAAGCATTTATCTGTCTTTCAGTGTGCAAGGCCAAGGCCTGCCTACAGATAGGAGCTAGCCTTGTTCATAGAATGGAATGCGCTTCAGCTTGCTTATTGAACGACTTTAGAAACATCCATGCAATGCAGATCGCACACACCCCCGCAGTGCACACTCTCAATCACCTTCTCCTTAATTCATTATCACACTGTCAGCTTAATGTTACCTGATGCAGATTATGCACGTTTTTTTTTTTCATATATAATCACACATTACAGTACTGACTAGATCGCACGGCATCTATAATGCAACATGATTAGACCATTTTTCCAGTCTGATAGTCTGATACAGCAATGCAGCAAATCATCACTTTCATCCTGTTCACAACAATATGGTATCGATTTCTCGCCAGTATGAGTGATTTCTGTCTCTGCATAAACATGTGACTGGTGTAACCAGAATAAAGTCAGAAAAAGGTTTAGTGAACACTCACTCATCATATAGAGATATAAGCAATGTGGTGGGGTACACACACACACACGCTATGTGTAATTCGGGAACATCAATTAGCCTAACATGCATGTCTTTGGGAGGAAACTGGAGCACCCGGATGAAACCCACCACACACATGGAGAACATGCAAACTCCACACACACACACACAGACAGACAAACCCGAGACGAGAATCAAACCCAGACCCCGGAGGTACAAGGCGACACTGGTAACCATTAAGCCATCGTGCCACCTTAGAAAACAAAAGTATTGTAAATGATTAAATCCTTTGTACATAATTATTATGAGTGTGCAGATATGATAAATATGTGAAAAGTGGTTCTGCGGGGTAAAACGGAGTTAGTGTACATTCAATTCAATTCAATTTTATTTGTATAGCGCTTTTAACAATTGTCATTGTTACACAATCAAAAGAATTATTGAAGTTTGTATGAAATGTGAATGTGTATGAATCAAAATGATAAGACTGTCCCTGATGAGCAAGTCGAGGACGAGGGCGACAGTGGCAAGGAAAAACTCCCTGAGATGGAAATAGGAAGAAACCTTGAGAGGAACCAGACTCAACAGGGAACCCATCCTCATTTGGGTGATAACGGATAGCAGGGATTGATCTTCAACCTACTGTACATGACAGGCGAAGTGCTAGAAGATCCACCTTTTCAGAAGGCATTTGAGCAAACATTACAAAAAATATATATTTATTTATTTATTTATTTTTAACTCTTTAAGCCTGATGTTATGTCTATTCCCTGGACTAATTGTGGTAGCTTCAGGATAAATTTTTGAAAGAGACTTACTAAGAAAAAAGATTTATAAGTCATTCTGCATCTGCAAAATGATATAAATGTGATGCGGAGTTATTGCATCATAAAATTTAACTGTCAGCTCCCAGTATGCGCATGCATTTAGCTAATTCATATCAGAATTATTGTAATTGTAAGATGACAGCTTTAAGATACTACTCGGACGCTGTTTAGTTTCTATGGAAATGATTGTTGATGGAAAGCTGAAATACATTTCTACTACAGTAAGTATTACAGGCCATAATGCAAAGGTCAAATGAATATTTAATAGACATCCTGACATTACATTCAAACATTCAAATCAAATAGGGACCTTAAATTGTGCACAATAACAGAGGACTGTAATGAGAGTATCTCTACATCATCTCCTGCAACACTAATGCACTTATTCCAGATGTTCACTAGTGCTTGAATACATTACATCTGAAACACAGGCCTCCCAGGAACTCCTTTAATGTCCGAAACATGTGAAAGTGGCTGTCAGGACTGTACAGGGGATGGGGCGTTAATTTCCAGCCGTGTTCCTGTAATGTGCAAGTGGTGCTCAGTTCCCACAGACAGATGCGTCTCTTCCGCAAGTTGGTCACAAGTTACCTGTTTAATTTTCACGGATCAGATGCTGAATGTTTATGTGGAACATGAATTGCGTACAGATTTATGGTCTTCTTTAAACCTTTGGCACCATTCATACTGTATGTTTTACTGTGGCTAAGAGTCTCATTACTCTACTGTGCTTGAAATCTTCTGCAAATGTCAATCGGAACAAGAACTTTCATCAAAAGTGCTGGTTTCACTTGAACACTCATCGTAGAAGCGCAATTGCGTTTATCATATCATATATGCGTTTTCCTAATTAACTCCAATTAGTTAAAAGTATATACTGTATATAATTACACATTTGACAAACACCTGGATGCATTTTTATAAGATAATATAATTGGACCATAGTTTATCAGGGGACGGTGGTAGTGTGTATAGGTTTGGTTTCCACTTTCCAAATGAAGTTAAAGGCGCTCCTTTGGGCTTTGATTGTCTTGTGATGTCGTCTATGTCTGCCCCATACATAATAAATCTTTAGGTACTGTACTTGGGTGTTTAAGAACATACTAGATAACCATGGGTTGGCGGCACGGTGGCTTAGTGGCTGGCACCACCAGGGTCCGGGTTCGATTCCCCCCTTGAGTCTGTGTGCATGGAGTTTGCATGTTCTCCCTGTGT
>JAQMYK010000003.1:23023181-23036587 GCA_030014345.1 Clarias buthupogon
TTCGATTCCCCCCTTGAGTCTGTGTGCATGGAGTTTGCATGTTCTCCCTGTGTTTGGTGGGTTTCCTCCGGATACTCCGGTTTCCTCCAAAAGTCATGCAGATTAGTCTAACTGGTTTGTTTTCTCAAAAAGCCGGTAATGTGTGTGTGTGCCCTGCGAAGGATTGGTACCTCCACCAGGGTGTACCCTGCCTTGTGCCCTAAGTCTCCTGGGATGGTCTCCAGGTCCCTAACGACGCCGTATACAGGTTAAAGCGGTACAGACGATGAGTGAGTGAGTAGATAACCCTGGAATTTCTTAGGTACTTGAATCCGTCCTCTAACTGATTAACTTTGTGAAAGGTTACGGCACTTTGCTGTTACTAGGTGAAATAGCACTTTGCTTTCTGCATGCGTGGACAAATCAATTATAGATTACATAACAGCGCTGGTGGCTGGAGGTGTGATAGGAGCTAGCAGGGCATATCATAACGCATGACTGGGTCAGAGTACCCTGTTCTGTCAGTCGTATATCTCTCTCTTCATAAAAACTCTCAGCTGCTTAACCTTTTCATGTCATTAAAATGAATTCCTTTCATTGTTCCTTCTGATCATATGACTGCTGCGAAGAAAGATGACCTGAGGAAGTGTCACAACCTTCGACGCTGCCTAGATTATGTTTGTGCGATGATTTCAGTCTGTGACGGAGGCCTGTGTGCGGAGAAGGAGGCTTTCCTAGCTCTCCACCGTTCCCTTAGTCACACCTGTTTAAAAATCAAAGCGCCTCACTGCGTGCAGGGCCGACGGTCTTACAGTCTGACACAGATCCAGCAAAACGGCCAGCTGATTTTCTACAAATAGAGCCGGGTGCTCCAACTATAGCACAGCGCTCCACTCAAACACTCCACGTTTATATAACCCGGCATGGAGGGAGGCAAGCATGGAGGAGCTTCGCTGTGTCACTGCACCACCCCCACCAGCTGTAACCCTGACACTCCCCCTGTCCACTTCCAGAGAGCAGTGTGTGTGTGTGTGTGTGTTGTGGACTCTATATAAGGCATATATACAGATCTATGATGACCACATCAGTTCGTTATATATCTTGAATCCTAATTGTCATTGATCAATTATCAAGTTTGCACATGATCATTGGTCATCATGTCAGGTCTAAAATTAGAAGTGTAATTTCCATCAACGCTCTAGAAATCCAATCTGGTCTAGTTCTGACCCTTTGACTCATACTGTAATCAAATACACTGACCATATTAGTCTTTCCCTTCCTGTACTGTTCACATGACGGAAACCGGAATGCGATCTGTTCCCTCGACGCCGTTTCTGATGGTTTATGTAGTGGAATGCGAATGTCCTTTCTCGCCCAGGTGAAACTCAATCCGCGAGGAATGTGAGCAATTCCTCATAGAGACGCAGCCTCGTTGGTTCGGAGCCCACAGAAGCAAAAACAGAGGCAACCTGGTTTGTACTTTGGGGAGAAAAAAAGAAAAGAGAGAAAAGGGAATCGTGAACATACTTTAACTGCTGATTCATATTATGTGAGGTGCAGCATAATAATACAGTAGGTCATTAGTTTTACATGATAATGGTGGGAAGTAAAGGTCAAGTTCAACAATAAGCTCACACATTAAAACATGATTTATTTAAATTGTTGGGCTGAGGTTAATCTTGTACGATGCAATAATGTAAAATGTATGTTTACTCAGTTTTGTCCAATATATCCAGAACCTTAAAGCTCAGAGCATTTTAGCTGTTATGGAATTTGTTTATTTATTTTTAAATGTTATTGTTTTTTAAAATAATAAATATATACAGGGTGCAGGATTGTGCTGTATAGAGTGACGCATTTTCAGCACAAAATATGCAATATGATGAATTGATTTTAACCAACTATACAAGCATGACTAAGCAAAAAAATAAATAAATAAATAAAAAAGGCTCACATAGGCAAAGAAATAGCACCGATACACATGATCATGTCTTTTTATGATTGTTTTTGGTTGTTTCTATGACCAAACAAACAAACAAGCAAAAATTTTTATATATGATGTGATTATATACAACGTCATTCCCATATTCCGGTATTGGTAAAATATACATGTGATAAATGTAACAATAAATGTTCTTCTACCTGACCTTAAGCACATATTTTAATGGTCATTGACCTACAGTACAGTATGCTGTGTTGCAAAAGGGTTTTAAAATGTATTATCTTTATACTTAACTTAAACAACTCACATGCTTTTTAATAATAATAATAATAATAATAATAATAATAATAATAATTGTATTATTGTTCTTTAAGAATAATGTCAAAAATGCATTTAACAAGCATCATTTATTATGATCTCTGTCCAGTTTCCACATAGATAACCCAGCCATTTGGTTATATTTTTTAAAAGCTGAGAAGCATAATTCACAATGTATAACATCGGTCTATACCTACTTGTGCATCAGGTAGGAAATCACATTTAAAGAATATTACACCACCAAAAATATTAGATATTTCTTGTTATCTCATTTCATTATCCTAACTAATTGAAAGGGCCAAATTCATATTCATCAGGTCTATGTATTTTATTTAATTATTACACCATATGACAGCACATTTTATAACTAATAAAATAATAAATGCAATACCGTAAGATACAAATAAGTATTGTGAATTATTTATCCATCCATTATCTTTACTGCTTATACTGTGTAGGGTTAAAGCTGAAAGTACAGAAAGTAATCAGTTTCTGCATTGATTATTTTTCTGTAACAGCATACCCTGGCGTCTTTTATTCTTTTTCATAATTTGATGAGAAGCTGCACATTTCAACCTTAATTTAAGGAGCTGATAAGCATCAACATAGTGAAATCTATTAGAGCTGAAGCACCTCGGGCTGCTGTCAGTGTGTGAGGCTATAGATTTAACAGTCCTCATGGCAGAGTTCTAGCTAATGAACTCTGAACTTGGTACATGCGATATATAGTTTTCCAGTAATTATTTTATTGTTTAAAACCTTTTAAAACAGACAATCAGTAAGTCCTACCTAATAAGGTAAGTTACTGTACATTACTCACTCACTCACTAACTCATCTTCTATACCTCTTTATCCTGTATACAGGGTCGCATGGGGCCTGGAGCCGATCACAGGAGACTTATGGCACAAGGTGGGGTACATTTTGGAAAGGGTGCCAATCCATCGCAGGACACACGCACATTCACACACTATGGGAAATTTGGGAACACCAATTTGACTAATCTGCATCTGCATGTCCAGAGTACCCGGAGGAAACCCACCAACATGTAAAACTTCATGCACACAGAGTACAGGACTGAAATCGAACCCGAACCCTGGAGGTGACAATGCGTACCACTAAGCCACGGTGCCACATTAAGTTACATTTATTTATTCATAATTAAAGTTACAAATATAATTACTTCTCCATTTGTAAGGTGTGTAGTCAGGCATTTTGAGATCATTGTAGTAAATGTAAACTACATTCAGTCTTTTCTTTTTTCCATGGAAGGACTAATCACAAACAACAGGAAAAAATATGCCTAAATTTAGATCTGTGTGAGAGTATGGTTTGTTTTGAGTAGTACTCCGAGGCAATCTCATGTGAGCATAATAAGACATAACATTCAGAAGAAGGAGATACAGCATGTGCTGTACCTTTTCAGCCTCGTAGCTTTATTGTTAGGAATAGAAACTCACAGGTCTATGGACCAAAAACTGCAGGTGCATGTCTGGGGTCAAGGTGATCAGACGCCTCACTCTCACTCTCCATGGTTCATCCTAATGACTGGCATCTCAAGGGCAGAAGTGAGATGATGGGCATGCTCATACTGTACACCGAGGTTCCCATAAATTAGCAACACTCAATGGACTGAGCTAGGGTTTCAGGTTCTATATTTAAATCGATATATAAAAAGATTGAATTTAGACCAGGCATTCATGCATTGTGCTGCTGTCACATCGCAATTGCAGTGTGCATGTTTCAAGTAATTAGCATGTATGAAGCATGTTAATGTGGTAAAACATGGTATTGCTGCTAAAAAGTGACTAACCTAGGTGAAAAAGTGAATTTTCAGATAGGATCATATAACACCATTTAATTTTCTATAATACTTAATGTTTCTTATCTCCCGATCCATGTTTCGTTTTATAATTTTTTTTGTAAATATGCATACACTTTTATATTTTTATCAGCTAAACAGAAACACATTTGCTAAATACAATTTCATGCACTTTATGTAGTGTCTGTAACTTTTTAAAATTTAAATCTTTTAATGATCTTAATTGTCCAATTTGGCCAATTTAGATTTCACATGAAAAGACATAAACCTGAAAAAAGTGTGTTACTCTAAAATGCAAAATTGTTAGGTTATGGCAACATGATTTTGACATGGTTACGGACACTACAGATTTTTTTTTCTTTTTAAGCTTTTTAAAAAAACAAAACCAAAAAAAAAACATAGGTATATGTGTTAAGAATAATTATTGTGCAGATTACCAAAGGCAATTTTGACTGAATAAACTATAGTTTTCTACGTTTTATGTTTTTTTTATGGCCACATAACATAGGGTGTATTTCTAATTTGGAGCGTTTAAAGAAAAAACACAGTTGTTAGTAATTTGGGTAAAAAATAATTTATTTTGGATGGAATGCTTCAAGTTGTGCAACAATTTTTTACAGGTCATATGTTTCTAGAAGTTTAGACCAATTTTAGTATCAATACTCATAAATAAATATGAATTATTTGCATTTTAAATGATTATTGTTTATATATGCAGCACATATAAAATCATCTCTCCAAAACGGCTGAAATTAGCAAATTATTTAGGGAAGCAACACTGGTCACTTCCATGTTGCATAAACTTTAGAAGTAGCTTCTTTAGCACACACATTTTTTGTATTACAGTATATGTATAACATAAAAAAAAAATTATAAAAAAAATTTAATCAGCATCAATACTGTGTTTTGGCTGTAAGCCAAGGTAATACTAAATCCTGACACTAGGAGGCATCACTTTCTGCTTGGTAACAGTCCTCTGGAGTCTAAACACCCTGTTTAGCCTTTTGCCTTGTTCAAACTAGTCATGCTATGCAGACACAAATATGCATAATGGGGAAAAAAAAAGATCTGACACAAATCTTCACGAGCGAACGCGAATTTGTCTGAATAAGAAGGCAGGTTGTTTAAGCATCACCAGCTCCTTTTTCTTTTCTCTCAATCGACTGTAAAATGTGATTCATCTGCAGTCACAGAGGAGGAATGTAAGATCCTGGCCTCAATTTCTCCACTGATCTTGTCTTCTCCTGCCCAGCCAGACAACATGTCACATTACATTACATCTCCTACGAACTGTGCGAGTCATGCCCAAAGGGTGAGGAGTTAACTGACTCTTCTAAAGAGAGAGAAAGAGAGAGAGAGATCTTTTTTTTTAAGGTGACCCCACCTAGTTTGCCTGCGTCACGTTCGTGTTGGGAATTTGCAGATCTCGCCAAAGGCCACAACAAATATTTGCTGCTTGAGTTAGAAATAGTCACACCTGGGTAATGGAAACAAGAGGCAGCCTTCGCTACAGGTCGAATAGTCCAGGTGTGATCAGTGGTGTGAATTAAAGAAGACCTGAAATAAAGCCGAGACCAAACCCCAGGCCTGCTGGGGTGCTTTGTACTTTTAAACCTAACTAGATCATCAAAGTTGATCCGGCAAGTGAAAAAAACAACTGGACATTCTCTCTGAACTTTGATTGGCATGGGATTTAAATATATATATATATATATATATATATATACTGTAACATTTTATTAAACTATAGTCACTGACTGTCTGATCATGTTTTTAATAGAACAAGTGACTAAAGTCATGAGCGTTGAGTCACAATGGCATGCGCACAGTTTTACAAACAGCTGGAAACTCCATGTTCAACTCCAATTCTAATCTTCTAGGCATATTGTCACGCAGTGCATGTGTTTTATTTGTGCAGTTGTTTCCATTGAAAACAAGCAAACTAAATATAATGGTAGATTCCACACCAAACATGGAGGCGTTATTTCTGCGACCTTTATGCAGAGTTATATTGCTATTTGTTGGCACGGTGGCTTAGGGGTTGGCACTGTCGACTTGCACCTCCAGGGTCTGGGTTCGATTCCCGCCTCGGATCTGTGTGCTTGGCGGGTTTCCTCCGGGTACTCCAGATTCCTCTCACAGTACAAAGACATACAAATGTCTGGATGTTGATCGGAGGTCCTACACATAGTCGAAAAAAGAGAATAAATGCACTGGTCACCGTTGGACTACAAAGGTTCTTAGATGGATAGGTGCATGGTATTGCTATTTACTGTTTGAGATAGTAATGCAGTATCAATAACCAGGTGCGTGTAAATATGAAACCAACTATCAGAGTTTCATTCACCCCAAAATGCATGGCATTAAAAAAAAAAAAAAGTTGTATAAAAGTACAGTATGTCTTCATACACATTCCATACAAACATACTGTAAATAATTCTTTTGATTGTGTAAAGCTGCTTTGCGACAATGACAATTGTTAAAAGCGCTATACAAATAAAATTGAATTGAATTGAACTGAATTGAAGTTTTACTCCTTGTGAATTTATTTACAATCCTGTGAACCATGAAAAGGTTAAAAAGCCTGTGATGTCTGATGAAACAGGAAATAGGAAAGCCTTGTGACACCTCATTGGCTGGTGATATCGAGCTACGTAGAAGAAAAAATATGTACAGGCTTGTCACAAATGGTGCATTTGAAGAAAAAAAAAAAAAGCATGTCAAGCCAGCACTGGTTTTCAATAGAACATGAACTGAGTTGGTTCTCGGCACCTGGAAGATGATGGTGTGTCTTGCGTGAAAGAATAAAATACTAACAATCCATAAATGCACAATCTACAATCTACTCACAATCGTCTCCTCTTACTTCTTGACTTCCCATCTCCTGTTCCAGAATGAAGCGTTTCGATAAATTGAATTGAATATTTGGCTGTTGTAAAAAATGTAACAGTCCTCAGGAAGTTTAATAGGACTAACCTAGTCCTGCTCTTTAGTCTGCTCCATGTGTTTATTTCCACTAGATGGCACTGCAAACATACAACTCCCTCCTTAGTCATGCAAGTTCTGCATTTTTTTTTCATCGCATTCTGTCACTAGTCATCGCATTTAAGTAATTAAAAAAAAAACACTTGCTGGGTTTGCCGAGGCATGCTAAAGCTGATTCTCATGCTCGTGTTCCTCTACAGACGAAGCAGTATTCAGGTAACATATCACATCTGTTTAGGAGTTGAATCAGTTCTAACAGAGGTGAATCGAGACTTAATAACCGATTTCTGTCCCACACACACTACGGGCAGTTTGGGGATGCCACTTATCCTAATCTGCATGTTTTTGCAATGTGGGAGGTGGCTTAGTGGTTAGCACGTCCAGGTTCGATTCCCGCCTCCATGTCCATGGAGTTTGTATGTTCTCCCCGTGCTTGGTGGGTTTCCTCCGGGCACTCCAGTTTCCTCCCACAGTCCAAAGACAAACAGATTATGCTAATTAGCTTTCCCATATTGCCCATAGTGTGAGAATAAGCGTATGTGTGCCCTGCGATGGATTGTCACCCTGTCCAGGGTGTGTAGCCCGCCTTGTGCCCCAAGTCTCCTGGGATAGGCTCCAGGCCCCCCGCGACCCTGAATACTGGATAAAGCGGTATAGAAGATGAATGAATATCATATCATACACAACAGATTGATTCAACAGCTCTGGTTGTGTTAGGATTGAAAAAAATAAAATAAAATCATGCAGTGGAGTTGAGAGGTAATTTATATGCATCTAAATGAGGAACTGCTGGGTTCAGGGGTCACTGAAATTTACTGGAGACAGAGTGAGAGCAGTAGCACATAATTCACACACACATCCAATTAAGCTCACAAGCATTCACTCTGCTGCGACTGCAGTCTAGCTCTATATTGGGAAGCGTCTGGTTTAAACGAAGTCATCACCGAAATGAGTTCTGGCTAGGAAATAAATCATCTGATCCAGTGCAATGTTCAAATACAATAGTTTCCCCCTTACATAAAAAAAATCTAATATAATAAAAAAAAAAAAAAGTGAGCCTGAAGTATGATTTCAGATCAGTTCTTTTAATTAATGCATTTATATAATTTAACAAAGAAACAGTAACATTGTTTTACAAATTGTGAAAATTAAAAAAGCCTGGCACACCAGTGTTTTCAGTAAAAAACAAACAAACAAACAACAAACAAACAAAAAACCACACACTATTTCGACCCATCACGAGACGTACTATACAACCCCACAACCATAGTGTGGTCTACAAAACCCCAGTAGTTCCAACAACTACTTACACACACACACCATAAGTTCCTACAAGGCAATTATAAATATCCCAGCAGTCTTTACACAGAATTATAACGTGAACGTAATGACCTCATGATAACGTTACAGCTCGTTACTCCATCTTCCAGAAGCTGCACATACTGAGAGCATTACTCCATGGAAAATTCTGCGTTTATCATTGTACATGCAGGATGTTGTAATGGCAGTGAGATCAACAACAGACCAGCCTCCATCCAGATGAATGTAAAAAAAAAAAAAGTATAATAATAAAAAAAATTGACGTGGGAATGAAATACAGGAAGCATCATGTACAGTCATTTGTCGAACATACTGTAGAGCCCTGTTACATGACTACTTCTATATCTTACAGTAAAGTGCTCGACTCATACTTGAGTATACATTTGAATATCTCTGCCAATTCTTATGTATTCCTGGTACATTCTTATACGTTTATTTGTAAAAAACAAAACAACAACAACAACAAAAACAATCATCATCTGGTGTACGACCTCTGCCAGTTGTAGATGGTGTGGATATTGTGTGAGCAGACTGGTAACCTTTTGTAGGTGCTCACGCTGCGATGGCGGAAAGCCTTGGCACCTATGTTCGCACCGCGGCGCCTGGCACTTAGCTTGGCCCGCTCTTCAGCTGCAAAGAAGTCATTGGTAGCCCTGAAGAACTCAAGAAGAACTTGGTGACTCCAGAGCTCAGGGCCTTCATTGGCAGTGGAGAAGCCGCAGTGGCCTCCTCGTTCCGTCAACAGCAGGAAGAAGTGAGGATTGCTCTCGAACAGCTCGAGGGGTAGCGTGGCCAGAGTTTCACCGCGGATAGGATCATCACGGCTGCACGCGCACAGCACAGGGATTGCCACCTCGTCCACATCCCTCAGCGCCTCGTTTCGTTCCCAATACGCCTCCCAGCCTCCTTCGGCCGGTGCCTCCTTCGTGATGGAACCAGAGTGACAGAACAGCGCCTCTTCCATCGCTCTGAGTGAGCGGCTGGAGAACAGGCTGTCGATATGGACCAGCTCCCCCAGCACGGTTCTGTACCTGCGGGAACAATTCAAACCCAATCAGTAAAGATTATGTCTGGATGAAAAAGCAGACTGCCATGTTTAAAATTGTTTACAACGCTATTGAGCTGACCAGAAGCATTAAAGAAATCAATAGCACTGGAACAACATTTTCATTTAGCACAGCAGGTATAGTATAGTTAGTAGATCCTGGTCGTCCTTTGTTCCAGTGCATATTTTGTTAACTTCCAATGCTTTGGTCTTAAGTGCATGACAATCACTAGTTAGACCTAATGATAAGAGCAATGCATAGAGATGGAATGATGTGCGTTTCTTTTTTCTCAGTGGACAATATGGTGTTTACAATTTGATTTAAATCACAATACAATTAAAAGTACTAATGCCAACAGTGTAGGACTGCAGAATACATGTGGTTTATAACTCTTTTTAGCCTTTTTCACAGCTGGTTTGGTCAAATATGTAAAGAACCACCACATATGCAGGAAAGTGCAAAAACATGAAAACTGATCATTTAAGGGTAAATTGAATAAAAGGATCAAAAGAAAAGAAAAAAAAAAACAGCAGCCGCTAGTGAACTAAATGTGTTTAATGGATTTTGGAGAATGTTGTAGCCAAGAAAAATAATGTTTACAGTCTGCTTTTGCTACTACACTTTACCCAGCCCTCATACACAGTGCCTCTTCCATTGCTCTGATGAGGCATCAAATAATGAATTGAAACTGAAACTGGAGTAGTCTGATGATGCACTTTAAACAGAATATGTAATATGTCCAATGTTTCTCATGACCATTAAGATACTTTTGAATTCAAATGATTTTGCAAGCACCAAATCTCAACACGATTTAATTTGCTTCCACTTCTTGCTGTTCGATTCACTAAGCACGAGTTCTACATTCATGAAATTATGGATGCATTTATCTATACCGTATAGTGGAAGCCAAAGATCCTGCCAAAGTGGTGGAAATGAGAGCTCATGTTGGTGGTTGTGTAAAACATTATTATCTTGCACAACCTATAATTAGTCTTCGTTTTTCCAGCAACACTTTATTTCTTTTTTCTTCACATTTTACAGAAAAGCCTAAATACTGCCACACTCATGACTTTAATATAGGTGATGCATTGTCTATCTTGGGATCAGACGTTTCACATTAAATGCAACAATAAAAAAACTAAACAAAGCATGATGTTTAATAATGAATTTAAAAAACAATTGGGAATAAGAGGAATAAAACCCAGGATGTGCTGTTATTAGAAAATAAGCAGCGTTGGGGCGGTAACATTAACTGGATTGGGTCGGGTTGCATCACACCACCACATTGTTGATTATTTTCATAAAAGAGCATGCCACGTAATGTTTTCTTCCTTTCTTACTCTTTGGTTTCCTCTTTAATCTCAAAAACATGCCAGGTGGCGACATTAAACCGCCCCTAAATCGCCTCTGGATCCACAACGTATAAGAGGAAGTTTCTGGCTTTCTAAAAATGTTTCCTCCACTTACTGTAAGACTATTTTTTACTCAGAGCACAGTACATTCCAGTCGAGGTATCACAACAGAGTAGTGACACTGACATGGTAAAGGTGTAATGGTTTGTGTCTGTGTGGTGCTAGTACATGTGGATGAAGCACAGAAGCATTTTCTAATGTTTATGTTTTCATGTTTCAACTGCCCACTTTATTCTCATATCTAACAAGTCCATGGATTATTAAGGATTAAGGAATATTAAGGATTTGGGGAAATCTAGCTCTTCAACATGCGGAGCTGGATCGTTAAGAGTCCATGACGTTTCTATCTTGTTTTCCCGCCACAGCTGCTTCTCTCCTAGTTCATTTTGTACAACTTTGAGTTGAATTCTTCATTCTGGAATGCCAGGCAAGGAAAAAAGATGAGGAAGAGTCCCTTACTGGATGTACACTCTATGTAACACCTGACATCTATACCCATATGTGTCCTTTCCCCAACTATGGCCAAATTTATAAACCTTCTATGCTATTGCATTACAAATTTCCCTAAGGGACCCCGAATTTCCCAGGATGACAGTGGCTCTGTGTACAAAATAAGGGTTTCCCCAAGGTTGGACAGGACAAAGAAAACTCTTTGATCCAGAACCCTGATGTCAAACTCACTAAAGACCTTTGGTTATGAACTGGAACATGACCGTACCCCAAACTTCCTTGTCTGCCATCACTAATGCAGCACTTCTGGCTGAATCCCCACAACCATACTCTATGCATTTTGGGCAGCTGTCCACTATATAGTGCACTGTTTGTTTACTTTGCGCTCTGTTATGACCTGTCGATAGGTTCTGAACACTTTTGTGTTGGAAGAGTTCCATTTCACTGTACCTGCTCAGGCAGATCTTCTGATAGAGAAGGAGTATCCAGTGGAAGGGCCAGCCAGGACCATTCTCAAACCAGTTCTGACAACGGAAGATGGGCGACAGGCAAGCAGCAGCGGTCATATAGCTGGAGGAGCCGCACTCGCCCAGGTAGGACAGGAGTAGGCCTGAGCCGGTGCTCTCACTCACTGCATAGAGACGGCCAGCAGGCTGGCGGTAGCGGATGTAGCGTACTGCCTCGCGCAGATCGGCTGGGTCACCAAACTCTTGTAGTTTGACGGTGCTGAGCGGTGTACCATTCTGACTGCGACGGTTAAACACCACAGGGAGGTAGCCATGACTCAGAGCTGCCTCACAGAGCTAGGAAGAAAAAGCATATATGGTAACAATGAGAGAGAAGTTAAACAAAGATGAGTTTCTTCCACATGCAAGTTTTATGGGTGTGAGAAAATGAATATTCGACAACACAAGTGTGTTTATATATTAAACAATCAGCTACAACTTTAAAACCATTTGATCCACATAAGGGTTAGATTCACCATTGCGCCAACAGGGCGGCTCTGGCCCCTTGGGCATGGCCTCTGCAGGTGTACTATGATGTCTGGCACAAGGACGTTAGTGGCAGATCCTTTAGGTGCTGTTGATTGTGGGGTGATATTGGGAAGTGGGGAATTTGGAGGCCAGATCAACAACCTTGGACTCTTTGCCTGCTAAGCTCTGTGATCGGGAAGCTGTGATGCACTGGATGTTTTCATACCTTTCTTTCTTTTGTGGCCATCATTTACTTTTTATCAGACCAGACAGGCTGGCCTTTGCTCCCTGTGGGGTTAGATGGGCCATGGAAGCCCATAATCCTGTGACCAGCTTACTGGTGTATAATTGATAATCGATTTTTATGCAATTCACCTGGTGATGGTGTTGTAGCTGATCAGTGTATATACTGTATCCACTCATTCATTAATTTATGCATCCATACATACATTACATACATATACAGATCAGCCATAACATTAGGATCAATTGCATAATATTGAGTAGGTTCCCTCTTTTGATCTAGACAAGCACTTCCATTGGATCGGACTACATGAACCAGCCTTCACTCCCCATGTGCATCAGTGAGCCTTGGCCACCTGTTTCCAGTTCACCGGTTTTCCTTTCTTGGATCAATTTTGCTAGCTCCTGACCACTGCAGCCTGAGAACATCCCAAAAAAGCTAGAGTTTTGGAGTTGCTCTGACCCAGTTGTTTAGCCATTACAGTTTGGTCCTTCTCACAGGAGATACACTTTCAGTATCTCGTTACAATGGCAGCTGGACGTGGGTCGGATATACTGTACTGTACTACATGTAGGCAGCAAGTGAACCTTTTCTCCCCCCTGAAGTTGATGTGTTGGAAGCAGAAAAAAAGGGCCAGCATAAGGATTTGCCCGTCCAGTCAAGGGCTTGTCCTTGACTTTGACAAGAACCAAATTGTGGTGGCTAAAGGACGGGGTCAGAGCAAGTCTAAAACTTCAGTAAAACCTAACAGCTGTTTTACTTATAGTTCTGTGCAAAAGTCTTGGGCACATACAAAAATATGGCATAGGCAAAATATATTTTTGAAAACATTTCTGCAGAAAAGAAACTTCTATAAAGAGCAATAAAGAGTAATAAAATAAACAGTCAATATTTGGAGTGAAAACTCATTGCTTAA
>JAQMYK010000003.1:23036944-23049047 GCA_030014345.1 Clarias buthupogon
TGTGAGTGCATCGGTGAATCCAATTGTTCCATTACTTCTGATGCAAACAAACCTGTGGACCATGTAATTGCTGTCAAGGCTGCTCAGTACTTTTCCTGTGTAAATCAGACACATGGGGAATTCTGTCACGGGGGTTTAAGACACAGAAAAGACAGAAAAAGCGCACTACCGCTCTGCACTACATTCCTCACATATTCGATGAGCCACAGAAGCCATTGAAATCAAGCATTCAGTCACAGACCCAGAGTAAGGTCAATACTGGACTTCACTTGCTCTCATTATTATTACAGGACAGGACAAGGCACAACTCTATTGTACAAGGCACGATTCCTCTTCCTGATGCAGTCCATCATTGTCAGTAAGACCAAAACGATTTCCTCTAAATTTTATTTAAAGATCTCATCCTTTTTTGGCAGCGGTGTTTACAAGGATATTTCATAGTTGCTGTCTGCAATGCTGTTCTGCACATCATCATATTAATGTCATAAGCACTATCTGCAACTCAGCAGCAGCATTTACATACATGCAAAATGACACCTTGTGGGTACCATGGGCAAAGGGTAATCTACACACCAGTGCAGTACTGTGTATGAAACAGTTTTGCATGCCAGCAACGGAGAAGAGCAAAAGATGATATAAACCTTTATTCTGACTCCACCACTAAAATAAAATCTAAAATTTTAAAATCCCTCATGAGTTCATTTAACAAAGCACTCTTAGGTGCTATCGATTTCAAAATGCTCTGTTTAAATATTTTTTAATAGCTTATTAATAGTATAGCTTATAGTATAGCTTATACTGTATATACTTATTTTTATGTTACGCAGGAAATATCCTATCACTGCTGCCTGTTCAAGAATATCCATTCTTCCATTCGGGGAAGGAAGAGCTATTTAAATCCAAGTAAAGTGAGTGCACTAAATCAAAGAACCACAAAGACATGTACAAGCGGGCTTTACTGTTTTTTTTTCTTCCTTTCTTGGCATCAATTTGGTCCACAGGGAAGCTGAGCCAAATTCAGACGTCACTAAAGTCATGACCTCCAGATTTGTACAGAAAGGTATGTATGAAACTAATTTCCCAGGAAATAGGTGGAAACATTAAATGTGGAAACTCATTGAGGTTTTAAGGAACAATGTTAAATACAAGATTCTGTTATTTTTGCATCCGGGAAAAACAATTTTCATAAGAAAATAAATAAATCAGCATCACAGACCTGCCAAGCAAAATGAGATAAGATAATGCTTTCCATGTTGGATATAAGTTTATAACATTGTACAACACAGATTTGGTAATCATTGTGCTCAGCATGAACCAGAGGCAAGAAAATATATTTTAGATATATATTATATTACAAGTCATCACCTTGTAGCCTAATTACTATAAGGTTTCTCTGAATCCACATTGAAGTCAGCAAGTATCATCAAGCCGTGTTTTTTTTTTTTTTTTTTTTTAACACACTGGAGAATCATAATCTAATAAGGAAAAGCGTAATTGGCACCTTGGAGCAACAATGACAAAAATACTCCTGCACGAGGCATCATTACCGTACACTTACGCTTACATGACATGCCTGCTACAGTAAAGAAAACAAAAGGACGGCAACCCTCAATTCCTCTTGCCACACTGTGCGCTGCACGCCAACATCCACAGAATATTTCTGCATATCATTTCATTACAGGGAGACTGTAAGGCTGTGAGCTCACTTTCTAAAGACTGCAGTCTTATGATGCAAGTAGAGCAACGCTGTCCAGATTAAATAAACACACAGCAGGGTATCTTCAGTCTCTGTTGCAGCAATGGTACACCTTATATGCGTGGAAATAGGATCAAATATGAATTTTGAATTTGACTGTGCACTCATTTTGAACTGAGCTGTACATGATGCATAATTTCTCAATATTTCCCAGGATTATGATCACGTTATGGTTTATGCCTCTTTATCACTCACTCTTAGTCATTCATCATGTATACTGCTTTATCCTCTACACAGGGTTGCGGGGGGGCCTGGAGCCTATCCCAGGAGACGTATTGCATGAGAAGGAGGGGTACACCCTATACTAGCTGCAAATTCATCACACACATAGGCCAACTCATTCATTCGGCAATTTGGGAGCGAATTACAACTTGCATGTCTTTGAACTGTGGGAGGAAACCGGAGTATCAGGAGGAAACCCACCAAGCACAGGAAGAAAATGCAAACTCCATGCACACAGACCACGAGGTGGGACTATCCCAGGGGAATTAGTGCATGAGGTGGGGTGTATCCTGGATGGGGTGCCAATGCATCGCAGGGTGCACACACACACACACATTCACGCACTATGGGCAATTTGGGAACACCAATTAGAATGCCTAATCTGTATGTCTTTCGACTGTCTGAGGAAACCTGGAATACTCGGAGGAAACACACCTAGCATGGGAAGAGAGTACAAACTCCATGCACACAGACCCCGAGGAGGGAATCAAACCCGGACCCAGAAAAAAAAAAAAAAAAAACTAAACTAAAGTCAAGATTTTTATTTATTTATTTTTTTACAGCCGGAAGCCTTTTCCTGATACAACCCTCCCATTTTACCCGGGCTTGGGACCGGCACTGCATCCAGTGGCTGGGGTTTGGACACTAGGTGGGAATCGAACCCGGTCCTTTCTCATGGTAGGCGAGACACCACCTGAGTACCACTGAGCCACAACCTGATAAATAAAACATTAGCATAAATAAAGAAACAAACAAATAAATAATTTAATAAATAAATACCAGCCAACTCTATCCTACTTTAGGACACCCATACAGTATCATCAAACTTCACAAAGAGGATAAAGATAGATTTTGTCTCATAGACAATGATGAAACCTGATACTAGGCAATATTCCTGAAATAGACAGAAATGGTGCATAATTATTATTACTTTTTTTTTTCTTCTTTCTTTACCTTCAAGACGTTCCTGGTGAGCTTTCCGAAAGAGTTGGGAATGATCAGAAGGATGGGACTAGAGGAATAGCTCGAAGTCCTCCTCCTCTTAGGACCAACAACAGCCCAGTCTAAAGCCACCAGGCCGTCGTCACTCAGCTGTAAATAATCTCGGATGAAATGCACGGCGCAGTCGTGCGGCCAGAGAGCGCCCCAAAGCGTCTGCAGACTCGGACTCGCCCTCCAGTGCCACAGCGGGCTCTTCGGCGCGGACCTACAGAAACTCGTGCAGTGTCTCAGCAGGTATTTGGCGAGCGCCGACGGCTTGCAGATGAACGCGGCGGCGGCGGCTGTGGATTCACCTGCGGGCTTCGCGGGCTCCGTCCCGGTCCCACACCCCGATGCGCTCCTCTCTCCCGGTGCGGTTTCAGGCCCCGGTAAAACCCCTGCCGCTGAATGTTTGAGCGCTGGCCAGACCGCGGCCACCAAGAGGAGGACACAAAGAGCGCCGATCCATTCCAGCATTTGAACGGCTTCTCAGAACGAAAAAAATAATAACAATAATAAAAATCCAGCGGCAGTGAAAGAACAACAGCAGGGGCTCATTAAACGCGACCCTGATTCACCAGATGCGTAAAAAGCCCACGCGGTGAAATCATAATCCCCCCCCGACGAACGCGCGCTCCACGCGCACCAAGCCGCGAGCGAGCGAGCGCGCGCGCGCTCTCTGATCCTGCAAGTTCAAACAACTTTTACAAACCGCTGCGCGTGACTCGCATCCATTCCTCTAAGACTGAGAGAATCTAATCTGGTATCCACGCGCGTTTTTTCAAATCAAACCAGTGTCCACGGTTGGCGCCATCAGGTTTTAAAATGCACTCTGTGTGTGTGTGTGTGTGTGGAGCTCAGTGCAGGAGCTCTTCTCACGCTGTCAGCGTTTTTAAAGCCAGCAGCAGGCGCCTTTCTCTCCAACACCACATGCAGTATGTAGCATGCATCTGTATAACTCAATACACCCCTGCTATTACTCAATCCAGGGTCCTAGTCCACATTTCTGCCTGGAGCAAAGTGAACTACACAGTCTTTTTATCTTTTATATCATAAGTCCTTACAAAATAATAATAATAATAATAATATCCAGAATTAGGACATTTGAACACACACACACACACACCATCTATATACTGTTTTATCCTGTATATAGGGTCGCGGGGGACTGGAGCCTATCCCAGGAGACTTAAAGTATGGGGCAGGGTACACCCTGGACAGGCCACACACACACACACACATTCACATGCTTATTCACAAACTACGGACAATTTTATGAACACCAATTAACCTAATCTGAATGTCTTTGGACTGTCTGAGAAAGCCGAAGTACACGGACCAAGCATGGAGAGAACTTGCAAACTCCATGCACACAGACCCTGAAGCGGGAATCGAACCCAGACCCTGACGGTGTATGGCTCAGTGGTTAACGTGTTGGGCTGCTGACCAGGAGGTCTCCAGTTCGAATCCGGGGGGTGTACCACCCCCAAGGTCCTTCACCCCCAAGTGCTTGGATACAATCAGCTGGCACCCCGACCCTATAAATAACTGTCACAGAAGCATCAGATATCCGTTATAATCTGTTACCCGATGTGCCGGGCAGCATGTAGACAGACCACAACAATATTTCCGATGAATTTTTCGTAGTGGCGATTTTTAGTATGGGTTCGAATCCCACCTTGGGTCTGTGTGCATGGAGTTTGCATGTTCTCCCCGTGCTTGGCGGGTTTCCTCCGACTACTTCGGTTTCCTCCCACAGTCCAAAGACATGCAGATTACAAACCCATGCCCGGCGGTAATTGGCGTTCCCAAATTGTGGGAGGGTGTATGTGTGTGCCCTGCGATGGATTGGCACCACCTTTTAGAGTGTACATCAAATCATGCACTAAGTCTCCTGGGATAGGCTTCCCATAAACTTTTATACAGGATAAAGTGGTGTAGATGATGAGGCAATGAAGATTTTTTGTTTGGTGATGGTAAGGTTGATTTAATCAGTGACGTCAAGTGCGTCATGGGAAACGTGAGTCTGGGTCAGGAATGATGTCTGAAATAAGATACTTGTTCGTGTATCTACTGTACAATGCATCACTCAGTTAGCAGGGTGACATCTCACATTTCTTTCAAAGAAAAAAAAAAAACAGTAAAATGCCCACAACGCATGTCACTGGATCATGGAGGAATGGGAGTATGTGGTGGAAACCCACATGATATGGGGAAAACATATAAACACTGGAGACACAAGGCAACAGTACTTATTTGCACAACTGCTTGTAAGACAAACGCAGAGAAACTACTGTTTATTGACGACTTTTTATTTTTTTCTTAAATGTCTTTTTAAAAACTTGACACTAACATATTTAATTTGATGCTTGTACTGCTATGCAACAGTGACACATATACAGTAGATATAAAACAAACACAGTTCCTCATTTCTAAGGTCAATTAAATTAAATTATATTAAATAGAAATTTTAAAGAAATTGCAGCAAATGTTTTACTGTGAAATATACAGAAAGATACAAATAAAAAATTAGTTGTTAATTTAGCCACCTCAGCAACCTCATTTCCCCTCTTGTCTGTTCAAACCACAAAGCATTCAGCATCACCAGTATACTAATCACCAGCCTGATCACTGGTTATTGCCTTAACTTATATTATTTACGCTTGAATGTTTCAAAGGTTATGTGTGGCTTAACAAACATTCCTCTGAACTTGGTGAAAAGGGACTGGACTGAAAATGAGAGGCAAAAGAGTCCTTCAGGAGGCCTGGAGAACTATTCCTCAAGACTACATTACAAAATAAAGAAAGTCTGGCTTTTTGGAGTCAGACCTGTAGTTATCAACCTTTTATGAAAGACACTCTCATCAATGTCTGTACTGCTTTATCCTGTATACAGGGTGATGGGGGACTTTAGGCTATCCCAGGAGACTTAGGGTACACCTTGGACAGTGTGCCAATCCATCGCATGGCACATACACATACTGTACACACACTCACACGCTCATTCACACACTACAGCCAATTTGGGAACATCAATTAGCCTGTCTTTGGACTGGGGGAGGAAACCGCATTACCCGGAGGAAACCCACCAAGCACGGGAAGAACAAGCAGGAATTAAACCCAGAACCACTCAGTCACCTTTTATGAAAGACAGATTAAATTTTTTCTTTTGTATGAAAATAAACATTGTAGGATCTTGATGTACAGTAGAGTACAAACATGCATTAAACAGCAATAGTGGCAATGCTGAAAGCCTCGTGTTCTCCTTTAAATAATTCACTGAGAAGGCTTTTTATGTATTAGTGTTCAGGTACGTACTGACAAACCTAGAATCAATGTTTTGTCCACGAACCAACCATTTTCTTATCCATGTAAAATTCTGTATCTTAGGAATTATAAATCCGGGTTTTTCCTCTGAAAGGAACTTGGCTGCAATTTTGCCTGAAGTTTTCTGGATCATACAGTATACACGGGTCTGCTCTGATCTTCTCGGGCCTGAGCTGTCAGGATGTTGCATGCTCTCTGAATTATAAAAATGAATTACGCAACCCTGATATTACAGTACATGCTGTACAAAATTCTTCTGCTGCCATTCAGCTTGATTTTTTAAATATAATTTGCTGCTGATAAATGTAATGCAAGAAATGCTGTGGGTTTAGTATCACTATGAAGTGCCTTTGGTGTCGTCATCAAAGTCACCCAGTAATCATGAGCGAACTGCAAAATACAAAAATTCTGAGGTTTTATTATAAATGAACAAACATTTCGACACAAGCCAGTACAATTATAAATGTCTTGCAAAGTGTTTTCCTCATTTTATACCATTTTCTTTGATTGGGTGTATAAAATTTTGTCATGTCCCACATACTTCTTACTTTAGTGAGTGATATAAGTGACTATATGACACAAAATAGTAAAGTACTTTTAATATTCTTATTGCTTTCAACTAATTATTTAATAAATAATATTTTTAATAATAATAATAATAATATTAATAATATTTTTTTAAAATCCCCAAAATTGATGTCCACTCTGTTAATTTGGGGTAACTTGCCTTTGAGAAACTGGCTGTCCACTGTGTCATAGTGCAATATTAATACAGTATATGATAAACAGTACACTGTCACCTTCAAGAGTGAAACATTTTGCAAACTGAAGGTCCACAGTGTGCTCAATAAATGCTAACTTTAGCACTTTAGCAAAAAATGTCCACCCCGTCATGGTCCACACTGTCATCAATCATTCCATAACAGGGTGGACATGTGCATAGTGCATTTAACGGGAGCAGCCAAATAATGAAGATTCTGTTCCATGTTGACCGGACTGCATCATGCAATTCCTGCCGATTTTTCTACTGAATTTAGATCCGGTGACTGTGAAAGCCACTGAACTAATTGTCACACTCATGAAAACTTTTAAGATGACATTTGCTTTGTGGTCTGATGTATTATCATGCTGGAAGTATAAATTGGGTAAATTGTACCCAAGAGGATATACAAATAGTCAACAAGGGGGGAAAAAAAGACACTCTGGCATTTAAGTGATGATTGATTGTCTTAAAACACCAAAGGGTTCCTAGAAAACATTCTCCACACCATTACACCATTTCCACCAGCACCAGCTGCTGTTTCCAAGCAGGTTGGGTCCATGAATTCATGTTGTTGCCACAAAATTCTGACCCTCAGTGTGCCTCACAGCAGGACTCGAGATTCATCAGACTAAGCTAAGTTTTTTCAGCCTTGGTGAGCCCTTGCCCACTTTCACTTCAACGAAGTGGCACCTGATGTAACGTACTGCTGTTGTAACCCATCCATCTGAAGGTCTGATGTGTTTTGCATCACGAATAAGGCTTTCCATGCACATACATAACTGTTATTTATTTATTTTTTATAAATTGTACCAGGCTGGGCGACCAGGTGGTGTAGTGGTTAGCACTGTCACCTTGCACCTCCAGGGTCCGGGTTTGATTTCCGGTCAGGCTCGATTCCCGTCTCTGTGTGCATGGAGGTTGCATGTTCTCCCCGTGGGAGAACTAGGTGGGTTTCCTCCGGGTACTCTGGTTTCCTCCCATAGACCAAAGACATGCAGATTAGGCTAATTGGCATTCCCAAATTGTGTAGTGTGTGAGTGAGTGTATGAGTGAGTGTATGTGTGTGCCCTGCAATTGATTGGCACCCTATCTAGGGTGTACCCTGCCTTGTGCCCTAAGCCTCCCGGGATAGGCTCCAGGCCCCCCGCGACCATAAATACAGAATAAAGCGGTATAGACGATGAGTGAGTGAGAGTGAGTGCACCAGGCTCAGTAAACTCTAGACTGCTGTGCATGAAAATCCTAAAAGATCAGCAGTTACAGTATAGAAACAGTTCAACCAGCCTGCCTGGCACCAACAATCATGCCATGCTCAAAATGACTGAGATGACATTTCCCCCCATTCTGTTGGTTGATGTGAACTGAACATGAACTGGACATTACCTAACGGTGCTGGCCTGTATCTGCACCAAAGTACAGTAGATGTAGAGGTGTTCTTAATGTCATGTTCAGTTAGTGCATGTATAAGTGGCTCACAATATCACCAAATTTATGATATTGTGATACAAAAAGTGTGTTTTTATGCAACTAGCAATCTTAAAGTGCCTCTGGCTGGCTTTGGAATGTAACAAAAGTAGCCTATAGATGCCATTGGGACATTTGGGCGTATTGCAGTCAGAGAAAGCTGGCAGCCTCACTGCTATTGTTCTCCGTGTATTATTATCACTTTGAGAATAGATACCAAAATATCTTTTATTCAATTACAAATACAGGGCGGTCCAGGCAGCAGAGTTAGTGAAAAAAAACACGATTCACATTTGAACTCTTTCTGTTCAAAGGTTCCCTTACACATTCAGCATCATTCTGTAAACATAATGGATGCTTTTATGTGGGAAAGAGTGGATATGAATTAGATTTTAGACATGACGATGTGTTTATGGCCTATAAAACATTTAAGTGTGTGTGCGTGTGTATGTGTGAGAGACTTTTGTAAAAGGGAGGAAGAGAGCTATTGAGTTATTGCTGCCATCTTTAACCTTCATGAAATAGTCCCTTAAGGGACTAGCGCAGGAAATCTAAAATCAAACATGAATCACTGATGTATTTTTGTTTGATTCAGGGACAATTAGCATTGCTATGCTGAACAGGAAGGGATTAAGAATGGTCTTTGAGTGAGGCCGGATCACCAACAAAGTCCTTCAGAAGACAGTGAGAATAAACAGAGACAAAGAAGATTGTTTGTCAAGAGGCTCCAACCCGGAGGGCTCGAATCCAGTTCTTGATTCTCATCTCGTCTGGTGGATTTCCCTCCACATAAAGTGACGACCTTGTATTGTTCCTTTGTTGCCCTCGGTACTACAAACCGAAATCAAAGAAGGTTGGGACAAAAGGTTCAATTAAAACTGATACTAATTTTTGTAAATTACCTGTGATTCATATTTCATTACAGACAGTACGGACAAAAGATATTTCTTATTTTGTTTGATCAACATTCGTGACATTAAAGCCTGCAACATAATAATGATCTGATTTCTGTCAGGTGTTGTATGACCATCATAATTTGGTAGAAAAGCAGTATCCAGGAATGGCCTAGTTCTGTAGGAGCAAAGATGAGCCAAGAATCGCCAATTTGCCAACAAAAGCATGAGAAAATTATGTTAATTATGTTAAATCGGTTCATTAATGAATTCTATAAAGACATGATTTGATGAGTTCGGTGGGGAAGAACTCGACCGGCCCAAACACACAGCCCTGACCTCAACCCCATCGAACACCTTTGGAATGAACTGGAACAAATATTGCGAGCCAGGTCTTTTAGTCCAACATCTGTGCCTGACTACATAAATGCTCTACAGAATGAACGGACACGAATTCCAAAAACAGAAACATTACAAAATCTTGTGGACAGCCTTCCAAGAAGAATGGGAGCTGTTATAGCTGTACGAAGGGGAACGACTCCATATTAAAGTATCCCTGAAAGCCAACACAGAGAGACTGAGGTGGAGCTTCTTCCCGCAGGCGATAAGGTCTCTCAACCACAACACCACACAGGACTAATACCATCTTTTTAAACATCCAAAATTGACTGGACATTCATGCACACTTACATATTTATATTTTCATATTTAAATTTCTGGATCATTGCACAAGAAACTTTAATAAGACACTTCAATAAGACACTTTTTATGCATATTTGCACACCGCCCAGTCATTTTTACTTAATTTTTTTCTTTATTTACACTAAATGTCTAAATTTCTAAATTTTACACTAAATTTACATTTTTTAAATATTTTGCTTTATTGTGTAATGTCCTTATTTGTCCAGAATATTTTTTTATTATTTTATTTTTTATTTTTACCCTAGGTAAATTTATTTTCTATTGTATTTCTTTTTATTCATATTTATTTATTTTCTATAAGATTTAATTTTTTAAGGTCACGGGCGGTCGTATAAGCATTTCACTGCATATCGTACTGTGTATGACTGTGTATGTGACAAATAAAACTTGAATTTGAATTTGAAGTATGCAGTTTGTACTTGGATACAATGTTATTCAGATTTGGCCAAATACTTTTGTCTCTATAGTGTAGTGTTCCTTAAAGGAATAATAGGAAGGGGGTTATATATCTTACTTACTATAGTGCATTACATAATTTCATAATACAGTGAGCTACGGTGCACTACATAATAAGATTCAAGAAATCTGGAACATTCTCAGTATGTTGAGTGTAAGTGTGCAAGCCCAAGCTGAACATGCTTTCTGATCCCTCAGAAGCCACTGCATCGTTCATCTATACACAATATAACCACATGGACTCAGGATTATTTTGACAAACCTTTGTCAGCAAATACAATACATAATTACTTCCATAAATGCCAGTTAAAACTTTACTCTGCCAAAGGGAAGCCTTACAGTAGGTTAACCATGTACAGGATTAATGTCGACTTCTCTGGGTTCAGTGGTATCTGGGATAGATTCTGTCTATCTGGGATCAAATCAGTACTTCAGAAAGAAATGGATACTGTGTCGCTGCGACCAAATAATAAAAGGATCCCATCCTGATTGTCCGATGTCCGAAAGCCAGGCTCTGTCAGGGTATGGGGCTGAGTCAATGCCCTTGGCAAAGTTAACCAGCACTTCTGTAATGTCACCATTAATGCCAAAAAGTACATGGAGGTTTTGGAGGAACATACAGTATACCGCTGATGTTAAGACAACATCTTTTCCAATGATGCCCATCTATATTTCAACACATCAATGCAAAACCATATTCTGCACACATTACAAAGGCATGGCTGTGGAAGAAGTAGGTCAGGCTGTTGGGCTGGTGTGCCTGTAGTCCCCAATAGAGAATGTGCGTCACATTTTGAACAATGAAGGACTGTTACACACTTTAAGACCTGTTTGCAGGATGAATGAGACGTAATTACACCTAACACGCTTCATCAGTTGGTGGCTTCAGACTTTTAAGTGTTGTGAAAAGGATGGCAAGATTACAAAGTGGTACATATTTTACTGTCTCAGCTTTTTAATTTGTCTTTTTTCGCAAGAATAAAATCTAAAATAAGGAAAACTAATCAATTATTGTGCTGCTTTATTGTTTTCAATGAAAAAACCAAAAAAACTAAGATTATTTACAAATCACTGCTTTCATGTTCCATTTTAATTTAACATACAGTACACTGCTCCAACTTTCTCTGATTTGCGGCTGTAGATGCCTGGATCACGTATTGCCTTACGGAAAAAAAAAATATGACAATATATTGTAAAATATAATGCAATATATTAAATAATACATTTCCATATACAGTATAGGAAACTAGCTTATATTTATTCATATATTGCAATATATGAATGGACCATACAGTATATCCCACTCACAATCTCATTCACACATTTTGTTCAAACTACATTAACATATAAGCATATTGTAAAATAATATTTAAAAAAAGAGTATATATATTCAATTAAATTCAATATATTATGAAGTATATTGTTGAATATAAAATTACATAGATTAAGATATACATTTGAACATTCATTCATTCATTCATTTTCTATACCGCTTTATCCTTGATCAGGGTCGCGGGGAACCTGGAGCCTATCCCAGGA
>JAQMYK010000003.1:23092700-23106773 GCA_030014345.1 Clarias buthupogon
AAACCGTCGCCTCGACGGTTTTTTTTTTTTTTTTTTTTTAAATTTAAGTTTAAAATTCGATCTCGTGTTGATAAATTATTAGTTATGTTTCGTCCGGAATAGGAAAATCTGTGAGCTGGTAACACGTGTCTGTCTGGGAAGTACAGGAAGTGCCTGTCAAGATGTCAAGTGCCTGGCAAGACGTGGTGAATGACGTGTGGGAATGTTCAGTATTTACACGTGTACAGCAATCTTCAGTTTTAATTATAGCAAGCAAAGCTAATTAAACCATTAAAAAGGTGTCTAATTGGTGCCCCAGGACTGGGCTGTTGGGTTCTTTGGTCCGCCAATCCTTCCTTATCCGTGATCTCATGCTCCTTTCTTTTGAACCAAGTTGTTTTGCTCTGTGTGGCTGAGTGGTTAGCCTTGCACCTCCACGGTTCTGGTTTGAGTCCCGCCTCGGGTCTGGTGCATGTTTGAGTTTGTATGTTCTCCCCATGCTTGGTGGGTTTCCTCTGAGTACTTAGTTTTCCTCCCACAATCCAAAAACATGCAGGTCCTGTTAATAAGTTGCCTGTAGTGTGTGTGCGTTTGCCCTGTGATGTTTTGGTACCTCGACCAGGGTGTACCCCGCCTCATGCCCCGAGTCCCCTGGGATAGGCTCCAGGCCCCCCTGTGTACAGGATAAAGCTGTATGAGTGAGTTTTGCTCCCTACAGTTTGGAAACTTGCTTCAAATGGCTTAATACCCCATGCAGTCCACTTCGCAGGGAACTTGCGCAGCTCTAGGAACTGCTTTGCCCCGTCTCTGTGATGTGTCAACGTGGCCACCATATTAGTCCAAGGCAGACTGGACTGTAAACAAATGCACATAAATCGGGTAGCTGCAGGTTTCCTGGATAAGATCACTATAACATTTACATTTCTTATCTGATCTCAAATATGAAGTACAAATATGATGAAGTGGAAAGAGAAAGAAAATGAACTTAACCCATAGAAATTAGATTGCAATGCCATACATTATTTTGACAAAATAATAACGATAACACTGATCTATATAACTCAGCAGACTGTATTACAAACCATCACGCACTATAAATGATCTCAGTTTTCGGACTAAGTGCATAGGTAAGGTGACTATTTTGGCTCGATTATTAAACAAAACGAAATAAAGTTTAAAAGTATTCAGCAATATGTCTATTATATTGAGTTAACTTACAGGCCGTGCTTTTGATCATTAAACTTTAAACAAGGGGTTGCCACAGCGGACCTTCCAATCCGCACATAACTTGGTACAGGTTTTACGCCCAAAGCAACAACTTGTAAGTCATCAGTAATAATAAGTCTGTTACACGTGTCTAAGCTCACAGAGACTTCCTGTCCTTGCGTGTGTGCGTTTGTAGGTCAACTAACACGCATGCCGCTGTAACAGTCAGCGTGGTTGCATCAGCTACGTGCCATGTGATGAAGACAAGCCCCAAAGTCTGAGTAGCACATTTGTAATTCCAGTGTCAATGCCAACCTTAAAAAAAAAAAAAAAAAAGGTTGTCCTTTTTCCAGACATTTATTTTATTTTTTTTTTTTTTTTTTTTTTTTAAACCAAAAATATAATACAGCAGACATCAGATTTTAAAAGGAAATTATAATTTGCATATAAATAAATAGTTCTCTATTTCTACACCGTCGAGGGGTGGCCACAGCGGACCATCCCCATAACAACTCAGCACACGTTTTTAAGTCAGATGACCCTCCTGACACAGCCCTCCCCTGGCAAACGAGAAACCTCCCACTGAGCCACCAATATCTGGGCTTGGGACCAGCCTGGTATCCAGTGGCTGGGATGCATGGGTTGTGGGAATCCACCTATGGCAGGGCTCAAACCCGGATTCGGGGGCCTCTTTCGAGTGAATCACCCTAACTTCAACCTTTAGTTCCTCAAATGCAGACATGTATAAACAAAAACTAACAAACAAACAACAAAAAAAAGATTTTGGATTCATAATGGCGATACGTGAATTGCCACACCAAAGAATTATGATCCGTCAATGCATCAATTTTTTTTCTCCCATCTCTAATAAGTAGTCAGACTCCAGACAAACGTTAATCAGTAAGAGTCTTACAACATAATTAGGATAACAACAAGAGCGCATATGAAACACTGACGAATGAAAGACAGTTTAACGGTCTTTCCTCCTCTCATTGTTGTACTATCAGGTATGCTCTCGTCCCATCGTGCCAGGTAGACAGACGGGATTTCGCAGGATTAAAAGATCACTGCATGCCTTTTAGATAAAAAATTGTGTGCGTATGAAGAACGGTCGCCCCTGCCAAATGTCTGGATAAAAATTTGTCGCAAAATAAACACATTAGGTGCATTGGCAATTATTTCAGTCGCAGCCTGGAGCATTGCTCTGGTTGCCAACTAGCTCACAAGTAACGTGATAATGGCCAAATACCACCGGAGGAAAAGTAAGCTGAATCCATTCTTCACCAGGGTTCTTTTACAGAATATTGCAATACCGTATCACAATGCCTCGTTTAAATCTGTTAAACTGTAAACAAAGCGGGAATTATTTTTTATTCCAGGAAAAGAAAACAGGTCCCCCAGTTACTTGATTTCTTTACAGACCAACCTGCCCTGGACCAAATGGCAGATTTCTTGATATATGAAGCAGCTGCCAATATACCATCAAACCATGTCACACAGGGGCACAGGTGTCAGGAAGTTGGGGGCGGGGACGTTGGTGGGGGGTGTGGAGCATTTTAACACCACTGAAAATGGAGTTTTGGAAAATCTTCACATTGGAAGTTTTCCAAAAGCCCCGTTTTCAAGGACCAAAATTGCGTTTGCGTGTGGATGAACGGCGAAAACCGCAGATAAAAAATCTCCGTTTTTAAAAACACCCGACTACGTGTGGACATGGCCTAAGAAGCAGTCGACTTCCATTCCCCACTTTTGAAAGAGAAAAATTTAGCTAGTATTACATCTACATCATGTTTTGGCAAGAACATCAACTACGTTATGCTTTTGGCAAGAAATGGTCATTCTGGGTGTACACAGATTTGAGGAGAGTGTTAAACAAGAACAAGGAGTTCATGACGAGTCTACAAAGAGTTTATGGCATGAGCGAGGTACGAGAGAACGATGCCAGCGCCGCAAGTGCCCAGTCTCACCAGAACAAGTCCCAGTTCCTTTATTATGTTGATCATTCAAACGCAAAGAAACTATTCTTGAAAATGTATTCTTGCTGGGAACTGGTAGGACTTCTCTTTGATCTCCTCCGTCATCATTACATTTCCTTGTTTCATTGTTTTCCTTTAATATAATTGTTAAAATAAAGAAAGAAATCTGTCGGGCACCCCTCACATAATTTGGAAGATTACATTGTAGTGTAGGAATCTGTAAATGTAAACCCGACACATGTTGTAGACGGAGCTTTGAGAGAGTATTTTTTCACATGCTTGCCTACACAGTAAGTCCCTACATCTGAACGTTCTGAAGATACGAAATGAAATGAAATCCGCGTGGTTGTGGTGTAGTACTGCCCAGGATGCCCGGAGGCAAGGGTAAAAGCAGAGAATTAAGCTAAGAAGCGACCAAGCAGTAACGATGGAGACGAACGTGAAAATAGTTGAGAGGACAGATCGATTTTGGAATTGTTCAACCATTGACACGATTCTACAGAACAAGGACAAGATCGAGAAACGTGAAGTCTGCTGAGCCACTGATGTCGACAATATCAAAGAAGCAATTTTTGATAGCCAATTGTGTTAGTATCTAAGTACCTAAGCAATGTTTGTTGGACTTGCGAACAAATTCGAGCTCCCGGAACGGACCTTGATGACTTGAAGATTCAAGAATTCAATCAGACATTTTTGCATGAAGTGACACACTATGAGCTACTGTAGGTACTGTAGTGGTTACCTCCCACCAACTTATTTAATATGTTTGTCACATTTGGCAGCGGTAAAGAGGCATCATTCAGGTGGGAGTAATTACATACCTGGTGCAGTGTACGAATTTCATGCCCCAAGATGCATTGCGATAATGACCTTGAATGTCCTATAGCAGGGGCACCAAGGCGTTTTTAAAGTTGTGTCATCATTATAAGGAAATAAATGTTATTTCCTGCACCTATCAGACCTTTTAATGTTATGGCTGATGTGTGTGTGTGTGTAATAGTGTGTGTGCGCACACACCCAAAACAAACACGGAAATCGGTTGGGTTGCTTTATCTTCAAAAAAACCAGACCAGGCTTGCCCCAAACACTGACCTTTGTACACTTTTAGAAGGAAACTTTTCGTCTCTTCAGAACACACTAACGCTGCACAAAGTTGTTGTTCGTCTTCCGGCTGCTCCCGCCGAGAGGTCGTCACAGTGGACCAACCGATCCGCGCACAACTCGGCACAGGTTTTACGCCGGATGCTTTTCCTGACGCAACCCTCCCATTTTATCCGGACTTGGGACCGGGACTGCATCCAGTGGCTGGGGTTTGATTGGCTGGGAATCAAACCTGTGTCTTCCGCATGGTAGGCGAGAAACCTACCACTGAGCCACCAATAACCACAATCATTGTTCACAAACACATTCCCATCTCCACTAAAGGTGGTGCACATGGCAGCCATTTCAGAGCTCCACAGCCGTTGACTTTATATTGTGAATACAAACTTGTGTGGGTCACCCGCAGCTGAACACCATGTAACCACTTTTGATTGTTTTGTTTTGTTTTATTGTGTTCAGATCCTTTATGTTCTAAACTGTGTGTGTGTGTTACCCGAAATAAGAAATACATCATAGAGATTATAAAAAAACTCTTATGTGCATGTTATTATGATGATTAGAAGCTCTAGAAACAGGAGGAGTCGTCAAGAAATGAAGACTGTTAATTATCAGAAAGGAATGTTGTTATACTCTGGCAATAACAAGTTTGTCTGGTTTCGGGGTACTTTGGACACCTCCGATTAATGTTTAGACCAGAAACGAATGAAAACGTTAACCTGAAGGTTAAGGAATATGCTGAATCCCAGACCCGAGGGTTAATCTGGTGTTATGTAATATCACATTGTACATTACTTTTATGCTTAAATTGCAGTTTCGAGTTATTGTGTCCTATTATACATAATTATAGAGAACCACCCCAGGTAAACAGTACATTCGTGTATTTCTACACTGGACAGAATATTAGCGAGACAAAGCGAATGTTAAGAGTAAATGCAGACTGGAAGGGAGTGTTAAACCAGATCATCATGACATTTGCACTTTTGTACTGTATGTCGTTCTAAGCTTATAGAAGCGCGGAATGCACCAGAACAAGAGATTTTATTTTTTGCAAATTTGTAAACATTATGTAACATAAAAAAAAGAAAATGCAGCTTACTTTACTTTTGTGTGTATAATAAAAAAAAAATTTAAAAATAAAAAAATGCCATAAATGGTTCATATTTAGTTTTAAAAACCACCAAAACAAAAGATATGTGATCGCCAAATGCTGCAGTGCATACTCTCCGCCAAGGCATGGTATTGGTGCTAAAAAGTCTCACCTAGGTGAAAAAGTGAATTTTCATTAAGGATCATATAACACCATTAAATTTCCCATAATCTTCTTTTTTTTCCTTGTGCATACACGTTTATATTTTTATCAGATAAAAAGAAATACATTTGCTTAATACAATTTCATGCCCTTTTATGTTGTGTCCCTAATTTTTAAAAATTCTAATCTTTCAGTGATCTTAATTGTCATTCAGATGAAACTTGGCCAATTTAGATTTCACATGAAAAGACATAAACCTGAAAAAAATGATTATTCTAAAATGCTAAATTGTTAAGATATTGCAACATGAATTTGACATGGTTACGGACACTACAGATTTTTAGCATTTTAATCTTTTTACCCAAAAAAAAGCCCCCAAACAATTTGAGCAACTCTGATGAGCTGCAGTTATAAATAAATATGTGGGAAATTAGTTTAATTAAATTAAATTAGTTTAATCTCCTTTTGCCCCATTTGCTTTATTCGCACATTTCTTAAAATTAATTTGAATATTGTTTTCCTTTGTCCTTTTAGAAACATTTTCCCCTCCAACCTGGTGTCTGCTGCTTTCCAGTCAGTAAGTCTCCCACTCTCTCTCTTTCTCTCTCACACACTCATGCGCGCGCACACACACACACACGCACGCACACACACACACACCTGTGTTGCGCAGTATTAAAAGTACTGCACTATTAAAGCTTTAAAAATAGTACTATTTTTGCTGAGTGCGCAGGCGTCTCCAGAGTGACACGACAGAAACCTAACATCTGACATCTGACTCATATAAAGATCATGAGTTCGAATTCCGCTTCAGCCATCTGTAGCCAGGAGCTCTCGGGGGAGGGGGAGGGGTGGTTTTGCAACCTTGAAGAAAATGTTATTTAACTGTTCCTTAATGCATATAATTCCATTATTATATAACATTATGATCACCTGCTTAATATTGAGTAGGTCCAAAAACAGTAATGCTCTGTGTTCTGACACCTTACTATCAGAACCAGCATTAACTATTGGCTCGGACTACACAGGCCAGCCTTCACTTCCCCAGCAGGATGCGCTACCATCAGTCCTGTGTCATGCCAACAGTGAAGCACCCTTACACCATTCATGTGTGAGGTCGCTTCTCAGGCCGAGGGAGTGGGCTCACTCACAATTTTTCCTAAGAACACAACCATGAATAAAGGATGGTGCAAAAACATCCTCCAAGAGCAACTTCTCCCAACCATCAAACAACAGTTTGGTGAGGAACAATGGCTTTTCCAGTATGATGGAGCACCTTGATATAAGACAAAAGTGAGAACTAAGTGGCTCGGGGAACAGAACATTTGAAATTTTTTGTCCTGAGCCCTTAATTCCATTGAGCCCTCTTGGTCAATTCTCAAGAGGCAGAAACACCCAAATTCTGCCATCAGTCAGGATGTGGACCAGTAGTTGATTGACAGCATGCCAGGGAGAATTGCACAGGGTTTGAAAAAGAAGGGTCAACCCTGCTAATATTGACTCTTGAGCATTTGAAGCTTAGGAAATGCTTGTAATTATACTTGAGTACACTAGAGTAAGATCTGACAAAAAGCATCTAAAAACAATAATTTTCATTCACTAAAACTTTCGGTCACGGTCGTAGACACATTCACATCAGCATGCACTCATTCAAAGTAATCAGGACTGGAAACTAATCTTTTTATCAGTTAAATATTTAGTGTTTTCTCCCATTTCCCGCAGTATGCTACTGGTTACAAGTTTTTGAAGTTGAACAATACCAACATGACTTTGGAAAAGGTAGGCTCTTGTTTTTTAAAGCTAAACTGTTATAAACTGGTAGTGCAGGATATACACTCATGTGTGTGTGTTCTCGTGTTCAGGTTCCAGTGGGTACAGATGTGGATGGTATGAACATTCTGGGCCTCATCGTGTTTGCTATGGCTTTTGGCGTGGCCTTGAGGAAATTGGGAGCGGAAGGGGAGATTCTAATAAAGTTCTTCAACTCCTTCAACGAGGCTACCATGGTGCTCGTGTCCTGGATCATGTGGTAAATAAAATCCATTCCTATAACTGTATACATATTGGCTTATATCAGTTGTTAAGTAATGTTAATAATATTAAGTAGTTATTTGTATCCTGAGTTTTTGTGATGTTCTCTAGGTACGCCCCTCTGGGTATCATGTTCTTGGTGGCTGCCAAGATTGTCGAGATGGAGGATGTAGGCTCACTGTTTGCCAGCTTGGGAAAGTATATTGCCTGCTGCGTGATTGGTCATGCAGTGCACGGCCTGGTCGTCTTGCCACTAATTTACTTTGTGATAACTCGGAAGAACCCCTACACCTTTCTCATGGGCCTGATCACCGCTTTGGCGACTGCTTTCGGAACCTCGTCCAGGTAAGGAATCAAGAAGCATTCAGCCTGAAATGACGAACCTTCTTCAATGATATGTCCGTTAGATACCCTCATGCAGATGCAGTTTCTTTGTTTTCACACTAAACAACCTTAATTCAATTGTTTGGCGAATCAACTGTCATTCATACAAGGTAAAATTTGATGGTCCAAACATCATAGTCAATTTCACAGACCTATATTAAATTTATTTAAACGTTATTTATTTAATTGTTAATTGTGGTTTAGTGGTTAGCACTGTCGCCTTGCACCTCCAGGGTCCGGGTTCGATTCCCGGCCTCTGTGTGCATGAAGATGCTGATTTCCAGCAGGACTTGGACTACCACTAACTGCTTTACTGACCATGATATAATTGTATTCAATTGGCTATCCAACTCACCTGACCTGACCCCCATAGAGGGTCTGTGAAGTATTGTCCAGAGGAATACGATCCAACAATACAGCTGGGCTGAGGGCCGCTATCATAGCAATCTGGTCTTCAATAATGCAACAGCAGTTCCACAGGGCTGATCGCCTCCGTGCCATGCCGCATTGATGCAGTACTTTGTACTAAAGGAGCCACGACCAATGATCAAGATTTAAGGCGAAAAAAAAAAATGCTCGAAATGTTTTTCTTTGTGCAATGAATTCCATAAAAAAAATAATAAATAAAAAAAAAGTTCCAAAAAAGAATTCTATTTTTTTTTAAATATGAGCTGTGTATTTGTGTTTGTGTGTGTGTGTGTGTGTAGTTCTGCAACACTACCTTTGATGATGAAGTGTGTCGAGGAGAACAACGGCATATCCAAGCAAATCAGTCGCTTCATCCTACCGATCGGTGCCACCGTCAACATGGATGGAGCCGCTTGTTTCCAGTGTGTGGCTGCTGTCTTTATTGCACAGTTGAATAACGTTCCGCTCAACTTTGTCCAAGTTATCACCATACTGTGAGTGCAGCATCCAATCACTTTAAGTATAAATGGGTAACACAACAAGCTATGAATCAGCCTAAGCTTTTTTTTTTTTTTCCCCCCCTTCATATTGTTTCTTTCCTCTTTTAGGGTGACTGCTACGGCATCAAGTGTGGGTGCTGCGGGGATCCCTGCCGGAGGTGTGCTGACTCTCGCCATCATCCTGGAGGCAGTGGGATTGCCAACTAATGACCTCTCTCTCATCCTGGCTGTCGACTGGCTTGTGTGAGTAAAACATGCATACGGACAAAACACAGTGTTGGTGCTGATTTCATTTATTTTTATGGTATACATATACTGTACTACAAAAAATGTGTGTCAAAGAAGCTACTTCTGAAGTTTGTGCGACATGGAAGTGAACAATCTTGAGTGCCTAAAAATTTCAAGTTGCGAACTTCAGCCGTTTTAGAGAGATGATTTTTATACATCAGATTTTTTTTTTGATTATTCTTTTTTTTATTAACTGTTTTTTTTTTATTTATATAGATCTGACTTTTTATATAGATGATTTTATAGAGATGATTTTTTTTTTAAATGTTCATTTAATATAGACTTTTTATATAGATTATTTAGATTTATATAGAGCTGATTTTTTTTTCTTTTTTTTTTCATTTTGGTTATTTAAAATTTTTTTAATGATTTATATAGATCTGACTTTTTTTATCTGCCTTTTTTTAATATAAAAAAAATCTGTCATTTTGGAGAGATAATGTTATGTGTCTCAAAAATTGCTTCAAACAATAAGTTAAAATTCATATTTTTTCATGAGTATTGATCTTAACATTGGTGTAAGCTTCAAGAAGCATATGACCTGTAAAAATAGTTGCTTAAATAGTTTTTTGGTAAAAGCTAAAAAATCTGTAGTGTCCGTAACCATGTCAAATTCCTGTTGCAATATCTGAACAATTTAGCATTTTAGAATAATACACTTTCCCAGGTTTATGTCTTTTCATGTGAAATCTAAATTGGCCAAGTTTCATCTGAATGACAATTAAGATCACTGAAAGATTTGCATTCAAAATGGTTACAGACACTACATAAAAAGGCATGAAATTGTATTTAGCATTTGTGTCTCTTTTTATCTAATAAAAATATAAATGTGTATGCACATTTACAAAAAACGAAGCTTGGATTGGGAGATTTTAATTTTCACCTGGATGAGACCAATACCATGTTTTGGCTGATAAACGATCAGTGTTTCCGAAATGTGAGCGAGTATGTGATAACAAGAAAGGATGGGGTTGTATAAAAAAAGTTGGGTGAAATAATATAATATTGAGCTGTTTAAAAAAAAAATTTTTTACATGGATTAATTTGCCCCTGATGTTTCTGCTTTAGAGATCGCACCTGCACGGTCATTAATGTGGAAGGTGATGCCTTTGGAGCCGGGTTGATGCAGTACATTACCGATCGTACCAGCAAGAAGGAGGAGATGGAGCTGAGCGAGGTTCACGCGACAGATGCCCAGGATCCACCGAGACCAGAGCAATCTCCTCTACTCAAGAAACGTGGCGAATTAGAAATCCCTGGCTCGGAAAAAGAGTCTGTAATGTAGACGAAAACACGGTTCGATTCATTCATGCATCTAGTTCATAGTGAAGCAAACTCTCTTCTTTTTGTAGGGTAGAGGTGTGGAACCTTATCAACAATGAGCATGTATATGGTGATAGACTTTTATTCCAAACCCAGTAGGACCAATGACTTTGGTCACCATCGAAACTACCTACAATCTTGCTGAAATCGAAGCCTCTGCGGCCGTTTGTGAATAAGGTTCAATGCTCGTCTTCTAAGGGGAAAAATGTAGGAAATTTCAGAATATATAATTTATCTATGCACCCCTGAGGTCCTTTATGGCCTTTCAGGAAAAAGAGCTTTATGTACTGTATAGGAAACTAAGCCAAAAACAGAACGTTGTTTTTCAGAAGGATTGTTTCATCGGTTGTTCTGTAGTCCAAGCTATTTATTTTTCTCTCATTGGTAAGGGAATTTTAATTTAAATTTTTTTTCTTCCAAGTTTTATTCGTGTAGTGAGGTTAAAGGCTGGTCCTAGGTTTTAATCCCTAAATGGTCCTCAGTTTGATGCCTTCGGATATTTATACAGCTAAACTACCAAAGGTTTGCATTCTTTTAAGTTCTTCAAAGCGTGAAGAATTATGTGTGTCCTTGAAAGCCATAGCAAATATTTTCATTTCCATTTTCACATTTTTGATGCACAAGTCTCAGAATTTTGGTGTGAAATCTTTGAGAAACGTGATCTGCCTGGATTTGTAAAACTGAAAACTGTAACATTTTTATTTATCCATCATCACTCCGGACGGAGTCACTCCTCGAACCGTCGTACGACAATCCTCTACTTGATCAGGTACTTTCACGTCTCGGGTCTCGCGGCGTACGGATTTGCTTTCAGTATTGCGTTAGAATGTGATTTCAAAACAATTTTTATTTTACAAATGATAACGCTGCTGTGATTGTACTCTTTATAAAAAATGAATAAGAGTAAAAAAAAAAAAACTGTTAAAAAAAAAAAAAAAAAAGAACCACAGACTATAAGAACATACCATGCAGTTACAGAGTTTTATAATCATTCTTAAATTGGATGAAATGTAAATGTTCATTTGGGTTTCTTATTTATTCATCGCAGATCTCCTTATTTGTATGCTGTTTTCCCTATGTACTGATTAAAAAAAAAATCTAAATTTAGCATTTGTTTGATGCTAGGTATACAGACACGATTTTTTAAAAAAAGAAAAAGAAACACTTGGGTTACATTTTGTGTTATTTTAGTGTCATAACAGTTGAGTAAATCAGCATCTACTGTATGTGAGCAGTTAAAGACTTTATCATTCCAGCTGGAGGTAAATCAGTACAGTAAGATTGTGGTGGGAAAAAAAAAAAAGAAAGAATGTGTGTTGAATATCCAGACTGTACTCCTACCATTCCTTTTAATAAAGTCTTTTGTAATGATATTCTGGTTTACATTTTGTTTTATTCTACAATATTTTCCAAGATATACAGTAGACTTTTATATGCTGACTATTAGGTCAATGATTAATAATAATACTGTGTACAAAAGCCCTGCGATGGATTGGCACCCTGTCCAGGGTGTACCCTGCCTCGTGCCCTAAGCTTCCTGGGATAGGCTCCAGGCCCCCGCGACCCTGAATACAGCATAAAGCGGTATAGAAGATGACTGACTGACTGACTGAGTACAAAAATCCACTTTACTGTGATAATGCAGTATTGGTGTGTGTGTGTGATAATGCAGTATTGGTGTGTGTGTGTGTGTGAGTGTGAACATAAATTTGCAGGGTATGAATTTTGTTTCCTAAGGGGCACTGCAGTTATTCCCTTGAATGTCCTATGAACTGCAAAAAAGGGCAGGAAGACATTTTTATTACATCGTACACCGTAGATCATTACATGAAAAGAAGAATGTGATGTTTAAATATTAAGATTTTCATGAGTTGATTTTTTTTGTAAGCTGTAATCATGGAGGGAAAAAGGTTTGAAATATTTTGACTTTACCGATAATGAATGTAAAATAGGAGTTCCTCTTTTTCATAATACTTAAAAATAAATAAATAAATAAATAAATAAACTAATTTCCTATGAGATATTCCTATATATATGATGTTATAAGGGGATGTAAGTAAACCCAGGAGAAAAAGCCAACATCCTGCTTGACAAACAAGTTTTCTATAAATTCTCATGACAAATGATTTTCCATCAGCACGTTTCTGTAATGCTTGGGCTTCTCTCCTGAGCATCTATAATTATATAATAGCCGTGGGGACCTGGAGCCTATCCCAGGAGACTTAGGGTATGAGGCGGGGTACACCCTGGACAAGGGTCCAATCCATCTCAGGGCACACAACACACTCATTTACACACTACGGGCAATTTGGGAACACCAATTAGCTTAACCTGCATATCTTTGGACTGTGGGAGGAAACCGGAGTACCCAGAGGAAACCCACCAAGCACGGGTAGAAAAACACACAGACGGGAATTGAGTCTGGCCGGGAATTGAACCCAGACCCTGAAGGTGCAAGGCGACAGTGCTAACCACTTCACCACCGTGCCGCCTATTAAGATTCTAAGTAACTTTAAACTTTTTGGGCACTGGCTGGGAATCGAACCCGGGCCTTCCACATGGCAGGCGAAACACCTACCACTGAGCCACAAGTGCACTTAGGGTGTGTTTTTTTTTTTTGCCATTCTTTATTAATGGATGTTTTCTTATGAAATTGTGAGTGAGCCCACTCCCTTGACTGAGAAGCAACATAACACATAAATGCGTCTCAGGATGCTTTATTGTTGGCATGACACAGGACTGATGGTAGCGCATGAGTGTGTGGATACTGTAGATACTGTACCAGAAGGAATCATGCTATAATTGTCGTCTCAGTTGAATCAGCTTACCTATGGGTCACGGACAATGCCTTATGCACAATGATTTAGTCTTAGTCACACCTGAAGGTCCAACTTTTTCTTGTGTCTTTGTCTTGCACTGGTAAATGCCGACTGACATCACAAGCCGGGTCAGCTAAAAACAAGTCCGAAGTTTGTCTCTGAAACTGATTAACAGAGATCAGGTGGATGTTAATCTACAGTTATTTGACAGTTTCAGGGATTTTTACTCTGGTGCATATACTGTATATTTTACTGGATTTTATACTGGATTTTTCCCCTGAGGTCAGATGAGAATATAAAAAAATATATGCCATGTTATATTTAATTTATTATTATTATTATTATTAATTTTCAGTACCTTAGATTTTACATTAAAACGGCAATTAAAACTCATTAGATTTGATATTAAAACCTTTTTGTTTTGGTTGCAGGTGGTCATCTCACCCTAAAAGCTGTAAAATGTAGCATTAATTACACCTGAAATAAAAACATTGAAGAAACACATTCCAGATGTTATGTCGTTGAGGTTGAGGACACATGTAGTGTTAACACACCTCAGTCTCTGCTACACGAAAACAGGAAATATTATGTAAGTGTTTGTGTGCACTGTTTCATTAAGTTCACCTTGAACCCACTGAAATTATTTTCTCTGCAAGTGCATGTTATTAGTAGTGAACACTAGCTCCTTTCATGGAATCACACACAGGCATGCAAAAAATCTGGAAGAATTTGCTATTTCATGCACAAATAATGTACAGAATGGTTGCTTCATAAGTTTGGATCCTGGTAAATGGATGGTTTTTTTTGGG
>JAQMYK010000003.1:23114037-23126581 GCA_030014345.1 Clarias buthupogon
TAACACAAGTAATTTAATCAAGCACGAGAGTTTCACGCCGCAACGAGCCATATTACATGCGAAACAATTCCGCGTCTTTTTCTGTAAATTTAAATCATGTTTTTATTAAGTACTCGGTATCGGTATCAGCGAGTACTGAAATGCAAATACTCGTACTTGTACTCGTTTTCCAAAAAAGTGGTATCGTCGCATCCCTACTTTGTACCCACCCATCCTTTGCACAAGACAACAGATGGCGTGAGGCACCTGTGTATTTGCTCTCCCACTGGTACGGGAAACTTGAGACATCAACAGCACAACTGAAAACCATTGCAGATGACTACTTTTTTAGATCTAAAATCTAAAACATATTCTGGGTTATTCATCTTTTTTTCCCTTTTATAGTTTGGAGGTCTTCAGTATTAATGTACAGTGTCGAAAATAATAAAATTTAAGAAAAAACACTAATGGAAAAAGTGTGTCCAAACTTTTGACTGGTAGTGCGCGTGTGTGTGTGTGTGTATATATATATAGTTACAATTCTAAACATACTTCACACCTTAACACCTACCGCTGCCTGCCAACGCTCCCCAAAATGCAATGCACCATGATGCCTTGTGGTCATCCAAAATCAAAACCATTGCCATTTTGTCTGGTGCTCATGCCAGACATGTCACGGACATTTACAAGACAAATAATGATCAATTGCTGCCTAAACTCATCACCATGGATCTTACTGACCACTTGACAAGAGACCAGATAATGGTGTATGTTTCAGGACTTGGAAAAACTTGGAAACACTTTTGAGGACGGTCTCCGGCAGATTTACAATATGGTGATATTTACAGCCATCTCATCAGGGAAGATTTAATATTAAACTTTTATTTAGTGATATCAAAACATTTGGGCAGAACATCAGCATAGCTTACATTCTGCTATTACATACCATATTATTATACCAGTTTCTGACCTACAGTATTTTTCCTCACTGCCTTGCCAACTACTTGTGACTGTTATCTGTGCTGTCTGTGTGTGACTGCAGTCACTGTACATGCGCTCACACAAGTGTGTTTGGCCATTTAGCGTGTATGAAAACGACTGTAGATTAAAAGTTTAAGCTTTTGTCAGTGAGAAACTAATAGGACTGTCTTCCAGGTTTTTGGCCTCATACTGTATGTTGTCTGTCCTTGCTAAATCGTGGACAGAATGTCAGACAGAATTATGGTCTGCTTAGTTTTTACATCGGGTCTGATGTCACAAACAAGAGCTCTATTTCTCTGGAGTGTTTGCGGTAACATGCCGTTCTGCAACACTGGCAGTCCGGTAATGTTCAGGAGCCAGGATTGTTGCAATAGCACAAGCGATCAAACATCTTTCTGCACATGCAAATTACAAGCTGCTGAAATTCTGCTCAAAAACTGAGATACGAATCTAAACTCTCCAGATTTAACTCTCCAGACTGATACAGTGTGTCAGAAGTGCTGATTACCAGCCTGAAGACTTCAGCTTATTCAGTTATTAAATGGTAAAATGAGAAATATAATAAACTCTATGATGCATCTAAAATGTACCGTTTTGGTTTTGGTATATATAAAAATGGGACTTATTTTTAATTCTTATTCATTATTCAGACCATATTTAATATAGCATTATTTAATCAGAACATTTGGCTAATAGAATTTATAGTGATTGAGCACAGACATTATAGCAATGATACATGTTTGTTTGTTTTTTTAGTTTTTTGGGATAAACAGATTTTAATGATTGTGAAAAACATTAGGAGCACTGGCGACCCTTTCAGTTGCCATCTGGAACCCTGTTTGATGAAGAAAAGGACGTCAGACGAGAAATCAGTCCACCCGAAGTGAATTGAGGCCAAGCTGTGACGTCATCTTCTTCTTTGTTGTTTAACGGCGGTTGGCTTCAAGTAGGTCTCAATCTCCCTCACCTTCCAGGGCCTCTTAAAAACAATTTTCCAGAACAGCCTTCCTTAAAACATCTAATGCATCCTTCCCTGATCTTGTCGTGTCTTGTTCTGTGTCTTGAACTCTTCGTCTGCTTTATCCAGTATTTCCTCTCAAAATGTTTCCCCTTCACGACCACTCAGCATGTGGTTGGAGTTCTGTAGGTTGCATCACCGCCACTTATAGAGCTCACTCTCCTCACCTTCCCTGACCTTTAAAGCCAACTTTCCAGTCCAGTCATCCTTAAAAACAACATTAAATACGTCCTTCCCTGATCAATGGCTGCCACTCTAAAAGACTTCTAACATTGCTTTCTACTCTCCATAGTTCTTGGAGCTGTGCCACCATATCTAGCCTCTCCTGCATGAGAGCAATTCATGCTCGACAGTCTCATTTTCCTGGCATTAAGCTGTGACGTCAACAGCAAGCACTCGATATACAGTAAGGCATCCATGGGCTCACATTTCATAACAGACCTTCTTTAAACAACTATTCAGCTCTCCACAAATTCCAATGCTGTAAAGACTCTTAATATACTTAATATACGTAACATATATTGCCTAGACTGCTAAACCTCTTTTTATTCATCTAGTTAATTCTGCTGAAATGTATATTTTTTGACTCATTCACTCATCATCTATACCGCTTTATCCTGTATACAGGGTCGCACGGATCTGGACGAGGTGCCAATCCGTTGCAGGGCACACACACACATACACGCTCATTCACACACTACATGCCATTTGAAAATGCCAGGTAGCCTAATATGCATGTCTTTGGACTGTGGGAGGAAACCAGATAACCCGGACGGGAGAACATGCAAACCCTGTGCTGCCCATAAAGACTCGTAATATAATTTAAATATACAGTACAATTGGAGTTATGTATTTTTATTTACATCGTCAATACTGCTTTATCCTGTATACAGGGTCGCGGGGGCCTGGATCCTAACCCCTGAGGTGGGGTATACCCTGGACGGGGTGCCAATTAACCTAAGCTGCATGTCTTTGGAGGTTTCTGTGGGAGTACCTGGAGGAAACCCACCAAGCATGGGGAGAACATGCATACCCGGACGTGCAAGGCGACAGTGCTATCCACTAAGCCAGTGTATATTTTTTTTCAATTATTTATTTATTTATTTTTTAAAGTGATGAGCTTACCAAAGGGGGTGTGATTGTCACGTGACCAAATACAAAAGCCAGGTTACGAAATCTTGTGGAATGTTCCCAGGCTGCAGTGGTCAGGACCTACCAAAAGTGATCCAAGGAGAGTGAACTGGAAGCAGGGTCATGGCTGGCTAAGGCTCACTGATGCACATGGGGGAGGAAAGGCTGGCCCATCTAATCCGATCCAGTAGAAGCGTTAGTGTAGATCAAATTGATGAAAAGTTTAATGCTGGTTCCAAGAACACACAAAAAGAGAACATGCATACACATAGACCACGAGGTGGGAATCGAACCCGGACCCCAGATGTGCAAGGCGACAGTGCTATCCACTTATAGCCAGGCTATTATTTTTTCAATTTTTATTTTTATTATTTTTTTTACTTATGAGCTTACCAAAGGGGGTGTGGTTGTCACGTGACCAAATACACAAGCCAGGTGGCTGGACAGGTGTTGATTAACAAGAAAGAAAGAAACAACAGAACAAAACCCCAGTGTAGTAAAACCCCAAGTAATAAAGAAGACAATGACTTACCAGATGGAAAGGACCAGCTTGGGGTTTAAACACTTGCTCACACCAAGCTGTATCTAACATGTCACGACTGCCATCTAAAGAGCACCAAAGCGAGATGTGTGTGTGTGTGTGTGTGTGTGATGCGTTCAAAGGAAAAGCCACATAAATCAAGTGACTAAGGGGCGTCTGACCTCAACCCAAAATAAGAGAAATGACGATATTTAGATGTTCTATAGAGGCACCGCCTATCAGATTCCTCTCGAGATTCCGAATGAGAATACTGACAGACACGTCGCAACGCACTTTAACAACATTCACGCAAAAAACAAACAAACGCACGCGCGAGCCCCTAAACACACGTATCTGTACATATGTATATTATTATTGTTATTAGAATATAAGGCATGCGCAGATGAATAGATGTTGGATAAACCGCTAATCGCTCCGAATGAGTATTTTAAACGCGATAACACAAACACTTTATAAAAGTATCCGATGCCTTTATCATTAAACTGTACCGGATTATATCCGTTTGTGGATCAGCAGCGGAATCTCAGCGGGGATCTCAATTTGGCAGGAAGCATCCTGATCTGGAGCGCCGTCATGGCTGCAGTCCGTCCTGACGCGATGTTTACAGCGTTTATGGGAATATTTGTGCCTGTTAAAGCGTTATTTCATAAAAAGACAAGTCAAGATAATAGTATTAATTAGGACGATATTATTCTGATTATAATTATTACAACACTAATAAGTAGTTAGGCTACATTTAACAAATTTTTTGTATTAATTTTTTTTTTAAGGACGTTTAAAGCTGAAGATGTATTTCGAAGTAAACAGTTTTAACCGACAAATCAAACAAACACACAAAAACAACCCCCTTTTGCCTCAGTTGAACCGTTTATACAGACAGCACACACTTCCCGATATACAGCAGGAACATGCCGAGGATCACTATTTCGCAAAGCCTCCAAGAAAGAATGGAGACGTGTTTGGATGAGCGTTAGTGACGGGGTGCCTCTGCACTTTGTTTTCCTTTTGATCTTTTATTATTGTTGTTATTATTCTTTTTAAACCTATTGGATCGGTTTTTTTTTACGCTATAATGGACGCGGATTTATCAGGTGGAACCGGCGACGGAACAAATCCGAGCCATGTGGGCAGCGGCACCGGGAGAAATGCGAACGGGCCGACCGTGTCTGTATCCGCGCTTGCAGCCGGGGCGATGTCCGCATCATTCCATCCGCGGGAACAGCAGGAGGGAGACGCAGTGGGCCTGTCGCTACCCGGGATCTTACATTTTATCCAGTTCGAATGGGGTCGTTTCCAGGCAGAAAAATTTCGTTGGGAAGCCGAGAGAGATGAACTTAGGGTAACGAAAGTTTACACGCTTACAAATCATCCGTTTATGTCTGTTAGTTTACGGGTTTTTATTATTATTTATTTTATTTACCGGGGCTGCCTAACAATGGTGCCATGTTTTCACGCTTTGAGTTTCCGATTACAAAGCTGAGATATTTATTGTTACCCTTTTGATCACTGATCAGCCATAACATTATGACCATCTGCCTTATATTGACTCTTTTGCACCCATAACATTTTGTGTTCTGACACTTACAGATCTAGATCTACACCAGGTATAGTGTATTGACTACACAAGCTCCTTGGTCACATTTGACACTGATTCCAGTTCACCGGTTTTCCTTCTTTGGACCACTGCAGCTCAGGAACATCCCACAAGAGCTGCAGGTTTGAAGCTCATCCCCGACCCAGTGCACTAGAAATCACAATTTGGCCCTTATCACAGTCACTCCTAATCCTTATGCTTGGCCATTTTTTTCTGCTTCTAACACATCAACTTACCTGCTGCCTAATATATCTCACCCACCTCCAGCCACCATTGTCGTGTGATGAAATCTTGTGGGATGTTCCCAGGCTGCAGTGGTCCGGACCTACCAAAAGTGATCCAAGGATAGTGAACTGGAAGCAGGGTGATGAGTGGCCAAGGCTCACTGATGCACACGGGAGCAAAGGCTGGGCCGTCTAGTCCGTAGAATCCAGTAGAAGTGTTAGTGTAGATCAAATTGATGAAAAGTTTAATGCTGGTTCCATGAAAGTGTTAACACACACAAAAGGGCAAAAACGGAGACCCAGTCAATATTAGGCTCATTAGGTCATAATGTTATGGCCGATCTGTGTATTCTTCTTATAAGCTATGGAAATGAACTGTGTTACTGCTATTCACACCATTATGTGGTTTATTGTAGCTACATGACATTTTTTACACTGTCTTATTATCCTGTCAATCCAGACCTGATACTGGGAACACTGGGCGTAACGTAGGAGACCCTGGACTGGACACCAGCCTGTAGCTTATTTATTCCAATCGGAGAAATTTAATTCAATAAATTTAATTTAATCCCCCCCCTGACCATTATTATTTTTATTAATGAAATAAATGCCATTAACTAAATCCTGAATGGGAGAATTGGTCAGTTAATTAAATGTTTCATTAAATACGTAATATTTTGAAATTGAATATATTTTAAAAATTCTATTTAAATGTTTAATTATTTCATGATTTGTTTCCTTCATAATTTATTTTATTTCAAGAGTCTTTTTCATGCTCACTTGTTGACATGCGCCATGAAATACACAATGAATATAGTAACAAGCTTTCACCGGATTGTTTGAGAAAGGAGGCTGTAAAATTGGTGGGTGTCAAGTTTCATGTTTGTATGACTGAAAACTTTTTTATTTATTTATACATTTTTTAATTATTCAATATGTAAAATGAATGGCTTTCTATGAAAAAATATGTTTTTTTTTGTCAGTGCCCAAACATTGCTTCATTTCTACCAAATATTTTGACTAATCATCTCCATTTCATGTTTAAACAAGACAAGAGACCTGGCTATCTGTTTTGAGACAAGGTATGTGGGCGGTGTGCAAAACTAAATGTGCATCAAGGAGAGAGACAGAAGTAGTTTTTGCTGAATCATATGTCTCCGCTGTAGAAACCCCGCTGTAGTCTATGGAGTGATATTTTTATTTGCTGTGAATTCAGGACCATTTTTGAAGGAGTTTTAGAAGCATTATTTTTGATTGAAATGATTTTTGGAGTAGTAGAGTTTTCCAAGCTCTTTAAAATGTGTATTTTTCCAATATGACCAAAAACATGCGAGATATTACGCAGGGGACCAAAGCGGTTTGGCACTTGCCCTAGGAGAATCCTCTCATTTGAAAAAGGTGCATTTTGCACCCAGACTGATATTTCTATGATGAGACTTGGCTGAAGGTTTTAATATAAGTTTAGTGGGAGGCATGTGAAATTGAGGGTGATCTACCTGTGTAGTCCCAAAATCGAGAAAACCATTGGTTGAACAGTAATAGCATAAGTCACATAGGTGGAAGGAGGTTTTTTTGGCTACATTTGGCTTCCGTAGGCAACGAGACACATTTAAACATGCTTGCTACACAGCCTGTCCAAAAAAAGGCACATCAGTGTCTGACCTCATAAATGCTCTACATAATGAATAGACACGAATTCCCTTAGAAACACTCCAAAATCTTGTGGACGGCCTTCCAGGAAGAGTGGAGGCTGTTATAGCTGCAAAAGCTGGACCGACTCCATATTGAAGTATATGTGTTTATGTACGATGTCATTGCAGGTTCGGCCACATACTTTTGTCCATATGTTGCACAGAAGTTTATTAGAATGACCAGCCTCAGACATCTAAAAAAATTAAAATAAAAAATCTAATTGCTGATCTGATATAGTTAGATGACCACCTCAATCATTATTCATTAAATTGTCTGGTTTTAAATTGTCTGGATTGTTTTGCCTGATATATGTATATTTTAAAATTTTCAAGAATCTCGGACACCTCACTACAACAGTTGTTGTGCACGTGTCTTTGGTGACCTTATTCCTATTTTTTTAACTCTTAAGTATTAAATAAGAATCTGAATAAGAATAAGAAAGGTTGTATTTTGCCCTTTTCCCAGAATGCTTTCCAGTGCGGTCATATCTCTCTAGTTGCACACACACACATTGTAATTCCACTGTAATAATAATTATAAAAATTTTTTTAATGATGTTATTTTTTTATCGGGAATATATCTGGTGGTCGTGGGGCATGGTATCTGGTATATCTGGTGTCGCCTTGCACCTCCAGGGTCCGGGTTTGGTTTCCATGTCGGGGTCTGTGTGCATGGACTTTGCATGTTCTCCCTGTGTTTGGTTGGTTTCTTCCAGGTACTCCGGTTTCCTCCCACAATCCAAAAACATGCAGATTAGACTAATTGGCGTTCCCAAATTGCCCGTAGTGTGTGAATGAACGTGTCTGTGTGTGCCTCCATGACCCTGAATACAGGATAAAGCGGTAGAGTGGGTGAGTGAGTGAGTGTGTGTGTGTGTGTATTTGGTGGACTATGGATCTGAAACCTAGACTAGTCTAATTTTTTACGTCGTATTTTCCGATTTCAGGCACAGGTGGCATTTCTGCAGGGAGAGAGAAAAGGGCAAGAGAGCATGAAGCAAGATCTTGTGAGGCGGATCAAAATGCTAGAGTATGCCCTTAAACAAGAAAGGTAAGCTCAGGCTAAAATATCACTCATACACTTGCATAACAGATTTGGAAACAGGGATCCAGAATTGTTGGGTCTTTCATAAACATTAGCATATCCTGTATAATTTTGCATAAATATTTCACTATACTAAATTTATTGCTATATGTTACTGTATATGTATAAGCTTAAACAAATGGTGTATTAATTAATTAGTTCTAAGATATTTCTCACCCATTAGCTAGATCTTAATGTTGAGCATTGGGCACTGGGCATCCAAGGACATCAGAAGGATGGTAAATGCCCTTGTTTATAAATGAGCTATTAGGCTGTTAGATTCATGGGGCTTTTACATTCAGGTAGCAAAAGAGCCTTTCAGGAGCTACTGAAAAGAATTATGATGGTGCATTCAGTGTAAGTAATGTGAAAAGATGTTTATCTGACAACCGTTCTGTAATATGTTTTCAAGAAAGTACAATTTTCTGTTTTTACGAGAATAAAAAAAAAATTTTCTGTTAAAAAAAAAAAAAAAAAAAAAGCACATATTTTCAGCACTTGACCGAGTGTATAATGTTTACTTACATGAAGCTCGCAATATGGGAAGCATAGCTTGAAGGGGTTCCTGATTTATTATTATTATTTTTTTTTACACAGCAGTGATGTTAATCATGATTAGCCTCAAGGTACAGAGCTGTGTGATGATCTGATGTTTGAATACATAGATTGAAATACATACTATGTGCTGTGGTTAAATTTGTAATAAAAGTAGTATTTGTGATGATGTTGTAGCATTGTGGTTAGAAACGGATTCTCTTTCAATATTGGTTTTTCTATCCCTAGGGCAAAATATCAGAAATTGAAGACTGGTACTGATCAGAGCCCAGAGAAGAAGCCTGACACTAAGAGTGAACCAAGTAAATTTTTTTTTCTATGAAAACATACACAAATCATTTATATTCTACATATTCTACATAAAAATGTGTGTGCCAAAATAGCCACTTCTGAAGTTTATGCAACATGGAAGTGACCAATTCTGCTTCACTAAAAATTTCAAGTTGCGAACTTCAGCTGTTTCAGAGAGATTATTTTATATATGGCCCAAAAATGGTAATTTTTCAGTGTTATACTGTCTTACTTCAAACAATAATCATTTAAAATGCAAATTTTAAATGATTTCTTTATGTATTATTCAAATATCTTTAAAATGTTTTTTGGTAAAAGCTTTAAAAGAAAGATATCTGTAGCATCTGTAACCATATTCAACCAAATTCATGTTGCAATATCTTAACAATTTTTAAAGAATAATAAACTTTTTCAGGTTTATGCCTTTTCATGTGACATCTAAATTGGCCAGTTACAGTTAAGATAGTTGAAAGAAGTCGGAATGTAGGGGGCAAGCAGATTGAAAAGATAAGTGGGAGCTAAGCCATTTATAGATTTAAAAACAAGGAGAAGAATTTTTGAATTTGATACGGTAGGCAACTGGGAGCCAATGGAGATCATAAAAGATTGGGGTTATATGAGCAGAGCGTTTGGTATGAGTGAGTATTCTAGCCGCAGATGTTTGAATATATTGTAATCTGTAGATGGAGCTGGCAGGTAGACCAATGAAAAGGGCATTACAGAAATCAATGCGTGATGAGACGAACGCATGGATGTAGATCGATCAAGTACTTATTAATCCCAAAGTCTAATTTTTATGACACAATTTTTAATTGAATTTATTTTTTGACAAACGTTTAATATGAATAGCAGTGCATATAGAAAACACATCCGATATCATTGTCATCTTAAACAACACTTTATTTTTTGTAATTACGTTTGAATTGCCGCCGAACCAAAAGTTAGCTACAAATCTAACTGAATTCTAACTACCTTGGTGTGTGGAACGAGTGATTACACACCCTACCTAGTGCACTAGACTTACATTTTATGCTATTTGGGATTCGACCCCAGACCCCGGAGGTTAGCTGATATTCTAAACCCCAATAAGTGGAAATATACCATCAGTCTTGCAGGTTTCTCAGGGTGTGTCGATCACCTCCATGGTTTATTCTCCTTATCTTTTGGCTACATAGTAATTTAAACCTACTTTCTCCCATCCTCATAGTTGTTTGATGAAAGATACTCCATCATAACTGTACTGTTTTTACAATTTTGTTATTGTAAGCTTTTCAGTCAGTTACTGGCTGCTCGGTCATTTTCATATTTTGTAGTGGTAACGTTATTTCCTCATGACTGTGGTGCTTCAGCCAAAAACAAAATGGTGGATCTTTGGTAATGCCTGGGCCTGTTTGCCCAACCCATGGGTGGGGAAAAAACACCAGTAGAAGCCGAGTAAATTAAATAATAGCCAGGTCATGTGTACAAGGCGGATCAATATCCGTTTGACCTGTTTGTCACACCAGATACCCAAATGTACCTGCACACGCACTGAAAAAGTGAGTTTTCCATAACAAGTCCTCTTTATGGCTGCATTCATTGCTGTTCCTAGTCCACCTTTTTCTACCACGCTTTCCCCTTCCAGTCAACCTTCCATGAATATGCTTCGATACAGCACTCTGAACAGCCATGCCTTTCAGCAATGACCTTAAAAGTGTCTTACCCTTATTGTGGATGGTGTCAATGATCATTATCTGAACAGCTGCTTAGTCATCATGATTGTGGTTGCGAATACGGGACTAGACAGAGAGATTCCACTTATTAATACTTAACTTCCTTAGTAACTTACTCAAACTCTATATGGAATATTCTAATATTTTGAAATGGATTTTTTTCCCCCAAAGCAATGAGTTTTAAGCCTAAAAACAAAAGAGACTTGAAATATTTCCCTTTACATGTAAAGAATCTAGAACATATTTTGTCTTTTTAATTAAATTATGAAACCTTTTCCATATTTTTTTTAGATGCATGTATAAAATGTGATGGCTGAACCAAAAATGGGCATTTAAAAAAAATTATTATTATTAATTGACTTCCAGTGTTACTGTGTAGGAAGAGTGTGAACAATATCTGTCAAAAAATGTGTGTTTTTTCTTTATTTTAATTGTTTTCAACATCGTAAATTAATACCGAAGACACTGAAATTACGACAGAACAAATATTGAATGTAGACAGGAAAATTTGTGTTAAATAATCCAGAATAAGTTTTATATAAGTTTTATATTTCTAGCCGTATTTTGCTTTGATGACAGCCTTGCACACGCTTGGTATCCTCTCACCCAGACTCGAGAGGTAGTCACCTGGAATGGTTTTCTTGAAGGACTTTCCAGAGGTGTTGGATACTCGTTGGCTGCTTTTCTTTCACTCTGAAATTCATCCCAAACCTTCTCAAATGGATTTAGATCATGTGATTGTGGAGGCCAAGTCATCTGATTCAGCACTCCATCACTCTCCATCTTGGACAAGTACCTCTTGCATGAGCTAGAGGTGTGTTTGGGGTCGTTGTCCTGTTGGAAAACAAATGAAGGATTCACTAAGTGCAAACCAGATGGGATCTCATGTCACTACAGAATGTTGTAGTTAAAATAGAGGGCCAGCATGGCTACCTCATCACCATCAAAGCACCACACTCATTACTCACTCCATCACACCTCCTCCTCCTCCATGCTTCACAGTGAGAACCACACATTCAGGAACCGTCTGTTCTACATCTGACAAAGACAGCAGTAAGAACTGAAAATCTCACATTTGGACTCATCAGACCAAAGGACATTTTTCCACTCATCTAATTCCTTGTCTTGTCTTTTCTGGCCCAAGCAAGGTTCTTCTGCTTGATGTTCTTCCAAAGTAATAGCTGCAATTCGACCATGAAGGCCTGATTCACATCTTTGAACAGTGGATGTTGAAATATGTCTGCCACTCCGATAAGGATGTATGTTGGCTCTATTCTGAGCTGCTGTAAATTGGTAATTTATTTTGTTTTGTTGGTTATTCTAATAAACTTATCCTCTGCAGCAGAGGTATCTCCGGGGACGGTCCTCACCAGAGCCAGTTTCATCGTAGCATTTGACGGTTTTGGTGACTGCACTTGGGGATACATTCAATATAGGACTTTAAGTACTTAGGGTCATATACATTTATACATTTAGGCTTTATACATATACATTGTATATATACAAATGTTTATACATTTTACATCTAGGCTTTATACATTCAATATTATAGGACTTTAAGTACTTAGGGTCAACGGTCCAGAGCAAAGGAGAGTGTGGAAAGGAGGTGAAGAGGCGGGTACAGACAGGTTGGAATGGGTGGAGAAAAATGTTAGGTATGTTTTGCGATAAAAGAGTATCAGCAAGAATGAAAGGAAAGGTGTACAGGACAGTGGTGAGACCAGCGATGCTCTACGGCTTAGA
>JAQMYK010000003.1:23174904-23187433 GCA_030014345.1 Clarias buthupogon
CAGGGACAATCTGACCATTTTGATTCATACACATTCACATTCCATACAAACTTAAATAATTCTTTTGATTGTGTAAAACTGCGTTGTTCCTTCTAACCCATGTGATCATCAGCCTCACACTGTGCCTTTTTTTAAATTAGAAATTGCCTCTTGTTACGTCATTTATTTTATTAATAGCATGATAATTGTACTAACTATACTATACATACAACAATAAAAATACAGTTACTGTTAATGACACAAATAGGTTTAAACTACTGAAACAAGGCACCCGTTACAAGTCGCTCATGCTTTTCCCTGAGCTACACAACTGTACCAATAAAGCGAAAATACTTTGTGTATGTAAAATACACCAAACAATGACCACATAATAACACTAAGAAGACAACTTACAAGCTAGTGAAGTTACTGCTTATTTATTTATTATGTATCTGGGAAATCAAAACAAACAAACAAACAAAACAAACAATGTTTGACAAAGAGACTATTTGAACATCAAAGGGCAAGGAGGCCTACAATCCTGACTTCCCTCAGTTACACCAGTTCTGTTTTAAGAAGCTTGTGGAAGGAATATTTGACCCAAGTTAAATAATTGAAGGCAATTTTACCAAATACTATTATTATTACAAAATACTACTAAATGTGTGTAAACTTCAGACCCACTAGGAATGTGATGAAATCTGTCTCTATATTATTATTCTGACATTTCACATTCTTAAGATAAAGTAGTGACCCAAGACATTTATTGTTTTACTAGAATTAGAATTAAGCAATTGTCGCAATTGTGTAGTTTTCTGCTATTATTTACATGAGATTTTAAAACTTCTAAATCGCACTGCCTAAAAGTTATTTTATGACAATGTTAGTAATGTAAATATACAAAATTTCTTGACGGTCTATTGTGCCTTAAATTATTAAATTGTCATGACATTGACATTATCTAAAACACATGTGCAGATCACACTTACATTAATTGAATTCATAGATCAAGAAAAGAAGTATGGTTTTTATTTAACATATAGCTCATTTGACCAAAGAAAAAATATGTGATGAAACCTTTGCCCATTTCACTATACACGATCTGCCTCTGTACCATTGTTAGACATTAATTCATTTACATCATATTTTGGGAATATAATGGAACTGCAGGGGTGCCATCGAACTTTTGTTGCTGTGGATGTCTGTTGATGCACTGCAATAAAAGAACGTATGTGAGTTAACCGATGTGGTTATATGCGTCACAAGTAATTACTGGATTTCTGAAGGATGTAGTTACTTTGGGATAGAAATAAACTGGTGATGAAAACAATAGAGGTGGGAAGTGGGGAGGGACAAGCGAGGTATCAGAGGCTTTGGTCAAGTGAGGGAACAATGGCAATGGGCCCAACCATGTATGGACTGCGGCAAAGGAAATTTGTATACAAAGGAAATTAGTGACTGAGGAAACACTCACTAACACGTGTTTGAAATATATATATAAACGAAGAGGGTGCCCCAAGTCCCAGGCCGTAAAAGGATCACAACAGTATCCACAAGGGGGCGACAAATGCACAAGGGGGCGGCAAAAAAGTGGTGAAGCCAACTTCCCTGAACATGACTGTTACTTCAGAGAACAGTTGTGTCATTATTGCACAAAGAAGGGTCACATTGCTCACCTTTGTAATAGCAAAAAGTCCAACAACACATAAAGCTTGAAGGTGAAGGGGAACAAAGGAAAAAGCACAAAGAGGAAACGTAAAGTTAAGGAAGTAAACACACCAGACAGCAAGAATCTTCAAAATTCGTTAAAGAAAATGAACTGAAAGTCCCGTATTGACTTGAACACCACCCCTTTTATATTATATTCTCATTCTTTAGTATGTATATAAGTTGTTTAAAACTTGACATTTGTAAAATGATGTATTAAGTATGTATCAGTATTAATAAAATACTTGATATTATTTGTGCAATCAATTACTGCAGCTTGATTTTCCAGCTTTTTTTGACTTTTGCTGTCATTTCTGCTCTGGTGCTGTACCCCTTGTCTGCTGTACCCCTCAGACGATCTCCCCTTCAGCGTCACGCAAAAAACCTCCCTTAACCCTGCTAACATTATGGAATGAAACATTGCATATGAAATTATACCCAGTGTTTATACCAAGTACATCATATTATAAAGAGAGAGTTTTTTTTTATTTCTCTTTTTCACAGATATGTTAAGTCCAGCTCCAGACACAGAAGTACCGATGGACTACAGCAGTGACTATTTGGACTCAGAAAGAACTTCCCTGATGGATGAATCTGATGACTCCTGCAGCATCCCTGGCTCCTTTTCCCCCGACAGCAGTCCGGATGGAGTGAGTGGAGATCAGAGGTCAGACACACGCTCTCTCACTCACTCACTCACTCTCTCACTCACTCTCTTTATTTCTTAAAACATGGATTAAATATGTATGTTTCCTGATCTCCTCAGTACTAATATTCCCCTCATGAGAGTGGTACAGTCAGTGAGACACACAACACGCCGTTCCAGTACAGCTATTAAGGAAGGCTGGATGGTGCACTACAGCAACAAGGACACTCTGGTACACTGCTTCACTTTGCTTTTACACTACTAAACTACACTCTGCTCCTAGTTTTTACACATAATTTCCCCTGCCCTGCAATAACTAAAAAAAAGTCAGGAGGGTAGTGGTTAGCACTGTCTCCTTGCACCTCTAGGGCTTGGGTTCGATTCCCGCCTCGGTATGCAAGGAGTTTGCATGTTCTCCTTGTGCTTGTTGGGTTTCCTCCAGGTACTCTGGTTTCCTCCCACAGTCCAGACATGCAGGTTAGACTAGTTGGTGTTCCCCAAATTGCCTGTAGTGTGTGAATGAGTGTGTGTGTACTGTATGTGTGTGTGCCCCTCGATGGATTGGCACCCTGTCCAGGGTATTACCCCGTCTCCTGGGATAGGCTCCAGGCCCTCCGCGACCCTGTACACAGGATAATAGTAAATATGATGACATCACACCAATCCTGTATTCCCTCCACTGGATTCCGGTACAGTTCCGGATTCAGTTTAAACTTTTTATGTTTGTTTTTAAGGCGATTAATGGCCTGGCAGCTTCCTACTTGTGTGAGACAGTAAGCTTTTATCAACAAAGTAGAGCCTTACGTTCTGCTAACCAAAACTTGCTAGTGGTCCCTCGGTCAAAGTGCAAACAATGGGGTGATCGCTCCTTTGCAGTGGCTGGTCCTAAACTCTGGAACACCATTATACCTCAGTTACATAACATTACGGACCTCCCTACGTTTAAAGCAAAACTAAAGACTCACTTATTTAGAATGGCTTTTAATATTTTATCATTTTAAGTTTTTTTTTATAATTTTATCATTTTGTTTTATTTATTATACTACTACTACTACTACTACTACTACTAATAATAATAATAATAAAAAATATTATTATTATATTTTTCATTAATTTCATTATTTATTTATAATTATGTTTTATTTAGTTTTTGTTTTTTTTATTTCAACTTTTTTATTGCCACTTTATTGTCATTTTTTGTGCTGTAAATCACTTTGGTTCAACTTAGGTTGCTATATAAATAAATGTTGCTGTTGATTTGATTTGAGTGAATTGGAGTTTTGTTCTCCCTGTGTTTGGTGGGTTTCCTCTTGGTGCTCCGGTTTCCTCCCACAGCCCAAAGACATGCACATTAGGCTAACTGGAGTTCCCAAATTGTGTGTGTGTGTTTGTTAATGAGCATGTGAGTGTGTGTCCCAAGTGTGGGCTCAAGCCCCCCCCCTCCCCATCACCCTGTATATACAAATTAAAGCAGTATAGATGATGAGTGAGTGAGAGAGATCCTTTTTCTGCCTTAAAAGACACAAACATCTCAGCGTTTGCAGATTCTTCCCTTTTTTTAATTCTCCATGAATCTCTGCTTCTTGCTTTTTTTTCTCCTCACATGTATTTCCAGCTTATCTTTTCCTTGGTGCATCTCTCCTCCTCTCTGTGAGGTGGTGCAGCTCTCTTCATCACTTACTGATATATTGACTCCTTGTTGACCTCTGATTCCTGACCTCTCACCTCCAACAGAGGAAGCGACACTACTGGCGCCTGGATTGCAAATGCATCATCCTCTTCCATAATGACACCACCAATAAATACTACAAGGTATGACTTTTATAAACCTATACAGGTTTTGTCCAATATATGTCCTTATATATTTTATAAAAGCATCCATAAAAAGTACATAGAAAAGAACGAAAAATGTTTAATGATGCAGCATCATAAAAATTAAGAAAATTGATAACTCCTAGGTTCTGCTGTGAGTTTTTAACATTTTATTTTTATTATCCTGGTTTAGTAATAATTCTATAAAGCCAGATGGTTAGAAATTAATCAGAAACGCAGTTTATGTGACCAGTTTACTTCTAGCTGCATGTGGTACCGGTACCTCTGTTTTGTCACATCAAGTGTCTAAAGTCATTTCCTCAATTTTACTAAACTGTTGCATCTCATCTGGTTTTGCTGAAACATAACAGTATAAAATAATACCATACTTATGAATGATATTATCCAGAGGAAGCATACATAAAGAAAAAAGTCTTGACTTTGATACAGTATATGTAGAAAAGTCACCATTTACATAATATTGTACTTTCTCATTTATCCTTGATTAATCATTCAGAAGTTTAAGTTATGATTGCATAAACCATTTGGCCAGTAAGTGTATAAAAGTGCCTTTTCCTAAACATTTGCAATTACATATACAATAGTGAGATGAAGTCAAAAATTTACACATACCTACTGTATGGCTAAAGACATTCAAGCTCCACACATTGCCATAGATTTTCATTTAAAGTCGATTAGAGTATCTGCTTTAATTCCATGAGAGGTTGTTTAAAAAAGTAGCAAGAAGTCAGATTTATTCAGTGCTTGGTTACAGTATCAGATCTTATGTGGGTCAAATGTTTAACATAGACATACTGTATGTTAGTGTTTGGCATTTGCACTTTGCTAACATTTTACTTACTGTAAAGTTTAAAAATGATGAGGTCGAACTGAGCCCCCAGATTGTGAGGTTTAAGATGAGGGAAGACCATAATGAACAATAAAAAACAATTTTTTCCATATTGATTTGTGCTAATTGATTTTCAGAACTCTATTGATTTTTGCACATGATTGTTTATTGATATGAAATGCAGTATGAGTTCACCCACAATTCATGTCTTTTGTCTGCTCAGGAAATACCTCTTTCTGAAATTCTTGAAGTATGCCCAGCAAGTGACTTCAGTCTAGTGCCCAGTGGAGCCAACCCACACTGCTTTGAGATTGTGACTGGCACCATACGTTACTTTGTGGGTGAGAACTTAAACCCCACCCAGTTACCCAGCATGACAGTACCCACCTCAACAAACAGTGCAGTACCAAGTAGTGGAGTGGGACAGGAAATGGCCAAATCCTGGGAAAATGCCATACGTCAGGCTCTTATGCCTGTCATCTTCCAAGACAACCCTCCATCTGAAGGCAGCGCCCCTCACAGTAAGGAAAATATCAATGAATGAATCAGTTTCTTGAGGGTGAGTGCTTCACTCAGTTGATTTTTTTTCTTCTTCTTCTCAGGACAGGCATCAGTCAGTATTTCAGTTTCCAACAGTCAGATTCAGGAGAATGTAGTAAGTACTGTATGCGTTCTCTAGCTGTACATTTAAGAACAATTTAATGATTAAAAATATGAAGGATTATGATAATTAAGAATTATAATATTAAAAATAATATTGCTACCTGTTTTTTCTTCAGGATATTGGCATGATTTATCAGATTTTCGCTGACGAGGTTCTGGGTTCTGGCCAGTTTGGAGTGGTATATGGGGGTATGTTTATATTGAATTGTAAAGAAAGTTTCAGCAAAATATGACAGACTATACCAAAACTCATAACCATTGTTTATCATTGCTATTGTTTACTAAATAGGGAAGCACAGAAAATCTGGAAGGGATGTGGCCGTCAAAGTGATTGACAAACTTCGCTTTCCAACAAAACAGGAGAGCCAATTGAGGAACGAGGTGGCCATACTCCAGGTAAGCATTAAGCAGAAGGTGGAAGTGGATGTTTTCTGGCTGACAATTCATGTCTGAAATGTACAAGCAGGCTTTGAGAATGTCCACCACTTACAGTGCCATATGATAAGGGCCTTTCTTACTGTAGTTTATGTCCTCATTCTGTCTGACTCCTGTCTCTGATGTCCTCTTATGTCTTTTTTAGAGTCTACGTCATTTGGGAATCGTAAATCTGGAGTGCATGTTTGAAACTCCTGAAAAAGTGTTTGTTGTAATGGAGAAGCTTCATGGAGACATGCTAGAAATGATCCTCTCAAGTGAGAATGGACGACTACCGGAGAGGATCACAAAGTTTCTGGCCACACAGGTTAGAAATTCTTTATGAATTGACAGGACAATGTTTTATGAAGTTGAGTATATACTTAGGAATGTTAATATTAACATGTGATCAATCTAGACATGACCAATGTTGACCCTAATGGCTTTCCATAATCGCAGCACGGTTACCCAGCTGTGTGATATCAGCATGTTTAATGCACGTAATAAGATGACCAATCATTAAGGTCTGCTAAACAACATTCATTATAAAAAGCTTCTAGATGGAAGCCAAAGTTGTTTGCATGGGCTACCTTAAAGGGGAACTATTTTTACAAGAATACATTAAACATAAGATGTGGGAGTGGTGGCTCAGCCAGCTAAGGATCTAGGTTGTTGGTTTTTGTATCTGAGGATCAGGGTTCGAACCCTGCCGTCGGTGGGTTATCACTCCATATACTAACCAGACACTGTTTACATTGACGATGCCATTCAAAAGATTTTAATTTAACATTTGTTAAATGTTAATGTTTGAGATATTATAAAACTCCATAATCTGTTTCCTTTAACCGGTTTGTCATGCATTTCTTTATTCCAACATTGCATGTTTACAATACAAGAAAATCTGAATATTAATAACAGACTATTACTGGGCTTAGCTAGATTCAAATTTTTAATCGATTGACAGCACTAGTACAGTATATACAAAACATTATGACTGTCTATTTAATACAATATTTTAATTATCAAGATTCATCTTCCAACATGTGTCAAAATGCATGTCACACAAAATTTAGTTGTCTGTCAAAATACTACAATACATTTTAATCTAAATGTATGTGGGTGTTTGTACACAGGTGTTAAGCTTTTTACTTTAGTGTTAATATTTAATTAGTGTGACTATTTCATCTGCCTTGTTGTGCTCCTTGCAGCAAAATTATGATGTTCATACAGCTTTAATAACACTATCATTGATAAATAACTATATACTGTACATGTGTGTGGTTATGCATCATTGATAGGACACTACATAACCGTATACTTTTCTCATGTGGCTTATGTCTCTCCTTTTTTGTTCTGTTCATCATACTGCAGATACTGGCGGCCCTAAGACACCTTCACTTCAAGAATATTGTGCATTGTGACCTGAAACCTGAGAATGTGCTGCTGTCTTCAGCTGACCCTTTCCCCCAGGTAAAACCTTTGATTGGTACTAGAATATATACAGGTATGGACTTATATAGTTAACAAAAACATGGTAAACCATAATATATTTTAGATTTTTGATTCTTCAAAGCAGCCACCTTTTACTTTAATGACAGCTTTGTACACTCTTAGCATTCTCTCAGTCATCTCGAAAGAGTTTCCAGAGGTGTTGAATATTTGTTGCCCGCTTGGATTCAACTCATCCCAAACGATCTCAATTGGATTTAGATTTGGTGATTGTGGAGGCAAAGTCATCTAATGCAGCATCAATCACTATTTTTCTTGAACAAAAAGCTCTTACAAAACCTAGAAGTTTTATAAGTTTTTTGGGATAATTGTTCTATTGAAAATCAAATGAAGGCCCCACTAAGTGCAAACCAAATGGGATGGCATGTTGCTGCGATATTGTGTGGTAGCCATGACCTTCCTGACCCTCAATTTTGACACTTAACAACAGCATCACTAGCAAAGCACCTAATCAAGCAAGTTACCTCTGCAAGTCGCCCTGGCATACTGTCAATCAACTTCTGGGCCACCTTCTGACTGATGGCAGCCCATTCTTGCATAATCAATGCTTGGAGTTTGTCAGAATTTGTGGGTTTGGGATTTTGTTTACCCACCACTTGAGGATGTTCTCAATGGTATTATGGTCTGGGAGTTTCCTGGCCATAGACCCAACATTTCAGTGCTCCATTCAACAAGCCACTTACTGTAGTTGTCAAAAGTATAAAAAGTTATTTTTTTAATATTAGTATATCAATATTTCATTATACTTTCACACTTTCTTTGCAGGTGAAGCTGTGTGATTTTGGTTTTGCCCGGATCATCGGGGAGAAGTCTTTTCGGCGCTCTGTAGTAGGAACACCTGCTTATTTAGCTCCAGAGGTGCTGCTGAACCAGGGGTACAACCGCTCTCTAGATATGTGGTCTGTTGGAGTCATTATGTATGTCAGCTTGAGTGGGACTTTTCCCTTTAATGAGGATGAAGATATCAATGACCAGATCCACAATGCTGCTTTTATGTACCCACCAAACCCCTGGAAACAAATCTCTCCACAAGGTAGATATATTAGTACCAGTTTTTGGTTTTGTTAAGATAAATGAGAAGAGAACACCAATGCATTTCAGTGATTACTATTCCTGCATGTTGTCTGCATTTCATTCTGCTTATAATTCGAATTATAAGAATCAGACTAATAAAATGATTGAAAGCCAACAAGTATTGTAAAAAATTTAGAATTGTAGAAAAGGAAAGATTACCCCTTTTAATACAGTGGAGTGTGACCGGGGATTGATTCCCTGGCAAGAAACCCAAGCCATGGTGGTGCAGAAGTCTGTTTCATGGCTAGATAAAATGGGGAGGGCTGTGTCATGGTTGTGGGCATTCTATGTTAAACGTGTGCCAATGTAAAGTACAAATATGATGACCCCGAATGGGAGCTGCCAATAGAAGAGCAATAAGAGGAGAAATCAGAACCAATGGAAAAATACTAATTTTATGTGTCATCTCTCTTTTTTCCCCCCGTAGCTATTGATCTTATCAATAACTTGCTTCAAGTGAAGTTGAGAAAACGCTACAGTGTGGACAAGAGCCTAAGTCATGTCTATTTACAGGTAACACTACACACATGCCAAGAAGGTGCAAGATTACTGGAATCAATAACTGAATAAAGAAATTATATAAATATATAGATTTTTTTAAAGCACAATTCAGGAATGACAATGATGCAGAAAACTCCAATCAGTATCCAACTCAGATCTGCTTTGCATAAAATCTGCATTGGATCTGGATCAGAGTCTCCTGCTATCTGTGGTTTTCTTTCTATTTACTGTTTACTATTTCCTTCTGAACCCATCTCTTCCTTCCACTTTATCTGCATCTCAAGCTATTTTTTTTTGTTCTTATTTTGCCTTCAAAGGACTATCAGACGTGGCTGGATCTGCGAGAACTGGAATCAAAGCTTGGGGAACGTTATATAACCCATGAAAGTGATGATGCTCGCTGGCAGAGGTTTGCTCAGGAGCACACACTGCCATACCCAGCTCACCTGGTACCTGTATCGTCTGTCTCCGATGATGAGCAAGAAGGCACTGATGATGCTTCCATGCAGGGACTGACTGAGCGTGTCAGCATCCTCTGAGAAAAGCGGAAAAGGCAGCCAAATTGGAGGCAGCCAGTTGGAGGGGGTAATCAGCTATTTCCCAAATAGACTTTAAAAGATTTTGGAACTCTTCTCCTCTTTCTGTTTAAATCAATCGACTCGATGCTCTATTGATGAAGATGCAACAGGTGTAGCTATTTTTTCAGACAGGTAGAGGTTCCTTCACGGCAAACATTTCCTTTCTTTACAATACACAAAGGTAGTGGAAGATATAAACATAAGAGTGTACAGTGCAAAGATATTATTGTAACATATTTCTATTATTTGCTTCTTTAGCCCCTGATTCAGTTTACATTGGTAGTAAGTATTTTAATATTACAATATGCAAAAAGCATTAGTGGATTTGATTTTAATCAGTTTTTCACTGATATAGGTTGTCAATATATATATATATATTGCAATTTGGTTCATCTGTGTACATATTCCATACAATAAAGACAGACTTGTCAAACATGAGCATGTTTGTTCATATTTTCTATCTGGTATGTGTTCTTAATCAAATTTTAAATTTGTCTCATCAAATATCCTACTTATGGAAATCACAAACAAATGAACAAACAAAAAGTAATTAAATAAGTAAACAAACAAACAAAACCAAACAAACAAATAAATATTATAGACTACAATATGGATTTAAATGTGTTGTGACTTTGAAAAATTAATGTCCTTAAAATTGTTTAGTATCTAAAATAAAAATATAATTTAAGATTTAGTACCTTAAAGAAAGAGGAAAATATTCCCATCATAATGTTGTTTCTAAAAGTAATATCATAAAAATGAAATTCATAATAAGATTCAAGTATCTGCTTTGGAGGAGAAATAACAATACATATGAGGATAATCTGGCTGCCTTTATTCAGCTGCAAGTACATAGAGTATATCTGTCCAGTCATTGTCACCGATGCCCTTCATGCACCAACCCAACCATTTCCCCAGGCACTGGAGGATGCCCAGCATTTTATACTGTATCGATCAGGCCCAAAGACCCAACAGTTGAAATGGCCATTGGAGGGGTTCAAACCGCTGACTCTCTGATTAGAGACCCAGAGCCTTAACTGCTTGAGCGACCAGAATGGGAAAAATAATTCCTCTAGGACCGTGCAAGGTGATGCGTACTGCCCCCGAAGTCATCCCTGGCTGATTCATTCTCATCGATGCTCTCTGATTTTCATGCTTGGATTGTCATCTGAGAAGCCCACGTTTACTTGGGATGTCCACAGTGACCCATCAACAATTCGAGCTCCTTTGACTATTTGTTTTCAAAGATCTTGCTCTGTAGGATCCAACTTTACCCGTATGAAAGTAAGCAAATCATTGGCATTCCTAAAATAAAAATCATTAGCATTTCTAAAATAAACATTATATATAAAAGGCGGTAGTTAAATTCAAATTAAGAATACACTTTAATATTAAGACAAATTTAATCTCATGACTCAATTAAACTCAAATGGCACCCACCGTTGGCTAAAACGGTTAAGACTGTGGGTTGCTGATCGAAAGGTTGGGGGTTCAAGCCCCAGCACCGCTAAATTACCATAGTTGGGCCCTTGAGCAAAACCCTTAACCCTATCTGCCCCAGGGGCGCTGTACCCTGGCTGACCCTGTGATCTGACCCTACTGCAGCTTCCTAACTGGGATATGCAAAAAGGACAAAAAATTATTTCCCTGTTCTGTACGGTACATGTGACAAATAACTGATTCTTATCTTAAGACTCATGTCATGTGTCATGTATGTTGCAGGGGTAATGTTACTCAATAGGCAGAACCCAATGCGCATCCGGACCCAAACACTACAGTGACATGTAACATTAGCTCCTCATTGGTGACAATGTATACGCATATGCATAATGTATATATACAATTTATAAATGTTGTAGAAACATTTATAAATGTTCTCTAAATACTCCAAAAAATCTTCAGCTAAATACACTCCCTGTTTGGTAATCAGAGAGAGAATCACAGATGAGTTTTGTCTTAAAACGACTCCAGCGCATTAAAATTCACTTATACCACTTAAGTGCTGTTATTTCAGCTGTGAAAATATGAACTAATCCCAGTAAAAGTATTCAGTTTAGCTTTTCTAATTAATATCTATTGGCGCAGGTGTTTGTTTACATTGAGCAAGAAGCTTATTAGTAGATTATTTTAAAGGAGATTATTAAATCCGGCACATACAGTATCTGTTTACAGTGTACCATTGCTTTTACTCAACATTTTTATTTCGCTTATAGTGCAGGTTAAACCTCTGGCTCATCCAATGTATGAAATGAAAAGATATTATTAAATGAGCGAGTTCTGACCAATGTAGAGACAAAACTTAATTTATTTTATATAGATAGCCTATAGCACACTAATGTGACTAGAATACAAGATCTAAGATTATTTATGGTATTTTGGTCCATCCATGTCATTGGTCGATGGATCTCTGTAGTAATTACTAATGGGGTCACCTTGCCAGGTCAATGCCCGATTGTCATTCACACACTACGGGTAATTTGTGAACACCAATTAGCCTAATCTGCAGGTCTTTGGACTGTGGGAGGAAACCAGAGTAACAGTGGGGAACACCACCAAGCACGGGGGAGAACATGCAAATTCCATGCACACAGACCTGAGGCGGGAATTGAACCAAATCATAGAGGTGCCACTGAGCCATCAAGACCTAAGATATAATATCTAAACTGAAGTGTATTTTGATGTTATATTTTTATAGAAAAAAATTTAGACCAGGCGGCATGGTGGTGTAGTGGTTAGCACTGTCGCCTTGCACCTCCAGGGTCTGGGTTCAATTCCCGGCCAGGCTCGATTCCCGTC
>JAQMYK010000003.1:23187827-23198192 GCA_030014345.1 Clarias buthupogon
AATTGGCGTTCCCAAATTGCCCGTAGTGTGTGAATGGGTGTGTGAATGTGTGTATGTGTGTGCCCTGCGATGGATTGTCACCCTGTCCAGGGTGTACCCTGCCTCGTGCCCGAAGCTTCCTGGGATAGGCTCCAGGCCCCTGTGACCCTGAATACAGGATAAAGCGGTATAGAAGATGAATGAATGAATGAAAAATTTAGACCAACCAACAGAATCAAATGCCCTGGATAATATTTATAATGCTCCTCCATGGACTGCTGAATTTCACACAGCACGATCTTCTACCTTAACAATATCTGAAAGGCAATGACAATACACACTACAAAGGAAAGCATGTGTAAAAAATAACATTCCTTATATATTCCTTAAATATGTTAAGCTTGAGAAACTTTAATAATAAACATGTCTCTTCAATATTGAACATTAAGCCTCTCACCTGTGATTCTTTCAGTGTTTTTGGTCATGTATTGGTCTTTAAATATTCAAGCACTATTAGAGGGTTTGAAAAACATGCAATTCACCATACTGTACATTTATTGTCCATTTAAAATGTATTACATACAATTATACAGATCAAATGTACATTAACACCTCACTAACGTTACTTAGTTAGCCACGTTACCCACCTTGAAGATATATATGTCATTTCTGTGGCAGTTCCTTTATATGATTAGGTTAACAGCTCAATGCCTGATGCTTGCTCAAGGGTCCAACAGTGGCAGCTCATTGGTGTCGGGGCTCAAACCGAGGACCTCCGGATCAGCAGTCCAACCCCTTAACTATTGAGCCAAGTTTTCAGGTTATGGGTGATGTAAAAAAAATCAAACCAAGATAAATCATTTCTCAGTTTTCTCACTTTTATTGAGATATAGCAATCAACAAAATTTTACTGAAAAACATTTTTTGCAGGGTTAACCTGGGTGTGTGCACACCCTATAATAATACCGCATTTGATTAACCTCTAAATGGAAGAGTCATTTTCAAGCTCATGTCCTAAAGAAATTACTGTTGCCAGGGATGTGTCGGAGGTAGAACATACAGTAAATGCAGACATTTTTATTTTACTACTTATATGCAGTGAAAAACAAACAAACAAACAAACAAACAAAGACAAAAAACAACATAAGACTAAGTCTATGGACAATGGTCTAGCAACTGCGGTGGTAGTGTGACATGAAGGTGAAAACAGTGAACAAGGCATTGTCTATAATCATAACCCCCCCATAAAAAAGCCCACTTACAGTGAAATCAAAAACACCTGAATTTAATTTTTAAACAGAAATTGTGAGCACTGAAAACATGGAGAACACAAATAAAAACATAAGTCTCAATAAAAACATAACAGTCTGGAGGCACATGTCTAGGGAGAACCATGCCAAATTTATTATACACCTGTCATGAATGGAGGGATTTCGATGAACCCCAAATAAATAATATTGGCTGCTTCATTAGAAAGTTTTTGACATCACATTCATTTTTTTTTGTGCAATTGCTGATGCCACGGTCTACATGTTGTCAGAAGGTATTGATCAAGAGAGGATATGAAAAGATTTCCCAAAATATTAGATTAGGGGTGCCAAATTGGATCTAGAAAGGGCTGGTGTGCATGCAAGCTTTCGCTCCAACCAAGCAGATTCCACACCTGATAGTATATTGAAAGCCAAGAATGAGTAATTAAAAAATTGAATCAGGTACAGCTTCTGCTTGATTGGAATGAAAACCAGCACCTGCTTTTCCGGACCCAGTTTGACACCCTTGCATTAGACGCCTGATGGAACACCATGAAGGCCATCAGGTAGAGAAGTGGAGAGAATTGGGCACCACTGTGACATCACCATGACTGGTGTTTGGTCAAATCATGCTACATATTGAAATGTGCTACAAAGCTGTTCCGTGCATGTACTGTACTGAAACATGCTAAGCTATACATCTTAATATAAATATTTTATGTTTAGACTTTTAAATATTTGAATGTACACACTGATTTTGCTGCACAACGTTGATAATCGTGTACTGAAGATTGTATGTTATTTTCATCTTAGCTTCCACTTAAAGCTATTTGAGTCGGGCATATTGTTTTGTTTCGTGGATCGTGTCGTGAGCATCAGTGCAGTTTCCTTCCGATTATTTGTTAGAACCAGTGATGGACATTCTAAGACATTTTTATGGTTATAGTTTTGTTCCAATCCAGTGGAACCAATCTATGTGACTTTACACGTCAGAGTCTTAACTGTGAACATCACTGAAAACCTTGGACAGTAATTCACACATTGATAATCTATCGTACTGTACATATTTTTCAGTATATTGTACATATTGATAAGATTCAGGCTAGATAAGTTTGTATCCTTATGCCTTAGCATTATCCTGGCATGCCAGTCTGGCCATGTAGAAGGAGCTTTGGATGATGGCTCAATTTGCAGCTTGGTGCTTTACATTATTTGTGAAGATTTGCTGATTTTATTACAGTAGATGTTCCGATGCTGCTGGTCCTGCATTCAGTCTAGCAAATGGACAATCTGTTGTAGGGGATCTGGTTCCAGTTGCTGTGTGGCTTGTTACAGTATGTGCTGATCTCCTGGGTTTTGGCACCAATGTGGCAGATATAGTATGTTGTTTTTTGATCACGACACAAAAGAACCTGCTAATTTAACAGGGTAGTGAAGAATCCTTTATACCCATTTTATATGCATTTTTGGTATTTTTATTATTTATATATATATATATATATATAATTGTTCTTTATTTTATTAAATTCAATATGGGTGCAAAAAAAAAGTGGCCAGTGAGTAAATGACTGTTCATAGCTACCATAAAACAAGTAATAACAAACTAATCTTTAATGAAATTTGAATTCATTTTTATTGGTAAAGCATTTTTACAACTGACACAAAGTAGTTTTAAAGAAATATGTAAAAAATATGTATTTCTAAATTTATAAAATTATCCCTTAATTTGGCCCACAGATGTTCCACAACATTAACTGAAAAATGTGTAATGTACTGTTTCATGCTATATGAAAGGTTGTTTATTGGCAAATTGCTGTGGTAGAGGAGGAATTTAAACACTTCAGACCTGCTTCAGGGCAGTAATAAGCAGCAGCGGTGGCTCAGTGGTTAAGACTTTGAAATACTGATCATAAAGTTCTAAAAGTCTATATCCCACCAAGCTCCTACTGTTTGGCCCTTGAGCAAGGCCCTCAACTCTGAACTGCTCAGATATATGCTTGAGGTAACAAGAAATATAAGTTGGCCTGGATAATTGCATCTGAGAAATGGCATAAATGTATATAAATACAAATTTGTACAAATAATGTAACAAACTTCAGGGTTAAAGTTGACTCCGCCTACATCACACCACAGTATCATTGACGATTTTCCTTTAATAGCATTCCCTGTCCTGTTTTTTTTATTTTATACAAACTTTTATGCTCATTGCCAAAATCTTTTCAATATTTTTTTTTTTACAAGTTTAAAATCACTATACACATAAATATTTCATCATATTCCGCCATCACTTATCTTACAGGTTCTTTATTTGCATGAATAAGCACATACTGTGCTTTCTTTTGCTGAATGGCCTGCAACTGTATTGGCAAAGGTTTTTGCATATGGAACATTTACCGTGCTCAACTCATTAATCTAAGGTTTAGCAAGTCCATATATATTCATAACTAGACTTATCTTGATTGCAGTGCACATTAACAGAAGGCCAAACCACAAACCAAGTCATAGAAAGATAGTTTTATTGCCCAGGTGTTGGAGTACTTTTCTGTTTTGTTTTGATTTATAGAAAAAAAAACTGTACAGTGAAACACAAGCAATTGGAAATCGAAGCATATTTTTTTTCCCATAAAGTTTTAGGAATCCTATCTGCAGTTAAAAACCAACCAACCAACCAAGCAAACAAACAAACAAACAAACAAACAAAAATCCAAAAAATTTCTTTAAATTATTTCACTTCCTTTTCCCCTATCTTTTTATATTTAGCAAACTGTTCAGTGCATGCAATACCATTTTCTTCTAGGTAGCCAAACATTAAAGAAAGAAAGAAACAAAACCTATTTAAATGAATAAAAATGTTAAAACATTAATAAAACTATTAAAGCCTTATAAAAAGACAGTGTGTTTGTGTGTGTGCATGTGTATACACACACAAATTATATATATATATATTTTACATATATATATATATATATATATATATATATATATATATATATATATCCTTTAAAACATAAAATAACGTGTAAGCTATTTTTATTACATTTTATATATTTTTTTTCATTTTGAATCCCCTAACACATAAAGGTTTTTTTTTTCTTTTTAATTGTGCCCTGTGTTTTTTTTTCCCTCTGGAGATGTTGAAAATAGTAGTTATTTATACAAAACACTTTCTTATATACAAGTCAACATTTGCAGAAATTCTCCTGGCAGGAGGGGCCTGGGTAAAGCAGGAAATCTGATCAGTTTAGGAAATTGACCAAACAGGGTGGATGGGGGATTGATTCCTGACTCCACCCAATATCAACACAGCTTTTCCTGTGATTACTGGGAACTACAGGATCCCTGATTTCAACTGGCTAAACAGGCCTGCCCCACTGCATAACAACTGCATTTCTTAACAGAAGCAATCACATTTAGGTAAATAAGACAAATCATACAGGAGACCATGAATATTAAAATGAAAAGCTGAAAGCCATATCAGTTAAATTTGAGTATTACCAAAGCTGTTAGAGTTATTTTTTTATTTTATTTTTTAAAGTGCATGGAATGTCTGAACAAATATGAATACTGTATGTTCACAGAGAGATGGGTACAGTCTTAATGAAACCTTCATATGAAACACCTTTGCAGTTTTATGTGAAACAATGGGAGAAAAACGTTGAGTTGTATTTCATTAATTTTGTGGCAGCCTGGAAAAAAAAAACCCTTCTAATCGTCAAATTTTGACATATAGTGCATCTCAAAAAAAAAAAAATTATATTGAATATTTAGCTTTTTTTATTATTTAATTTAAAAAGTGAAACTCATATTCTAGATTGATTAAACAGAAAGTAAAACATTTCAAGCAACGAAGGCGATCAACACCCTCCAGAAGGAAATTAGGCCACAGTGGGCTAAACATCACTGAAAAGGCTGTCTCCTTGCAGAGTGATGTATCGAAGCATATTCATGGAAAGTTCACTTGGAGAGAAAAGTCAGGTAGGACAAGGTGCACAAGCAAAATGGATTTCCACAGCCTTACAAAGATCGATGCTGATTCAAGAACTTAGGAGAGCTTCACAAAGAGTAGAGTGATGCTGTCAGTTGCTTCAATTCAAGTTGCTCCCAGCAAGTCCAGCACGATTGGTGATGATTTGCAGTACCATGTCATCTGCTGGTTTTATGCTTCCACTACCACTAACTAGTTTGCTGACCATGATGTCACTGTGCTTAATTGGCCAGCCAACTCACCTGACCTGAAACCCTTAGAAAATCCATTGGCTATTGTCAAGAGGAAGATGAGAAACACCTGACCTAAAAATAAGGATGAGGCTGCTATCAAAGCATCCTGGTCTTCAATAATAATGCCTCAGTAGTGCCGCAGGCTGGTCGTCTCCATGCCATGCGGAAATTTGTGCTAAATTAGCCCTGACCAAGTCCTGAATGCATAAATGAACATTTTTTCAGAATTTTTATATTGTAATAATTTTTTAAAATTTATTCTAGAAAATATTCAAATATTTTGACATAATAGGTTTTTGATGTTCATGAGCTATAAGCACATATCATCAAAAAACAAAAAAGGCTTTAAATATTTAACTTTACAGGTAATGAATCTAGAATATGAGTTAAACTTTTTGAATTTAAATATTTTACACACTTACTTTTCACAACTCTCTCTCTCTCTCTCTCTCTCTCTCTCTCTCTCAATACACACACACACACACACAGATATATAGATATATAGACATGTGAAAAGGCTTACCTAAATTTAAATGTGTATGGCATTGAACAAATCTCAACCACAAATGAAGTTCTAGCATTTTATGCCTGGTTATCCTCAAAAGTAACAAAAACAAAAAAGGAGGGGGTGGGGTGGGGATTGTGTTTAAGGATATAATTCCACATTTCAGTGAATGATGCCTGACCTCTACATTTATAACCTTATCTACATCCAAAAAAATAAAAAAAAATAAAAAAAAATCATAAGTTACCTATGAAATATGAAATACTAATATGAAATTCACATATGTTCCAGCATCATCCATCTTATCACCTGGGGTCCACTCACTGCAATTAAAAACAGGCCTCATTGCCATCACTTCACGCAACTGATCTCTGGTCACACTAACATAAGCACTGATGAATTCAAACACTTCTAATATGTTGTCAAATTTTCTTTTTACTAATAGATTTTTATTCGTTTATTTAAACATTTTTAAACTTTGTCCTTTGGCATTCGTACATAGTGTGTGAGCACACGTCTCTGTTTTAATAATGATGCGTAGGTGCAAGTGCAAGACAATTTGACGGTATCTTATTAGAAATATAACCTATTTAGTTATTATAATGGCCATTTTTGCTAAAAAGCAAATGGTAAATATCCACTAACTTGATCGAAGTGTGAGAGTCGTTGTGTGACAGTTAACCATATTTAACTACTGTACCAAGGTTGTTTTTTTCTACTGTGTTCGTTTAACTGGCTCTGGGACCGAAAAGTTCCAAGCAACCTGATCTTCGTAGGCAGACAGCCAATGAAAAGTTACATAGTCCCTTGTTTTTTTTTGTTTTTTTTTTAACTATATTAATATTCTATTAAAGGTAATATATCAAAGGTACTGGCAGAAAACACAATTTAAAAATAGTTCACAATTTTTAAATGTTAGGTTTTCCCAGCCTGCTAACCTTTTATTCTGTGTAATATATTAATACTTTTTAAAAGTTTTCTTTAGTCATTGGCTCAATTTTTTTTTTGGATTAAATCAATTCTATTAGCCTAATATTTTCCTTATTTTATTAGTATGTGCATGTGTGTGTGTATGTGTTTACAGATGTTAGGGCCTTGCATGCATTGGCTGTTGAGGTTTGGTATAAGTTTACCAGTGACTTAATCGAAAGTAATTATGACTTAATCGTGTATAATATTACATCATATATCAGATGGGGGCATCTGAATTACACTTTGAATAATGAAAACTATGTAAAGTATTTGTGGGTATCAAAAAAGGCTCTGTGCCATGACAGTAACAGGGTGAATTTTATTAATACATAATCTGATAGATCACTTATTTCTAATAAGCTACACATTGAACAAGTGTTGAAAGGCAGCGAGTTAAAGACGTTTTTCATCCTGTGGCTACAATATAGAAGTCCTCACCAAACTGGTTTTAGTGGTGGTCATTCCATAAGTATTTCAATTGTGTGCAATCATGTCTATTTGTAATACTATCGCTGGCATTTGAGACACCACCGTGATAATAAATGACACGTGGTCGATGTGATCAATGCACCTAAACATCTGAGAAAAGTTTGGACTGTAGATTTGATTTCGATGATAAATCATTCTCGTTTCCTTTCATTCTGATTCCTGAATTCCTATCAAACTCTCTGAGCAGCAGTGGAGCTTCTAATCACAAGTGAGTCCAACTTCCACCATTCGTTACACACCACACACACGTATTTCCGTTTGGGGTAATGCTTGTCACCCATTTATCTCCCCCTTTTATGATTGATCGTTCCTTTTGTCCTGCTGCTCCTCCCACTGAGCGATTGTCTTCAAATCTTCATACAGTATATATACACACACATATCTTTTAGGTATTTATCTATCTATCTACCTATTTATTTATTAATTTATTTATTTTTATTCAATTAGATATGACATTTTTCTGTTCTAATCAATTATATATTCATTTTAACTTTAAATAGAAATATATATCTATATCTATATATATGTCTATATATATAGATATTTTGTGAAGAAACATAATATATTTTCTCTTTTTCTTTTGTATATTGCAGGAGCCCTGGTGTACCGTTTTGTCCAATGAAGTCATTGAATGATTTTTAGAACAGAATTATTTTTAACAGTGGGCAAGTTGGGCTTGGCTTTGGGACTCATGTACTGTAGGTAAAGCGGAGTGAGACCAGATGATTAATTTCACATATAGAGTGTTTAGCCCATTTGAAATGAACCCTAGTGTTGTTCGTTCAGGTGGTTCAGAACACAGCATTCACAACTGGACAAAGTCAGGGCATTTCTGTGAGGGGTGCTCACAGTCGAATTTCAGTCTGAACCTGAACCAACCCAACTGCAGGAAGAGAACTGGGCATGCTCAGTATTTTGGGTTGCGAGCAACGTTTAAAATTTGTATTTTTTGTGAGTGGATCTGAGCTGCTAACTGAGCTGCGAGGTGCAAACTCTGCAATAGGGCAGCGCTGTAGAGCTGCAAAAAAGAGAAGAAAAAAAAGTAAGTTCTGGATATTTATCCAATGTTTTTTTTTTTTTTTTTAGAAATGAGAGAGAATTAAAAAAAAAGAAAATAATGGATACACAAAATGTTTTAGAACAAGTTATTTATATAATTATCTAATCATTTATTCAGCACCCGCATCACGTTTTCCATTCTCAGGTGATTTATACTGTATGCTTTGTACATGCACGTGGCAAACCAGTGGATGAAAAAAATTTACTAGTAAATTTTAAGCTCTCCATGCTGATGTTTTTTTCTTCACCTCTTTTAAATTTAAAATTTTTGGTTCATTTGATTTTATGCAGTGTGAAACTTGTCTTGCACATGGTTTGATAGTTTTGTAAAGGACATGAGAGCATTATCGCTTCTTTCCTCGCAGTCTGCATCCACCCTTCACTGTTTTTATCCCTACACTAACAAACGCAAATGTCGAAATCATTGCAGACATGGGCGAAAGCAGCCCTCTGGTGGAGCAACCAACAAGCACTAACTGCAGAAAAGCTATCCGGCATCAGCGGGTATCTTGCCATAACATGCACTTCTCTATATATTTTTCTTTTATATATTATTGATTCCTCATTCTTCAATTCTTAACACATATACTCTGGTCATCCATAAAAGCTGTGAAATGTTTACATGAGAAAGAAGGTGGTGGGGGTGATGAAGGTTAAGCACAAAAAAATGACAGTTTGTGCACACACACACACACACACATAAAAAAAAAAAAAATAAATAAAAAAAAAGAAGAAGCCATCCTGACATATTCATCGTTAAGGGAGATAGCGGGTTGGGGGACAAGTGGGAATTATAATAGTATTAACTCTGGACACAAAAGAGCACTGAAAGTGTTAATTTTGCTGTATGGTAGGTTTGTTCCCCTTATGAACTCACTGTTTTTATTTTATTAGTTTTCCATTTTTTTAATCGCCTGACAGTAAATGCTATAACTTTTTTTTTTTTTTTATTGGAGCAAAGTAAAATGCAGGGAAAAACTTTACACCCCTGTTTGTTTTTTTCTTCTGTCCCCAAAGATCCAACCCGAATGTCTGGGCCTTCTGATGATGTGTGCCTATAACATGTGTACATATATACGTACATATATAAACACACATGCACACTCAGACAGACCCACATGCGAAGGCCTGAGAAAAGTTTAGAAATTTTAAAATAAATAAATAAATAAATACATACATAAATAATGGGGAAAATCCATTCTCCGTCAAAATGGCTGAAGTTTTTCTTTTCCAGTTTCGTTTTTTAAAAAATAGTCATTAAAACTTGGTACTGTGTCTGCCAGTTGTGTGGAAGAAAAAAAAAGAAAAAAAAAGGAAAAAAAAATTCCAAATACTTAACTTTATAAGTATACGCCACAATCACAGACTTGTCCAGACCATCCTGACTAGGAAGGGGAAAAAATACACCAAGCCTGCTTTTCTTTTATGCAAAAGCACTCACCGAGGCAGTGCTTCACAATCTGCTTATTCTTTTGCAAGAGACGTAAAAAAAAAAAAAAAACCCAAAACATATTTATCTCCTTAAAAACATCTAGACATATTAGTGTGAAACAATATATATTTTTAAACTGTTGAATTTTCCTACTCTCAGGTAGTCAAATTAACAAGTGCACATCAAATGTAATTTGTGCATAAGGTCCAAGGTGTCTTCAGTGGAAAAAAAAAAATCAAAGTCAACAAAAAGAAGTAAAAAAAAAAATGTTTGGCATAGTAAAATTGAAGACAGATGGCCAAAAGAGGAACTATATATATTTTTTTAAAGAAAAAAAGGTAAGGAGGGGGGGGGGGGGGGGGCCGGGGGGGTTGCCAGTAGAGAAAAATAGGTTCGGGGGAAAAGGGGCGCAAAGGGGAGAAAGAAAGAACGAAAGAACATCAGTACGAAAGGGACAGGAC
>JAQMYK010000003.1:23229517-23245971 GCA_030014345.1 Clarias buthupogon
GCCCCGCAAATAAAGCGACAATTTCTTTACCCGCCCCAACCTGACCCGCGGGTTACCAGACGACCCGCGCATCACTATTATGTACATGTGCTTTCTCAATTTTTGTAATTTTTAATAAATTTGCAAAATCTCAGGTAAATTTTTTTCATGTTGTCATTATGGGGTGTTGTCAAACATTTCAGGTAATCTCCCTAAAAGGTTTGGGAACCCCCGATGTAAATGTATGATACAAATAAATATGGTTTTACCGTCTTCTAGTGTGGTAGCATTGATCTCAGAACTGGATGGCCCTGTTCCAGCTCGATTGAAGGCTTGAACAACCACTCCATACTGGGCAAATTTCTTTAGGTTATCTAGTGTATAAACCTCACTGTCACCGGTTGCCTTCATCTCCACTATGCTGTACTGGCCATTACTGCCAGGCCCATTTTCTCTGTAGCCAATCTGATAGCCACGGATTACGCCATTCTGCAGCTCCTTCTTGGGAGCCTGGGGATAAAAACATTTGGAATATTATATTATCATTATTATCATTATTATTATTGTCAATGTTGTAACATGGAGACAAATTGAGCTTAGGCTTTGTACCTTCCATGTAACACGGATGCTCTGTGATGTCATAGGCTGCAGAATGACCTCCATGGGTGGCCCATCAGGAGCTGTGATAGGTCAAAATGTCAGATCAGTTTATAACAAGTTATCACTTTTTATGAGGACTATTATACTGTGTGTGTGTTTTTGTGTGTCTGTACTTACATGCCTCCTCTGTGCTGATAGTGAGCTCTTTGCTGGCCTGACTACGGCCGATTTTATTGTATGAGTACATACGAATGCTGTAGACAGAAGCAGGATGCAGCTCCACGATGTTGGCCTGGTTATTAGTTGGGGATATTTTGCGTGTAGCATGCTTTAATTCCCATGGATCTGTGAAGAGACCAGCACAGATAAAATACATCATACTCTATTAACTCAAGTACAATGCAGTGTATTATTTCTGCTGGAATATTAGATCGTACAAATGATCACAGGCTATGATGAATGTATTATAAGTAGTAAAAATCCAATAACAACTGTGTATCAATAATGGAAACTAAATTGGCAGATAAGTACATACCAGATTTGTTTTTGTATTCAATATCATAACTGGTAATGATGCTATTTCCATCAAACCTCTGGGTCCATCTTAAATTCATACTGCGATCTTTTACCTCACGCACTTCTAACTCAGGAGGATCAGGGGGCTCTAGAGCAAGGAAATAAAACAGAAGTGAGGAAACAAGCAAGGAAGAGGACCAGAAAGGGGACACAGCAAAATGATAAATTATTGATTTTGTTTCAAGTGTATCATGGTAGACATGAATGTGGTCTTCATGGCTGATTATCTTACCTTGAACAGTCAACTGAATGAGGCCACGGCCCTCTCCATAGGAGTTGATAGCATGACATGAGAAGAACACGGAGTCCCCACGCTCAGCTGGCTTCAGCTACAGAAAGAGAGATTGAGGAAAATAAAAAGAATGAGAAGAGAAAGAGAGAGAGAGACAATAAAAAAAGTATAAAAGAGAAACAATTTAGCATTGTACTATTTTATTGAGATGCTGTACTCTTTTTCTCAAAGTGGTCTTAACCATTATTGATACACCAATATATTAGAAAATGTATGATAGTATTGTATTTTGTGCCTAATATCCCAAGTGTCATAAAGCCTTTCATTTCTAGATATGGTCCCTGAGTGATTCATTATTGACATTCCTTTAAATATCTTTGATTTACAGATTATGTATATGTGAGTATCTCACCTTCAGCGTGGAAATGACCTCATCACTCTTCTCATTCGGACTAGTGGTGATCGAGTAGCGAGGGTTACGGTCAGGGTCGATGACAGTGTCCCCACGTTCCCAGCGAATGATAATAGGGTACTCACCCCGGGCAGTGCAGTTTAGTTCTTTATTCTGTCCTTTTATAGCCATAGTTGTGTTAGGATGGGAAGTGATCATGGCTGGGACTGGAGCGAGAGAGAGAGAGAGAGAGAGGTGCATGATATAATAGACAACATAGCGAAAGAAATTAGTAAAAGGGAAAGTAGAGGAAGTGAAGAGTTTTATTAGAATTAGAATGTTTGTGTGACTTTTTCAGTAACACTGCTCAGACTGCTCTCTTATCCTTTACACATGTACGGGAGAGCAAACACACACACACACACACACACACACACAGTTTATTGATTACAAGAGAAATCTGGTGGTTTGTTTTCATCACTTATTTATTCTGCCCTCCTTTCACTAAAGGAAACAAGCAGAATTGAGGGCAACAGACGAGAGGAATAGTTTAATCAATAACACAAACACATCTTCAAAGACAGAGGAAGAGACAAAGAGACTGACCGGGAGTCAGTGAATATGTCTGTCTAAACTGCTGCATAAGAAAAATAGGAACATACAGTACAGTAAAGGATCCTACCCATGCTATCCTTTGTTAAAACATATTCTTCAATTTGCCTTGCTTACCACTCAAATCAGTCTAAACCTATTTATAGACCTGATTTAAGAGTTCTATCTGATCTCTCAGATTCACACCTCTTTGGATGTAAAGATTTAATATTAATAGAGATTAATATTTCATTTGGTTAAGCACTGTCGCCTTGCACCTCCAGAGTCCGTGTGCATGCATGTTCTCCCCATGCTTGGTAGGTTTCCTCCGGGTACTTCCTCCCATAGTCAAAAGACATTCAGATTAGGCTAACCGGCATTCCCACATTGTCCATAGTGTGTGAATGAGCATTGGGAATAAATCCAATGGTCACCATTGACCTCTCTGATCCCTAGTTGAACTACAGAGGTTCCTAGATGGATGGATGGGTGCAATATTATATTTATACCGAAAATATTCAAACAACTAGGATACATTTAGTGTAATTTAATCTCAGTATAAATACAGCTGTTCTGTCAAACCCTCACAGGTTTGTTAGAGAACATTAGTGAATAAACAGCACCATTAGTCCCAAGGAACACACCAGACAAGTTAGGGATAAAGTTGTGGAGCAGGGTTTAAAGTAGGGTTAGGTTATAAAAAAATATCCCAAGCCTTGAACATCTCACGGAGAACTGTTCAATCCATCATCCAAAAGTGGAAGGAGTATGCCACTTACAACTACAAACCTACAGTACCAAGACATGGCCGTCCACCTAAACTGACGGGCAAGGAGAGCATCAGAGAAGCAGCCAAGCGACCCATGGTAACTCTGGAGGAGCTGCAGAGATCCACAGCTCAGTTGGAAGAATCTGTCCACAGGGCAAGTACTGAAAAAGCCACAAGATATCCTGTTTGTAATTTGCAATAAGCCATGTGGAGTACATAGCAAACATGTGGAAGAAGGTACTCTGGTCAGATGAGACCAAAAATTTTAACTTTTTGGCCTAAATGCAAAATGCCATGTGTGGCAACTAACACTACACATCACCCTGAACATGCCACCCCACTGTGGACCATGGTGCGGGCACCGTCATGTTGTGGGGATACTTTTCTTCAGCAGGGGGAGGAAGCCTGATCAGAGTTGATTCAATTGAGAATCTGTGGTAAGACTTGAACACGCTCTCCATCCAATCTGACTGAGCAAAAGCTGGTAGAGACACCCCAAAATACTTGCTGTTGTAACTGCAGGGAATGGATAAGACCATTTTTTTGGGGGGTCATATTTGATCATATAAAAAAATACATTTACATTTGTAGTTGTAACATGACAAAATGTGGAAACGTTCAAGGGGTATGAATACTTTTGCAATATACTATATCCAGCTTTGGGAAACAATTCTACCACCAATTTAACCCCTAAACACAGCACATTATTTCCATTTTCCTGGCTTATATTAGGTCACTGTTGTCATGAGGTTCTTTGGTTTCTTCCTACCTCAAAAACATGCTGGCAGTTGGAATAGCTATGCTAAATTGTTGCTAGGAATGAATGACTGTCAAATGTGTGTGGGAATGGTACCCAGTGAATCGAGCCCCCACGCAGAGTGGATTCATGCACTGAGCCCAGTGTTCCCAGTATACACTTAGGAACCACTGCAACCCAGGATAAAGTGGTTATTGAATGAATAAATTTGATCTTCCATTCTGACTATATTTCTGTTTGGTTTCCTCATGATAGCTAGGTGTCTAGCAGTGTAGTACTCAGGGTTGTGGGTGTGGGTTTCCTCCAGGCTCTCTGGCTTCCATCCGCCATCCGAAAACATGCCATAGAATTGGCAATTCACTAGCATTACATTCAGGGCATATTCATCTGTCTGCCAGGATAATATCACAGGACAATACGAAGGAACACCTAGATATGTCTTACGGAACAGACTCCGTGTGAAGCTAGGCCCAGGGATGACATCCAGACTTCACATTCAGCTGTTGTAGACTGGAGAGGCCCAGCTGGTGATTCAGCAACCCAAAAGCCAGTTGGACTACCCTGTCGTGAAGACAGCAATTCTGCATGATGCAGCACAATGCCAGGAAGAACACTTTTGTCAGTTCCAGGAGCTGACTTTTTTTGTAATTTGTCCCTTGATTTTGTCCCTAATTTAGTCAGGTCCAATTCCTGCCCATCACTGTTAAGGCACTCTCCCATCAAGGCGACAGCTACCAACCAGGAAGGGTGAAGACTATCACATGCTTCCTTAGAGTGCGAAAAGCAGCTCATGTTGGGGATGGCATAACACACTTGGAGGAAAGTACTATTATCCCTTCCGCTTGGCCATACAGATAACCATGATAAACTAATGCCACCATGGCTGATGTTAGAGTGCGACTATGCCACCACTCCCTTCTCGAGAGAGCTTGGCCAATCTGCTACAGACAGCTTTAGTGTCATCCAGGAGTTAAACCTGTGATCTCTGGATGATAGTGGCGAATGAACACTTCACTGCTGTGCCACTCAAGAGCTAGGAGCTGACATTTGGGGAAGGGAATTATTTTTTGCTCTTACCCAGTGGCTCCTCAACTTCTGCAAGTGGTAACCTAGATACAACCCTAAGAGAAGGTTGTTAAAATTGTGATATTGGAAGTGTTTATGCTTGATTAATCCAATCTGTTATGCAGATGCTGGTACAGTAGGTGGATTAAATGAGGGTGCTCTTTTGAGTCTGGTTCAGCTCAAGGTTTCTTCCTTATGCCAGGTACTTACTGGTCACACAGTGTGTTAAAAAAATCATATTCAAACATATGTGGGAAACAGACAGCAGATTAACCCTCAAAATTATTAACCAACAGAGAAAGTAGCAGCAACTGATGATCTGATGATGACGGAAAGACACAGGAAGAGTTGGGACCAAAAAAAATAAACATGGAATTATACCGTGATCCTGCTTTGAGACTATCTGAGAACAAAGGTTGCGGTGGGATTTTGATCAAGTTTACTTCCCTGCAAGCGGCATACAAATATCAAAGTACCACAAGGTGACTTGTTTCTGCCTGCAGCCAGCATTATAGCTCACCTAAGGTCAAAAGAAAAGCGGTGGTGTAGTGGTTAGCACTGTCACCTTGCGCCTCCAGGGTCTGGGTTTGATTCCTGCCTCAGTGTCTGTGTGCATGGAGTTTGCATTTTCTCCCTGTGCTTGTTGGGTTTCCTCTGGGTACTCCAGTTTCCTCCCAGGGTCCAAAACATGCAGATTAGGTTAATTGGTGTTCCCAAACTGCCCGTTGTGTGTGAATGCATGTGTGACCAGAGGTCCTACCACGGTTGTGAAAATGGGAATAAATACAATGATCACCATTGGCCTCCACGGTCCCTAGTTGGGCTACAGAGTTTCCTAGATGGATGGATGGATGGCTACAGATAATCAGTCAATGGGTTGCCACTGCGGACCATCCGATCTGCACACCAAGTGGCACAGGTTTTATGCCGGATGTCCTTCCTGGATGGCTACAGATAATAAGCAAGTCAAAAGAAGACTGGAAGTGTTGAGCTCATGAAGGATTGACCATTCCAGTGTAGAACCATTCTATCCCTCAGTGAAGGCATTCACATTTATTAGGTATTTGGCAGACGCTCTTATCCAGCACGACTTACATTTTTATCTCATCATACATCTGAGCAGATGAGGGTTAAGGGCCTTGCTCAAGGGCCCAACAGTGGCAACTTGGTGGCTGTGAGGTTTGAACCTGGGATCTTCCGAACCGTAGTCCAATGCCTTAACCACTGAGCTACCCCTGGCCCAATGCAAAATTTAGGTTAGATGTGTATCCTCTGCCTCTTATTCACAAGATTCTAGATTGGCTTGGTGTCACTTATTTTTAATTCATCCCAAGTTTTGATCAAGAGTAATCATCAGATACACTTGCAAAAGTAGCACTGAGATGGGATGAAGGGGTCATTGTTGCTGTTGCGCCTTTAAGCTGACAGCAGAGGCAGTCCCAGAGGTAAAATAAGATCTCTATGAAAGGGTGGGACGCTGATGCTGTTGTGTAACGTGTCACACCTCTTCGGATTCTGGGAACAACAGCATGCTTCTTGAAAGGACACACTGACGTGGTTTTACACCGGATTGGTGGGTTCAGTGTGACTCACCAAAGGCGAACGAAGGCTCTATGTTGGGAGGGAGGTTTTTAGCACCTTTTTAGTGTGATTTCTGTGTGAAAGTGTCTTATGTTTGTTTCCTGTCTTCGTCTGTCTGACAGAGAGCATAGAAGAGCTGTTGTAGTTTAGAGAGAGCTGGAAAGTGGAAACTTATAATTTATTTGTACAGTATGTTTTGTTTTAATATGATTATTATTATTATTATTATTATTATTATTATTATTAATAATAATAATAATAATAATAATAATAATAATAATAATAATGTTATGGATATATTTAAAATATACAGTTTAGGCTGAATGTTTTAATTTATGTAGCTTCTTTCATAGATGCCACCATAAAAAAGTACTTACTTTTGACTGTAAGCAGCATGCTCTTGCTAATATCTGAGCCGACACCATTGCTGGCCTGGCACAAATAGTATCCACGGTCCTCCTCCAAAACATGTCGGATCAGAAGAGAACCATTAGGCATGATCTGGATGCGGCCAGTCAGAGGAACTGGGTGGTACTGCTGTGGGTTTCCAATACCTGAAAATGTTAAGACTGTATCATAAAAGAATGCACAGTGGTGGATCAGCATACGAATTGAAACTGTTCTGAAGGCAAGTTTTTAAGACAATAATTCATATCTTGAAATGCATTTTCCCATAGGAAATAATGTAAATGCAGATAATCTGGTTCACCCAATAATATTACTAATATTACCAATTTTAACCAACATTAAACATCACAACATTCATTTATGATTTCTCTCGTCTTAAATTATTTTCTTCTTGCTACCGTCCTTGCTAACATGCTTGGGATCCGTGGTGGTACAGTATGTCTTCACTAAATCTTGCACAAAATCTACAAAAAAATATGTACACTCGCTTTCCTTGGCTTTTGGCATGGACATAAACAAGCTCCCGGATGTACTGCATGTGCAACTTAACTGGTATTGGTTCGGCTCGGTTCGGTCGTTTGTATGCCGAAAATGCTTTGTATGCCAATGCAAATTGAATTTCTTGCAAAATTTCAGTTCTTAAGGCGAAAATTCATGAGGTGGCGCGTTTGTATGCCAAGGTACCTCTGTGTAATATTTTTTTTACTGAAGAATGAAGGGCCAAACTTGAAAATATCTATTATTTAGTGACAAGTTATTCCATAATCGATCATTGGTTTGAGTAAATCGATGTTATTACAAATTAGAAATTGCACTATAAACACAGCATAAGTCTATAGTTTCTCTGAATGTTTCATAGTAAAAAAAAAACAATACCTTTGGCATGTTTCCACATGACTTTAGGAGGGGGGTAACCATCCACAGAACAATTTAGAACCCCAGACTTTCCATAAATCCCATCCTGGTTGTTAGGCTGCACTCGGAAACGAGGGGGGACTGTAAGATAAAAACATTTCATTAATTTGACCAAGTAAATAGTTCAATATAAGCATATTATTACCTTCTGTTTAAATTTTACATGCAAGGCTGAAAATATCCCAGTGTTATTATTTGACAGTCACTGTTACTAAACTTGATAAAATCCCCATCTTTTTCAGACATAACCTTCAATGTCTTGCTGGAGGGTCAGCACTTATTTATGATCTGCAGTTTCTATTATTTCTCATTTCATTGTCTTGACTTTACCTTTCCTGCCTTAAAGGCTAGTGGAAAAAATATGAGTAAATATGCTTATATTATCTCACCAGTGACAATAAGCTGCCTTTCAGAGCTGACGGTGGCTGCATCATTGCTGGCAATGCAAGTGTAGTTGCCGTTGTGCTTTAAGGAAACTTTGGAGATCTGTAGCGAGCTCATGAACTCCTTGGTCTCAATGGTGACACCAGAGGTGCCAGACACGATCTCCTGGCCGTCTTTGCGCCATGTAATTCGAATGGGCATGTCGCCGGACGAAACTACACATGCTATGTACATCAGTTTACCGATTGACGTAGGTGGAAAGTCAAAAGGCTGAATGAGAGGGGGAACTAAGAAATTGATAGAGATAGGAAATATAAGAAGAGGACAAGAAAAAGACAGAGAGGTTTGGTGTTCAGAAGGAAAATTGATATGTATACTTCTGGGCAGTGGTGACTTCTCTATGGTCTGTAGTGAAACACAAACCCTCACAACAACCTCCCGCCACCCCACCCCCCCAACCCAACTCAGACACACATGCACTACCTCCTTCTCCCTCCAGACCATAATAGCTGCTCTAATTAGAGCCCAATTGGCATGGGGAATAATGGTGTTGCCATGGAAACCGAGGGAGGGGGTCCAACTGAAGACATCTGGGGGATTTAATCTGGGGCTCGTTAAAATTCAGTTAATTAAATCAGAGACATGACAAGACAAGCAGCACACTATACTATCTCCACACTGGAGTCAGTGTTCCCTTGTACTGACTCACATGGACACACAAACATGAATACACACATACACAGAATATGGACAATACTGTTCTAAAATGTTATTTAAAAATCTTTATTCAAAAAGTATTCAGTATGATAAGCACCATAACAGATTTGAAGTCTGTAGACCCCAGACGTATGATGTGATGGTAGTTCTTTATACTTGCAGAATATGCTTTGGATCGGGTTTGGAATTGCACACAGGAACAGCTGCTAACCTTTGACAGTGACATAGACGGTCTGGCTGATAGAGAGCTGGGGTTGGATGAGCACACTGCACAGGTATGCGCCCTCATCCATTCCTTTCTGCACATCACTGAGCTTGAGTGTACCGTTCTCATATACCACCTGCCGATGGTTGTCTGGCAACAGCATGCCATCTTTGTACCACTTGATGGAGTAGTATGGGTAGCCGATCACACGACAATTGATGAAGGTGTTGCGCCCAGCCACGGCTGTAATGTTGCGCATGGCCCTGATACTTGGGGGGCCTGAGAGAGAAAGAGGAAGAAGGAAAAAAAAAAAAAAAACAGGCAGAAGTAGAGAGTGATGAGGTGTGGTGGATGGAATTAGAGGCATTAAGGTACATATAGAAAGGAAGTTGAGGAGTCAGGATTATATAGAGAAAGAGAAAAGGTGACAAATTGATCAGAAGGTGTGATGAAGAATAAATGAGATGAAAGGAAAGAATAAAGAAGAGACAGATGCAAGAAAGATGGAGTACAGGGTGTAATGAGGATAAATAATGGAAAGGAGATAGGCTTTAGATTGCTCCGTAAGAGCATAATGAATGTGTGCACATATCTTTGTGTGACTATAACATATGAAAATATTTTGTATACTTTTTCTTATTTCTGATGTAACAAGCAAAGTAAACTAAAATGTAGTACAGTGGCACCTCGTCTCACGAATTTTCGCCTTATGAACCAAAATTTTGAAAGGAATTTTCCTCGGCATATGAAGCATTTCCGGCATACGAGCACATAACTGAGTTTAACCGAACACTGGTGAAAAGTTATGAGTTACGTCCGGGAGCCGTTCAAAACTTGCTTGCATTAATGGAAAGCCAAGCTATGCGAGTTTACATATTTTTTGTGGATTTTTTTTTGCATTTTGTGCCAGATTTAATGAAGACATACATGTACATCAGCAAGAACGGTAGCAAGAAGAAAACGCTTTTTTAAAGCAGCCGATATCAAGAGGAATCATAAATTACGGTTCAGTGAAGTTTAATGTCTATTTATGTCATATTTTACTTTATTTTAAATGTTTTAATTGTTTTATATGTAAATATATGATTATGGTGAAGGAATTGGTAATATTGGTTATATTTTTGAGTGACTGGAACGAATTATCTACATTTACATTATTTCCTATAGGAAAATGTGTTTCACAGTACGAATTTTCACCTTAAGAACTCGCCTCTAGAATGGATTTAATTCATATGCCGAGGTACCGCTGTATGTCGAATCCATCTTCCTACATCACATTAGTACAAATTAATTTAGCATTACTTTACAAAAAAAAAAAAAAAAAGCATCCCAAATACACATGGAAAAGGGTTTATGAAGTGATGAGAACAGAGGCTTTCAGAAATGATCATACCTGCTAACCAGTTAACATTCATGCTAAGGTTACCCTTGTGGTCCTATTAGATTGATGTCAAAGTGTTGGAGATGTTCTAAGAGTTAGATTATATTAATGTGGGGATATCACTTTAGCTTTATAATAAAAAACAATCGCTGCATCTCTTTATGAAGAAGCGTATGCTATGTTCCCGAAGGTCTCTGTTCTCAGAACGAATGGAGAGGAGAGAGATGATCGTCGGAGCATTATGGCAAATGCTGGGAAGAAAAAGGACTACATAAGAGTCACAGTAAAAGTAGTATGAAATACAAGGAGAATTGGATTTTTTCCCAAAATGGGTGGAATGCATATGGAGATTTACATATGGAGGTTTTGAGTATACAAAATTTTTGTCTTCTCTGCCCTTCTTTCTTGCCATCTTTTGCCTTTCTGTCTCTCTGCTCTGTGTGTGTTGAGCTTTGTCATAACTCTGACAGTCAACGCCTGATGTATTATTCAACAAAAACTGTCATACAGTATCTCTCTCTCTCTCTCTCCCTCTCTCAATGTCCTCCTCTCATCTTTATGTTTTTTCCTTTGGAAAAATTGGAATTCACGAACTCTCTTAAAAGTTCATTCAATAATAAAGGGTCTATTCTGCTTTGAGAAAAAGTACACTGAGCTTTGTGCTTGTTTTTGAGTGCGGCTGCATTTAGCTGAAAATGCATATATTACTGCCTGGCAGTCTGTCACCTTAAACTTGCAGATGTTTTTATATCTTAGTGGGGACCACAAGGACAGGAATATCTGACAGCTTTACCCTTTGAGGGACAGTTGGCTGGTACCATCAAGAAAAATGCTCCTTTACAAAATTTCAAGAGCTGAAATGTTTTGTTAAGGTGTAGGCTAGAGCTCTGTGTGTGTGTGAGTGTGAGAGTGTGTGTGTGTGGGTAATTGACTCTGATACCAGATCTCATATTCACTACAAAGAAATATAATATGTCTTCTTAGAAAGACATAGCTGTCATAAAAAGAATGAGAGACAGAGATGGAGAGCAAAGAAGAACCAACGAGGCACTGCTATCAGCAAGCCTGGCAAATAATCCCTTCTCTCAGATGGTGACTTCCCTCGCTTCTCCTCTCCTCTGATGTGGCCTAACACCCATCCTCGCCTGGCCGAAAAAGCTTCTCTGTATGCTAGCTCATTATATTTCCAATAATTGCTAAACCACATCACATTTCTTGCAAGAGAATAAGGGTTGAGATGGAGAGACAGTTGTGATATGTGTGTTTAAGTGGGAATGCTATCGAAATAAAAAGATCTATGTATGACATTTGACAGAAAGAATGACAAACAGCTAAAAAGTTGGCTAGTTGGCTGAAGTAGACGTACACCATCCACAAACATCAGGAAGTGGAATGTATTAATCAAACTCAAGAGATTTGGACAGGTAAATGAGGAGTGGGTGGGTGAGTGGGTGAAGTGATGGTAAAAGAAGGTTATGGGTTTAAGCCACCCTCTAACAGCTGAGATTGAAAAGTAGACAGGCACCTCTTACGTTTATGCGCGCTTGGTACTCGGCGCTACCGGCCGAGTTGCGTGCAGCGCAGCGGTACACGCCCCCGTCGCGGATCTGCGGGTTGCTGACGTTAACGTGTGATACAGTGGAGCCATCCGAGAGCGTGTACTGACTGGCCCGGTGCGCCGAGTCCCGAGCAATTGGCTCATCATCCAGGGTCCAAGTTATGGTGGGTGGAGGGGCGCCTTTGGCTGCACACATTAGGGAGAAGGGTTCACCTGGTGCCACCACACGTTCGCTGAAGGACGAGACGATCCTTGGGGTGCCATCTGCAGATTCGAGGGAGGGAAGATATAGGAAACACAACAAAGAAAGAACAAAGTGGAGGTGTCGGTTAAATAGAAGTGTATTATCACCAAAAGCGATACAAAGAACTAATTTCATTCTGTACCCCATGACAACTCACCTTCCAGCAATATAATGGAGAAGTCCTGGGCGGTTTGACCCTTGCGGGTAGCAAAGCACTGGTAAGCACCCGAGTGTCTTTTCTGGGCAGCAGTGATGAAGAGTGTCTCATTGTTGGTGCCCTGAATGGAGAAGTGCTGGTCAGGATTTACAGGCTCTGTATTCCGGAACCAGGACACTGTGAAATGAGGGGAACCTTGAACGGCGCAGGACAGGATCACCGTACTGCTGATACCTGTCTTCAAGTTTTTAGGGGAGACAGTGACCCTTAGTGGCTCTAGGGAGAGAGGAGAGTGGAGGACAAAAAAATGGTAGTAAAGATATTTATAAACAGATGTTCAACAACTGATTCTACCTCTTGCCCAATGGTAAATAAGTACTTGTTTGTTTTAGATAGTACAATAAAAATTTTGATCAATTGCAGTCAACTTTCAGCAAGCCATTTCCTCCTATAGCAGTTTCAATTTAGTTACTAACAGTGTTGGGGGGGCGTTACTAAAGTAACTAATTACATTACAAAATGACTGTCATTAAAAAGTAATCAGTTACATTACAGCGTTACTTTCTGATAAAAGTAACTAGTTGGAGTACTTTTCCATTGCAGAAAATGAAAACTCCTTTGTGATTCCTCATGCATGTTGTTTTAGTCAAGACCGTTATAATTATTCTACTATTAACATTCAGTAATCTGTTAACTACTAATACCCCTATCTCACCTACGCGGTTTGGCTGCAAGTACGATTCATCGTGATTCACGGCGAGTTTTGGTGCTGTGATTATTTCCGTGCGTCGGTCCTCGCATAGTCAAACCGCATAGGTGAGATAGGGGTAGAAGAGCAGGAATAACAGAGGGGGGTTATCGGGGGCGGGGCTTGTAGGACGACTTTCACACACACACACACATGCACAATAACGGATTGCGAATGACTGCTGCCTGGCTCACGGATTGCATAAATTGTCGGAATAATGGATTATATTTTTGAAAAAGTAACTAAATAACTGAGTTCTTAAATGGCAGACCTAACACGTTAGATTACTCGTTACATCAAAAAAGTAATCCAAGTACTCTAATGCGTTACACCCAACACTGGTTACTAAATACTGCATTTTATACGATCCACTTTGTTAACTTGGTTTTACCAAATGTAATAATGTGCAAATTCCTGTATAAAATAAGTATTAGTATTTGTTGATAAAAGTAGAAGTAGAAGAATAGTATTAGGGATATTCAAATGAACAATATTTGGAATTCTCAGGGTATTTGACCGTATCACTAACACTTTACATCTGATTCTACAGAATCCAGGTTACAGTACAGAAAAAACAGAAACGTATAGACAGAAGGAGGGGGACAGAGTCACGTGAGAAGAGGGAAAGAAAAAGAAAATGTCAGTGAGCAATAAGGCAGCTGGTGTTATGTGCTGGGGGCTTAGTGTGTGAATGTGCGGGTGTTTGTGTCATCCGAACTGCTCGCCTTGTCAGAGTGTGTGTGTGCGCACTGGAATGATCTGCCCACTGGCTAAATGTCCAGAAGTCCACCACACTTCCTGCTCTACACTATTGTCTCTTCCCTCCCTCAACCTCCTTTACCATGTTTTTATAACAAACTGAAATGGTCCTTTTCACTTCTCTCACACACACACACACACACACACACACACACACACACACACACACACACACACACACACACACACATTATATAGCACAACCTTCCTTCCCCCTTGTACATTTCCTTTCTTATGGACAGAAGTAAAGTGACAGAAAGTCTAGACTGCCAGTACCATTTTGTCTACATCTCTCTTTCTCTCTCTCTCTCCCCTTATTTTCTTCCAATTTAGACGTGCGCCTGCCCTGGTCTGTTTTAGATGTTCCAAAGTTTCCAGATGCAATTTAATCCACCCGACTTTTTCCACTCATATTTGTATCTCAGTCTCAGTTTTTCTCTCTATCCATGATTTTAGATCAAACTGTCTTCATTTTCGGCTACTTTTAATTGAATTTGTTATCCAGAGGTCTTGAAGAGCCATGTCCTGAGGGACAAGAACTGCCCTAATGCCACAAGTGGAATCTAAAACCTAGGTGATTTGAATGTTGATGGGTTTATTGTTATGCCTGATATATAGACTTCTTGGACTTCTAGAGTTCCATTAAATTTGTTGGTTGTCTGGGACAGACCCCACTATACCACATTATCCATGATTGTTTTAAAAGGGTTAAGGCTCCAAAAAGCCTAATTTGAACAATTTCACAACCAGTTTTGATCTGATTTTGGGGTCATTACCCTGTTGAAATACTCAATACTGTCCAGGTTTCAGGGGCTAGCTGATGATTTGAGTTTATCCTGAAGATCTCTAAGGTAGAGTAGACCTCCTCCTTCTTTATTCCATCTACTTTGTGTGATACACCAGTTCCACTGGCATCCTCTGCGTAACTTTAGTTTGAACTGATCCTTAGGATCTGCAGTTGTTAGAAATGGCTCCAAGAGACCTTTTTAACTTGTATTCATACTGTATACTGTACTGTATACCATCCTCTTCCTCAGTCCTTGGACTTTCCCTGTGTACTACTGTATGTGCTGGTCAATGGGTTCCACCAAAGAAGCACCCAGCTATAGTCAATCATGATCACTTACAGAAATTGATGGGCCTTGGAACATGGCAAATTAAAATATATTTTATGACATTTATCACAATAATCATACACAAAGATATCACATGTAAATACAAAATGCAGTTTTTAAATAATGATTTCATTTATTAAGAAGAAAAAGCTGTCCCAACCTGCCTGGCCCTGTCTTTCACATTACTGTGGAAGAATTTTGGCCCCCTCTTCTTAGCAGAATTGTTTTCATTCTGCCACACAGGACATTTTTTTTAGCCTGAATGGTCTGTTTAAGAATCTCAATTTAATTTAAGTCCAGACTTTGACTAGGCCACAACAAAACCCTAATTTATAATTTTTTGAGCCATTCAGACTCGGACTTGCTGGTGGTTTTCGCACCATTGTGTGTTTGTGACCAAGCGTGCTCGAGCTTGTGGCGCAAACTGATGGCCGAACATTCTTTTTTTTTTTGGATTTTCTGGTAGAGCCCAGAATCCATGGTTCCATCAATCATGGCAAGTCGTCCCGGTCATAAAGATGCTTTTTGAAACGCTGTGTTAGTTTTATGCCAAATGTAATGGGACGCACACCTTCCAAAAAGATTATGTGACCGTAGACTGAAGAAGCTACTTGGATAAGTAGTGAAACCTTTCTACTAAACTTAGAAGAAGTCCAGTTGACATGAATCAACTTCCAGGCACCATCCAAAAAGTTTAACCTTTGTCTCATGAGCCCACAAAGTATTTTGGGGACAATCAAGATGTTTTTTGGCCAATGTGAGACAAGCCTTTGTGTTCTTTTTGCTCAGCAGTTTGCTCACCTTAGACCTCTCCCATGGATGCCATGACCACTGAACACTGACCTTAACTGATGCAAGCAAGAGAGGCCTGCAGTTCTTTAGATGTTGTTCTGGGTTCTTCTATGGGTTCCTGGATGAATCATTGTTGTGCTCTTCGAGTAATTTTGGTAGGAAGGCCACGCCTGGGAAGGTTCACCACTGTTCCAAGTTTCCTCCATTTGTGGATAATGGCTCTCATCGTGGTTCACTGGAGTCCCAATGCCTTAGAAATTGCTTGGTAACCCTTTCCAGACTGATACATGTCAATAATTACGTTTCCCCATATAGAGCCAGGTAGGTTTTGACACTTTTTTTCCCCTTAATAAATGAAATCATATATTTAAAAGTGCATTTTGGGCCTCCGAGTGGCGCAGTGGGTTAAAGCACTCGCCCTATCATCTGGGATCGCAGGTTCGAATTCCGGTGATGCTGTTTTCCTCTCACAGCCGGAGGCACAGAGAGAGCTAAATTGGCCGAGCTCTCTCAGGGGGGGCGGGGGGAGG
>JAQMYK010000003.1:23304296-23315848 GCA_030014345.1 Clarias buthupogon
CCACAAACAGGAAGTTAATATCACCAACCATTCCCATTTTATTAAGGTGTATCCATATAAATGGCCCACCCTGTACACTCCACAGTTCAAGATATAGACACCTGCCCCTTAGAACCATTTGTCAGCCTTCTACAAGCTGTTGCCTCTGGGTTTAAGGCATACAATGTTGTAACATTAGTCAATCCATTTCAGGGCCCCAGACATGTTCCATCATGGCAATGCAGCTGCACACAAACATCATGAACATGTTTGGAGTGAAAAACTCAACTGGCCTGCACAAACCCCTCACTTCCACTCCACTGAACACCTTTTGAATGGACTTGGAATGCTGAGTGCACGCCTGGCCTTCTGACCTAATGTCAGTGTCTGACTGCACTAAAAATCCCACCAGCCATGCTCCAAAACCTAGTCGAAAGCATTTACAGAAAAGCAGAGTCAGAAGTCTATAAGTCTATAATATGATGACCAACAAGGACTTAAGAAATAATCACATTGTATACATACTGTATTACTTATAGGCCATACCGCTTTATCCTGTATTCAGGGTCGCGGGGGCCTGGAGCCGATCCCAGGAGACTTAAGGCATGAGGCGGGGTACACCCTAGACAGGGTGCCAATTCACATACTATGGGCAATTTGGGAACACTAATCTGCATGTCTTTGGACTGTGGGAGGAAACCGGAGTACCCGGAGGAAACCTACCAAGCATGGGGAAAACATGCAAACTCCATGCATACACAGACGGGAATCGAACCTGGCTGGGAATCGAACCCACACCCTGGAGGTGCGATGGCGACAGTGCTAACCACTACGCCACTGTGCCGCTTTTCACTATTTACCATTACAAAACTTACCATTTTCTATTCGAACTTAGTTATCTAGGCTAACAGATAATATTTGGGCAAATGACTGCATTAAGAGGATGTTTGCCAATATTTATTTATCAACTCAGAGTTATTTAAAATATATAAATTAATAAATACTTAAACTCATATGAATTCTCAGCTATGTGTATAATTGTGTCTGGCTCTTTGTGAACTCATGGACCACAGCACGCCAGGCCTTCCTAGATGCTGTCCATGGAGTTTTCTTAACAAGGACACTGGAGTGGGCTGCCATTTCCTTTTTCCAGAGAACCATCTACAGGCAATTTGAAAATACCAGTTGGCCTAATCTGCATGTCTTTGGACTGTGTGAGGTAACCAGAGAACATGGAGAAAACCCACCAAGCACGGGGAGAAGATGCAGACTCCATGCACACAGATGTGATGTGGAGGTGCAAGGCGACAGTGCTAATCACTAAGCTGCCATGTGTCTATTACCTGTAATAGATTGCAGCCTAATGAGTGTGTGAGTGTGTGTATGTGTGTGTGCCCTGAGATGGATTGGCACCCTGTCCAGGGTGTACCCCGCCTTGTGCCTTAAGTCTCCTGGGATAGGCTCCAGGCCTCCCGCGACCGTGAATACAGGATAAAGCGGTATAGACGATGAGTGAGTGAGTGAGTGAGATTGCAGCCTTTCGCAATTAAATCCTTTCACAGGTCCCTATTGCGATTTTCATTTTTTTATGCTGTGCTGTAATTAACTGTGCAACACTAACACAGATATTTATTTGCAAAAAAATAAAAATAAAAAAATAAATCGAAAATCATTTATCATTTTCCTTCTAGTTCACAATCATGTGCCACTTTGTGTTCGTCCGTTACATAAAACCCCTTCATAAAAAAATTACGTTTGTAGTTGTGACAAAATGTAAACAAAGTTCAAGGGGTATGAATACTTTACAGAAAATAACAGAAAGGTCTAACAGACAGCTCTTCAGCTGTGCAGCCTTAACCCAAATTACAGTAGAAATAGCTGGTAAGGGAAGCATTAAAGTATCAGTAATCTCACAAAAGCTGTTTTGAATACTTCATTTTGATAGGAGAATAAATAGGTCATGGCACCTCCACTGAAATATGTACTTAAACTACCTAAACTACCATGCTGTTTGCATAGATGTACATATACTGTAGTATATGGGGAGTGATGAATAAAACACAAAGATGTCCATGTCAGCATGGCTGTAAATGTGCCACTAAAAATGTTTTTATTTTACTAAGTCTCAGTTGTCCTTTTTTTTTACTGATAGAACGTGTTGGATCCGATCAAAGTGAATTTATGAGACAGTGAATGTACATTCACTAGCACTAATTGAACGCCCTCCATTATATTTATGTCAAAAATGCCTGGATTATCTCTATTCTTGTTATTCGTTTTGTGTTCAGATGTACAGTGGTATATGTGTTTTTATGCAATTAAAGTCACTTCAGATACCTAAACCCTTCAGCCGCACAGTTAGTCATATTTCTAATCCAGCATATATGCATATACAGGGAGACAACTAGCTTTTTGAATTTAAACATCAGGGTGACCTATAAAATATGTAGTATGTATGCAACAGTATGGATAAAACATGAAAAAGATTAAAGCCTTACTGGGGTGGGGGTTTGAAATCTCTCTCTCTCTCTCTCTCTCTCTTTCAGTCTCTGTCTCCCATAGAACATGAAAGGATATGTTATGTGATTGGAATTTGTATGGTAGATGCAGAGTTAAAACCATCTAATCTCATTTCACATTTAACACAATGCAGAGGCTTCCCAGGATGATAATCACAGCGTGGTGGAGGCCCTTTCCTTCTCTCTGTCCCCAGACGGAGGCTGGATCGCAGAGGTCGATCTATGGAATGGATACAGATCAAACTAGGCCAGGTTACGGGTCAGTAGTCGCTGAAGAGCAACTATGTCTTATGCGAAAAATGAGCAAATGCGATATATTATTGCTTTTTGTTCAAGCTTTACATTGAAAAAGACTCAAGGTCAAAAAAACAAGGTCACTAAAGTGGATTACAGATTTCTGGTGCTTTGGCTAGGTTTTTGATAGGCATAAGGTTGATATGAACAAACAAAATGCATGTCTTTGAATCAACACTTTTTGAGGGGTTTATGGGTAACCATCTGTGCCCAAATTCAAAACTTTAACAGTGTATACTCATTCACTTTTAGGGGCAATTTGTAAAAAGCCACTTTATCTACTATCATTTTTTTTTTCTTTTTTCGGGTGAGGGGTGGTGAGGAGAGTGTCTGGACCCATATGGACACAGGGAGAAAATTTTAAATGTCCCACATACAGTAATCTGAGCTGGGATCAATCCAGGACCCCTTGGGGGGGGGGGTATAAAGAAACAATGCTGCCTGTTGTGACACTTTGACACCCACTTATTATACATTCTTTCTCTTTCTTTATAAAATATTTCTTGATCGATTATTTAACTCTTCTTTATTTGTGGTGAAAATCTTTTAAATACCAAATGCTCTCTTACTGTAGCTGTGAAATATTTATTTAGTTTCTCGTTTTTGGCCTCCTACTGAACATTTTTTCACATACAAGTATGATGGTAGACTGTTATGCAATCACTGATGCCCAACACCCTCACGTATTCACAAATACACAAATGCAGAAGTACAGTATGAACCAGGCTTCAGAGACAGAGATGAATATTATGTGGTTTACATTATCATAGCAATCTTTGTGCTCGAAAACAAGTGATATTCAAATTACATGTACAGTAATATGCTTTTTTTTTTGGTAACCTCATCATATTCCACTGCAGCTCAGTCTAAGAGTTTAACATGCTTCAGTACCAAAGACAGCTCCACTCCTTGCACACCTAACACAGAATCTAAGAACCCACATCCACTGATGGTAATCTGTGACACTGGTAAATATGAATGGAGAATTAACCCTGTGTGAAATGCCAACGAGACAGACAAACCAAAAACCTATATTTTAAGGTATAAGAAATATGAAAATGTACATATAGTGTTGGGGATGGACAAAAAAGCAGGTCAGTTAGTTCACCCCCTGGCCCCTCCTCTGTATTCGCCTTTACAGATTATACTGTACCACATTATCCCCTATAATAAAGATTGAAATGTCTGTAATCTCACAGTGGGGGTATGGCTAAGGGTCTGCACACTGGGGAGCAAATGGAGTTTGCTGGTTTTGTTTTTTGGTGCTGTTACTGATTTGTAGATGCTGCGTCTGTAGTTGTTTCATGTTTTTTATGAAGATAAATAATTATCGTTCATGTTTAAGGTCTGTGTTTTATTAAATATAAATTTACAATATTATAGTGACCTCATATTGTAAGAATTCATATTTTAGTCAACAAAATAAATAATACAATAAGGTACTTTAAATTCAGGCTTGACTTTTGACTTTTTTCTATCATTAAGTTTAGTATAAAAATAAAAAAAATCTTAATGCACATTAATCAAGGAGCCAACATTATGGAGCTTGTTGTTTAATAAAGCCTATAATAATTCAGAATTTTAAACAAGTACAGTATATCATGACAAGACAATTACATTTTCAAGAAATAATTACATGATCAAAAATGAATTTTTGTTTAAAATAATGCCATTTGTGTCTGCGTGTATATATTAATGTCAATATATTGTAATATGAGCGTGACTTGGACATGGTAATGCCAATATCAAGACAAAATTCCAAAGTGCGCTATTGTTTTTTGAAGATTTCTCACCTGGCAAAGTTATGGAAGTGTGTAACATTTACTGTTCCAAGATGTTTGGAAATAAACTAGGTGCTAGTCCTGCCACAGTGATTAAATGGGCAGATGTAAATAATGTAAAATAAAACGGAGCACACATTGCCTTTTTACAACAACAACAACAACAACAACAAAAAATACAAATCTACACCTTCATTACCATTGACCAGGTCTCTTAAAAAAAGAGACCTCATAAAATCCTGAAGTTGTGACAAAATGATAAGCGCCAAATACTATCACTCAGACTTTTTGGTTATGTAATCCCCCAGTGCTTTATATAATCTTATAGTGCATCTGTAGGTTTGACATTGATTTGACCATTATTTCACTTATATTCTCTTTAGAGCATGGTTGTGAGTGAGCATACAGTGAGGGGTTGAGCCTCATTTAGTTTCTAGGTGGGAGAAAATAAAAGGGGAAGAGAATATTTCAGACTGCACTCCTTTTGTTACACTTGACTGTCATCCATGGGCTAACGAAGCCTTGCAGCTCCCCGCCATTTTGCCTGCCATATGCACAAATGCCAAACGAGGAGAGAGGCAGGGGAAGCCAAGCTCCTTCGTTAATGATGCCTGTTTTCTTCCTTCCTTTCTCACACTCATAGTAACAATAAAAACAAGTGCAGAATACTTCACTTGCCTCACAAAATAAGAAATAAAAAAATGCTTAAGAAATGTTCTCTTGCTGGAGGAAAACTCTTGCTATAGATTTTCCTCTTTCACACTTTCTTTCTTTCTTTTCTTTCCATAGAGATCTCTAATTTTCTCAGCTTCTACCTATTTTAGCCAGTTGTAGTCATTAAGCAAAAATATGTGGTGTCATAGTTGCGGTGGCCATTTTAAATCCCCTAATTTGTGCTTTTGACACATTCCTCATCTAATTTTCACAAAACCAGCCTCAAAAGTATTATTGTGCAGTTGGGAAAATTCATTATCATGGGCAAATACATTTATATACTGTATCTTTTAACATTTTAATTCATGTATCTCTACTTTAAGGAATTGTTACGATCATATGTTTTCTTGGCACAACATCACAGGCTTAGGCAACATAAGGATGCCATTTTGTGGCACACTTTTTTGTAAACTCTACACATCGTTATGTACTAGGGTACATAATTAATATCTTTTTTTTTTCTTTTTCTAGATCAAAGGTACAGTATGTAACTGTTTTTTTTCTTTTAAATCTTTTTATTTTTATTTATCTCATATCACCCAACCTAATCTTATTGTAAAGATGTTCTCTGGCAGCAGTGCAGAGATACTATCCAAAGCTTGTCCTTCTAACCAGTCAAAGATTTTCAGACCCAGGGATGGACAACACGGCTGTCAATCAATACCTGAACACATACCCGAAAACTGAGCCTAATCTTCATGAGAAATTCCACCTTGTGTGTTAGGATTAATTATAAGAATTGAATTTGTCTATGATTGGTTATATCTTCAATCCTAGAGCACAAACTCATGACATCTTTCTGTTCTTGTCCTTGTCACTACTCTTACAAATGTTTTACTCGCTCATGAAATTGAATGTCTTTCTCACAACAGTAACTGTTGCTATTTGATAGCAACCAGCAGTTGATAGGCTAGCACTGCAATCCTTTCGATTTTAATACTGCCATATTAGCCATGTCCACTTTATTTGCACTGAAAGAAGGACCATCCAACGTGCCGGTGCCCCTCAGCCACTAGTGCTAATACAACTTGCTGGCTCGTTCTTATGTACTTTATAAAACATCATTGAAGGTATATCACACATTGTTGCGTGTCGGGATGTGGCGCCATTTTGTGCTGTGTTTATCTGTGCCTTATACATAGTACATTTTGTTTCCATCCATCCATCTAGGAACCTCTGTAGTACAACTAGGGACTGTGGAGCTCAATAGTGACCATTGCATTTATCCCCATTTTTATAACCGTGGTAGGACCTCCAGTCAACATTCACACACGCAGTCACACTCTACAGGCAATGTGGAATACTGATTATCCTAATCTGCATGTCTTTGGACTGTGGGAGGAAACCAGAGTACACGGAGGAAACCCACCAAGCATGGGGAGAACATGGAATCTCCACGCACGCAGACCCGGAGGTGGGAATTGAACCCGGACCCTGGAGGTGCAGGGAAATTTTATTGTGATGCCAAGCAAAGGTATTTGTACAAATTCATACAGATAAATAACATCAAGTCAAGTCAAGATAAATCCATATTACTTTGCAGCCGATGATTGGTATATAGGCCCTGATGCACTACATCTAATTAGTATTCGTCACAGTACTCGAGATCGGTCCTGGTCTCAAGACTGGTATCAAGACCTTTTTTTCAAGGTCTTGCTCTTGGAATCATCCCAGACAAAGAGGACTCTGGTTTAGCTGCAAAGTCAATAAATCGCCCTATTAATTGTCTGATTTACTTGTTAACATCATTACTGTGATTAGATGTAAATCTTGATGTCACTATATGAAACGCTTGTTACTGTCAAGCCTGCCCCCTCACATGCTCTCCAAGAAATGGAATGTAGGAGAAAATCTAACTGTCTGTGAGGAGGTGTCAGCTAAATCTTTTTTTTTTTCCCGGTCATAAGTCATAATACCTAATTTTCATAAAGAGTTCATCTACAAAACATTGTGCAAAAGAAAATGCAAAACAGTATGTTAATTCTCCAATACAATGCTTACAGTGAGATGACAGAGATTGTGTGAAGCTTTTATCTATACTTAAGGTAAAAATGGAAGCAGAGAAACTTGTTAGCTAGCTAACATTAGCTAGCTAGCAAGTCTGCCTTTGTAAATATACATTTTAGCAGCCTTTATCCATCCCATATGTTTCAGTAGCCAACTGTTTGTCCACAAGCTACCTAATTTAGTTAGCATATTGATGGATGTAGCTAGGCACGTAAGGCCTGGGTTTAATTCCCAACCATTTCCCAAACCCTGTAACTGGATGCAAGACATTCTTAGTGCTGATCCCAAAAACAAAAACAAAACAAAACAAAAAAATGGTGGGTTGTTTTTGGTGTAAAACCTGTGACTTGTCAAAAAAGTGTGGATCGGATGTAGCAACTCCTTAACACGGGCAGCTGGAAAACCAACAACAACAATTCTAAGAGATGTAGCTGATGCAGTGTTAAGTGTGTTAGACACTATATAGGGACACATTGTTGTTGCTTATAAGAAGCAAGGTGAGACATGCCACATAAAGCTACAGTATGTAGCTATGTATGTAAAGATCTGTTCTATCAACATTAGCTGATGTAACGCTCCCGCACTTGGGTGGTTAACACACAGTGGTGAACTTGGTGTACACCTGTCCATATCACTCATACAGTTCTGCAAAAGTCTAAGGCACATCCAAATAAATGCTGTAGAGCAAGGATGCCTTTGAAAAAAAAAAAAAAAAAAGACAAAAAAAAAAGGAAGCAGTCATTAATGAAGCAAAGTCAGTATTTGGTGTGATAACACTTTGAGGACACATTAGTCTCAGGTACAATTTGTCCAGTTTTATGAGAAAATTAGGACTTTGTTTGTTGCACTTGCTTCCATTTTATAAATTTTTTTTGACAATTGGTGGGCGGCACATTGAGTTGGTGTTTAGCGCTGTCGCCTTGCACCTTCAGGTTCCGAGTTTGATTCTCGCCTCCGGGTCTGTGTGCATGGAGTTTGCATGTTCTCCTAGTGCTTGGTGGGTTTCCTCTGGGTACTCCGGATTCCTCCCACAGCACAAAGACATACAGATAAGGCTAACTGGCTTTCCCAAATTGCCCGTAGTGTGTGAATTAGCATGTGAGTGTGTGTATTTTTGAGTTCGCTGTGATAGATTAGCATCCTGGCCACCAACAAGGTGTACGTTGCCTCGTGCTCTAAGTCTCCTGGGATAGGCTCCAGGCCTCTCGCGATTCTATATACAGAATAAGCGTTATAGACGATAAGTGAGTGAGTCAGAGTGAAAAACTGTGGCTTATATAATGTGCTATTTTCTGGAACACTGATGTTTGAAAATCAGAAAGGTTTTAGTACTAACTCAAACTAGAAACTAAAATTAGAAAAATTAAATCCATATGGAAGTTTGTACTCAAAAAAAAAAAAAAAAAAAAAAACAGGGTGCCAAGACTTTTGCACAGTGTTACCATTTAAAAAGCTTGGTTGATACAATGCCAAATTGTGTTCTAACACATTAAATAGATTTTAGCAACATTTCTGCGGTTTTGATAGTTTTGTTTTCTGTGCATCTTACACAAGTATTTTTAACATTACTTGTGGAATGTGGATCAGTTTGCGAATGCCTATTGGATTGGACCAAGTCCCAAGTTGATTATATTTTGGTCTTGCCTTATTCTTAAAGTCTTTTCTGAGCCTCCATACAATACAACATTATCTCCAATCACATGATTATCCAATTATCTTGTTTTTGGACTGAGTGCAATCAGTTTGTATGAGTTTAAAAGTTATGAATTTTTCTCATGAATAGTTTTCCAGTGACTTGGTGCAAGATCTGCTCATTTACAAGCTGGCAAACTGTGAGCGCACCGTCTCACTTGCAAAGATAAAGTGACACTTTGGCCCAGTTATTAAACCAAACAAAACACAAAACTTTCAAAAACATTTAACAATTTCATTATTTTCTAGGCAGTTGATTTCATCAGTAATATTATAAGTAAGTGGGTTAAAGGTGCAACAACAACAAAGTACTCCATTGTCCGGTTTTCTCTCTGAACTATGGCCTGATCTACTAGGACAGTTCAGTAGCACTGACCTACCATAGCAAGGTTTTTCAGAAATCTCAACACAAAAGCAAAGCACCATCTCCAAATCACTACAATGGTGCATTAACACAATGTTACCTAAAATTCATTTCAGCGTAATGTCAACTTCATCAAAAAGTAGGGCAAGAAAAGAAAGAGCTTTGAAGAACAGAAATAAAAGTGTAAAGAAACTATCAAAATGAGATTTAGATTAGGAATTACTTCAAAGTGTGCTTTCAGTAGATGGAGAGAGATGAAAGAGGAGAGGAATTTCCAAACAGACCTTGATTTGGAATTATTGTTGGGAGTTTATAAAATGTTTTTTTTTTTTTTTTTGTGATTTCATTATTTGTGGTGAAGTGGCTTTGTGACACATCTAACCTAAACTGTTTTCCAAAACTTCCGTGGATGTACAACTAGCTCTCACAAAGTTTCTAAACTTTGCTGGCTGTAAATGTGTCATATCCACCAGTCATATAATAGAGTTTGTTATATATTGTACTTGTGCTGTTTTTACAATATACTTTAATGTATTATCCACTTCTAGACAGGGGGAAAAAAGCAGTAACATTAAATAGGGTGTGCTCTTGTCTTTAAGATTAAATAGGGTGTGCTCTTGAAGTGAGCGGCTGGATAGAGCATAGGAGGAAGGAAGCAAGGAGAGGGAGCACAGGGCAGAGCTGGAGTTGCTGAATTAAACTCTAATGCTACAGTAGTGCTATCATGATTTAGTTGCATACTGATCCTTTAACAAGATCGTCATCCTAACTGATTGTCAGGATGTACTCTATATTATCTTGTTTGGGCTATTTTTCAGGTCACACACAGATTTGGCACTATGCATCTTGCCCCAAAGGGCAAAAAATATTTGGCCCCAAAGGGCATCTCAAGGATCTGGGCACAAATTGACTTTCCACTTTTGAATACGTTATATTTATACAGGTGCACATCTATTAACACTGTACTATAGAGCTCCGCTATTGATGACAGTGACTTTTTTTGTTCAAGCTTTTCGCTACAGTACTACTGCATATACTGTACAGTGTTCACCTGTATAATGTAAAAGTGCTATGGATTATTTTATATTAAGAAACACAGGACTTTTAAATCCACTGCTGGGTGAAAAAGGTCTTCTAAAAGTAGATTCTTTTTCTTAAGCAGGCTGATGGAATTTTTGTCTTGTGGAGAGGGTAGCTCAGTGGTTAAGGCATTGAGCTAGTGATTGGAAGGTTCCTGGTTCAAATTCCACTGCCTGGGCCCTTGAGCAAGGCCCTTAACCCTCAACTATTTAGATGTTTAAATAAGAGTGTAAGTCACTCTAGATAAAGGCATCTGCCAAATGCTGTAATGTAATATAAATGTAGGTGGTCATGGAAAAGTTACTGTGTTTATTGTATTTCAGAAAGGCCTGCATTAAACAAAGAAAACGATTAAGGAGATTGCTGAAATTACTCGAATTTGGTTAAGAACTGTCAACTTTGCAGAAGAAATATGGGGAAAAAAAGATCTAAGATCTAAGGTCACTTAAATGTTTGGTGAAGTTGCATCATTAAAATTGACAGTATGAAAAATAATGTGTATGTTTAATAGTCAAAATAAGAGCATTTCCTAGTGTGCAATGTGCCGAGATCTCACAGGATTGGGACTAAACAGCTGTGTGACCATATGCTAATTGGAAAAACAGCTTGAATTTGCTTGGGAAGATAAATATTGGAGTGTTGGTCAAGAGGTCTTATTCAATCCAGGTCTAATGAATCCAGAGTGACAGAGACATATCCCACAGAAATGGGTGCTTCAGGGTAAGAAGGGAAACGCATGAAGCGATGCACCCATCATTCATAGTGGCCACTGAAAATGCCTCTAAAGGCAGTGTTATGATACAGGGTCACTTCAGGTGGACAGGTCTAGACTCAGCATTGTTATTTGGCAATCAAACGAAATCAGCTGATGACCTGAGTATCTTTCCTGATGTGCACAGGCATACTCCAGGACAACAATGCTAAAGTTCATCATGCTCTCACTGTGAAAGAGCGGTAGAGTGGCCGCATGAGGAATCATTTTCAGTACTGAGTTGGCCACCACAGGGTCCTCACCTTAACCCTATAGAAATAATATAACTCTGGAATAAAAATAATTATTGTGATGTTGCATAAGGTTGTCACAACAAAGATGTAGAAAATGCACGCTGTAATCAAAGCTGT
>JAQMYK010000003.1:23387945-23399617 GCA_030014345.1 Clarias buthupogon
GACATGATTACTCTGCCGGTGTAGACAGCGCGGGACACTCGACTTATTAGTTTTCAAAAAATGTTTTAGACCAATTACAGTAGGTGAAATTTAATAATTTCCCACGGCACACCTGACAATCTCTCACGGCACACTAGTGTACACAACACTGGTTGAAAAACACTGCTATAAAGTCATGACCCGAGACCTGTCCAGGTGGTACATGGAGAACCCACACAATATCGATCTTAATGCTTTGGATTTTTAATGTCATGGCTGATCAATGTATATCTTCCACAGAACTGAAGACTTCTTGTCTTATTATTGATAATGCAAACCAACTATTTATATGTAGCCTGCAAAAATGTTATTATGAAAAGTTTCTGATGGGAATGATAATGCATAATTATTGCTATTACTAATAAAGTATAACTAATGAAATGACAACACAGATTTCTTGATTTTCTCATTGACACTTTGGTTTATGGGACCTTCTGTAAGGTTGAAGCTTGTAACTTGTGTTACAGTATATAAAAGGAATATACAAAGTCCAGGTTTATGCCACATTATTATGCTATAAATGTGACTGTATGTGAAAATGTTTTTGGATATATTTTGGGTTTCTTTATATTCACCTCATACTCTATTTTTCTGCGGAAGCATTTTATTCCTCTTAGACTGTAGGCTCATTGTGCATCAGTACAATGTTATTTTTACTGAACTTCACCAGGAAGTGTAGAGCAAATGTGGGAGTGAAGGATAGCATATTTAAACAGTCGGGATAGGTTCATGCCAGAGAGGAGAGGCAAACAGATTACAATGAGCAATGTCCAATAAACAGCATAGTGCAAAGGCAAAAGCTCACAAGCGGTGTAGAAAACAAGTACATACAGTAATATTTAAAGAAACCTCATATTTGGATAGCAGATGAACAAGACTATATGGTAAGTATAGAAAGTAATACTATATACTGTAATAGTTGTATTTGGAAGGTTAACTACAGTGCTGTTTTGTCAACTTTGTACATTTTACCTGAAAGTATTCGACAAAGAAGCTTGCTCGCTGTCAAAGCTCTCACTATTTATGAAAAATTTCCTTATTCGATTTCATCATTTAGTTTGAGTGTGTAGTGATTGTAGTAATAGCTTTAAAGGATCTGACAAGGAAAGCACTCAAGAAGAGGTACGGTACATAAAAACACTATTCTTCAATGGCTTCAATGGCTTCAATATTCTTCAATGGCTTCAATGATCAGCCATAACATTGAAGAACATATCAGTTTTAGCACTGACTGTCAATAGTGTACCGTATGTTGGTGGCTGCATTGTGATCACGCATAGATGTGGCATAGATTGCTGAAGGGAATTTATGCTGGTCATAGTGGAGGGGTGTTGAAATATCTAATGTTGTAGATGAGTGAGACTAGTAGATTACTTTTGTTTTGGCATCTAAAAATTAGTCAGTCATTTTTGTGCTCTTCTTTTTAAACAGTATTGTAGACAAACATAAAGTTTATACCTAAGTGTAAAACTTAAAGCAATGAAATTCACCTTTTGGTGTGAACAATTTCAACAGCAAAGGTGGTTGCATTAATGCAAGACACAATGAGTAATAGTGGTTAAGCAGCTCAGTGATTAAGGTGTTGAGCTACAGATCAGAAGGTTGTGTTTGAATCCCATCAAGATGGTTGAACTTGCCATCAAATCCCTTAATCATTAATCAAACACTCAGTTATGTTACTCCACAATTGGAAGTTACTTTTAATAAAAGCATCAGCCAAGTAATCGAATGTAATAGATTACACTTTAATGTACAGTATATTATTGGAAAAAAGATTTATAGTACTGTAAAAAAAGTAACTAATATATATCCTGCCAAATTTGCACAATGCCTATATTTGCACTGATGTACATACACTTTTGGTAAATGCGAAACTGCATTTCATTGCTTGTTGTACCTAAGTTGTACCTACTGTACCTACCTACCTAAGAGAAACCTAGCCGTTTTGCATATTTGGCACATATTGCTTTTAAGCTGCTCTCGAGTTTTATTTTCAAAAAATAAAATAAATAATTGAACTCATCTTTGACAAAATTTTTAACAGCATCAAACTCAATGTCATTTTTATAAGATGCAGGGAAGCAGCAGCATAATAAAAGTTATGCTTTGTTTTATTCCCTCAGGTTAGGTAGATGTTATTTCCACCACTTTTCCATAAAAGTAACTCAGCAACTTGGAACAGAATTTGAGGTCAGCTATAGGTGCCAATATTCATTAACGGTGCCACGTATAATCATACTGAGCATTATATAAGTTGACTTAGATTTTGGAAACATGTGCTAAATAAAAACAAAGGATTTTTTTGGCAAAAAAAAAAAAAAAAAAAAGGCCACCAACATTGCCAAGGGCCTTCTTGCCCAACATCAGCGCCTGACCTTAGGATCAGTATGCAAATCCTCACAGCTCTGCTTGTCCCAGTGCTAAAAGAGGTAAAGAAGAATGGAACATTTTAAAGCTACAAAACAAAATTAAATCTAGAATGAGATACAAACAGCACATATGAGTGTTATGGTCAGATGACCACATACTATTGGCCATATAGTGTAGTTCAATATGTCAGTATTAAACCCTGAAAGCAATATCAAAACAGGAAGTTTTGTCTCTATGAGTTCCTGACAGGGCTGACTGTCAGGTAAGATCATTCAACAACCGAAACTACCTCACATGGCCACACCCAGTGCAAGGACAAAGAGTGAGAGAGAGAGAGAGGTAGGCAGAGAGGAGGTGTCCGGTTGCATTAGAACCAGAGTAGTGTTAAAGAAGGCATTTACTGGATTCTATAAGGAAGTACTGTACAGGTGTGCTCCAAATGACCATATCAAGTATCTTCTATGTTGAAAACAAAGTAACTGGTTAGACTAAACAGAGAGAGAGAGAGAGAGAGAGAAGAGGGAGCCCACGTTCCCACTTAGGAAAGGAAATAATAGGAGGTCTGTGAGTTTTAAACAACAAGCCGGCATTCCTTCAACTTCCAGAGCGCTGCCTTTCACTGCAGCACCTAAAGTATCATGGTGAGTCTTTGTTATGTGTATGTCAGCTCAGTTACTTCTGTCATTTCTAGTTAAAGATAAGGCGACACTGGAATTTTATGCCTTTATTTGATGCTGGGGTTTTACAATATAGTTTTAGAGACTGTTTACAAAGTTTTCTTTCAAAAATGGCAAAAATAAACATATGAATTGTATACTTTTTTATATAATTCAATCAACATAATATTCATACTACGAAACCAGCTCTAATCACATTTGGATTATTTTACTTATACAGTCTGTCGGATTATTTTCCGTTTTAATGATTGACATTTTTGGGATCATGATCAAAACACAAGGAACAGCATGAAGGAAGACAAAGTTGAGGCTCATATGGCATACTTCAAACAAATGTGAAAAATGACTACTCTCCATAAACCTTTTTTTAGACTAAATATAGAAAATGACAAGTAAGTTTAAAATTTTTTGTTTACGTGAATTAAACTAGTTTTAAATGCGATGTGATGAATGGGCTTAATTCAAGCCTTATTAAATAAAAACAAAAACAACAACAAGCAAAACAAGGAGGTATATATATATATTGAATGGGTGACGGAATAAAGAGAGACAGCAAACACCAACATTGGGGAGGATGGAAAGTTGAAAAACCAGAATAACAACTCACATAAATAACGCTTAGGCACACAAGTGTGTTCATAACAGAGATCATTCCTTACGTAGTCCTCGGCAGCCATGTTTGTGGCTGGTGTGTTTGATGAAACTGTGTTTTTAGACATTTCAGTATTAACCTGACAATAAGAATATAAAGCTGTATGGCTCTAATATATAGACATAATATTACTACAGTATATGTGCATTCATTTAATAAGACTAATGAGTGCTTTATTAAATACATTTGTACAGAGTGGTCCATGGAATTAATCCTTCATGTAGTTTGTGATCCCATGGTCTAATGTCATAGACATATTGTACTGCTGAATAACATCAAATATAAAGTCAACATCTACTATGCCGTGGTTCAGTATTTAAGGCAATCATCCTATAATTAATCAAATCGATGTATAACAATTAAAAAAAAATAATAATAAAATAAATCTTAATACACTCATGCAAGTTCCCATTGTTCAAACGGCTGTTATCGCAGTATGGAAATAGTATGCAAAAACAACAACATCAAATGCACGTTTCACCTGCTGTATACTCTAGTTGCTCTAGGTGGTGCAGGATCACACACTGTCATACATTTTTATGGCACTTTTAACATGCTTTGGAGGGAGAACAATTTAAATGGTTAATTAATTCATAGTCAAATGTTCTGAAATAGCATATGGCATACACTGGATGTTTTTACTAAGAGTGTCAGATATGAGGTTTGTGAAGTGGATTAGTGGTCAGCATTGCCGACATTGCACCTCCTGCAGGGTGGAGAAGAGTGCCAAGATTATCCCTAGACAACAATCGAAACACGCCGTCTGTCATTGCCCACAACCTTTGAGTAACTCTAATTGGAGGACAATTAACTCCCGTTTTCCCCACACATTGATAACCTTACTTGCTTTAGTTGATTCCTTTATAATATCAGAAGAATTCGTCTATTTCTATCCACACAGGACACTCAGGTGCTCATTCAGTCCCTTGTTGTTTTTCAAGACAGTCCACATTCTTCCTCTGCAGCTGATCCACAATGCGGCTGCATGGCTTGTTTCTCGGACACCGCACCACTTCTCCACTCTCTCCATTGGCTTCCTGTAGCATCAAATTCAATACACTGATGCTCGCCTACAAAGCTAAAAGTGTCCCAGCACCTACTTACCTCTCAGCTCTAATCACACCCTGCATCGCACCATGTTCCCTCTGATCCTCCAGCACTGCTAGGCTGGTCCTACTATCTTTCAGGGATTGAGGAAGACCTGTTTCCTGTTCTGGCACCTACAGTAGGTGTTTGAATGAACTTCCACTAGATGTCCATACAGCCAAGTCACTTGTCATCTTTAAACAATGACAAAGCCCTATCTGTTTCTTATATATTAGGGTTAATCCCTCCAAAAAAAAAAAAAACATTCCCAATAGTATTTTCCCAATCTAGTAACCTGTGTAAGGATCTATCCAATGATGGAAACTTCAAAGCACTTTTGTAAGTCGCTCTAAATAAGAGCGTCTGCCAAATGCCTAATTGTAAATGTAAATGAGAGTACAGTACGTGGACAGTGAATCCAGGAGGAAAGGGGAAGACTCTCTGGAGGGGGCGTGAGAAAACTGGAGAACTCACAGTGATAAGGTGTAAGGGCTGGAGATAAAATGACCCAAGGGCAGAAAGTAGCAACACATGGGTTGACACCTTGGCAGCAGCTATAAATTTAATAAAACACTTCACAAATGCAACTGTACATCATCCATAACTCTTTAGTCTACTACAAGAGACAGGCGACATGGTGACATAATGATTAGCAATGTCAGGTTCGATTCCCACCCTGGGTCTGCGTGCATGAAGTTTTCATGTCCTCCTCATGTTTAGTGGGTTTCCTCTGTTTTCTTCTCACAGTCCGAAGACATGCAGTTTAGGCTAACTGGCGTTCCCAAAATGCTCGTAGTATGTGAAAGTTTTCACGGTTGTAATAATGGGAATGAATACAATCGTCACTATTGACCTCCACGGTCTCTTGATTGACTACAGATGTTCCTATGGATGGATGGACTACAAGAGACAAGCCCACACATACTGTATTCACAAAAAGTGACCATCAGTCAGTAAGCAGCAACCAACCTGTGATGTAGTCAGTATTAACATTCATAAAAGTTCTTTTTTAAATCCTTAAAGAAAAAGCTATAGTATCACAGGCGAGTAATCTAAAATAACTATGACAGTGTAATCTATTTAATTTGTCCAAACCATGAAAATAAGGAATTATACTGTAGTTTCAGGTCAACATGTATATCTTGTTGCATAAACAAGCATAAAAAAGCATTTGCAATAACACAAGATGTTGCCTTAGAACTGGATGTATTGAGCAGTGGATCCATAACACATTTCAGATCTTCTGAGAATTTTAGCTGATTTATGTTCAGATCTGGTATTATTGACAAGATTTTATTCGCAAAATGCACATTATACCAATTAGAGGCATAAACATTTACAAGAAGTTTCTTAAAAAAAAGTACCCGAGACTATAATAAAACAACCTTTATCGTCACTAACCTGATGGTACTGTATGAACTGTATTATTTTGGCAATTAATATTGCAACACCTCTAGACTTGCTGTTAAATCTAGAGTGGAAAATTCACATACAAAAAAGGAGGCTGTTCCAATGTTGCATGAACCTAATGTCATGGCTGTTCATGATTATCTTTTCCCCAGTGCGAATGGTAAAACTCCCTGGCTGCCTTTGGTGGATCGAAATAATGTTTTTTACTGTCATAAGCGACCTTGAGTCTGGTGGGATAAACAAGGTCAAACCCAACCCCTTTCTTATAGAGCAGGGATTCTACTTCTGCTGCTCGCTTCCTCCCCAAATGTGTGCTGAAGTCCTCGGGCAAAACCAACCGATTTCCGTGGAAGTACAGCTCCAGGCTGTCTGCTGATGATGTAATGTTTATCTCGAAAATAATGAAAACAACAGAAACAATCTTGGTCTCATGTGATTCGCTTCCTGTTTGTTAGATGGTTTAAGTTTAACTGTACACATTATAGCAGGAAAGACTTTGAAAAGAAGTCAGAGAATACTTTCTACAGTGTCTGTACCTTCCGAATTTTCAGGAACCACTCTTAGGTTAGATCTCTGCCAACAAATCTCAAGGTCAGCTACAGCATCTCTTTCTTTATCTATGTTCCCGTGCTGAAAACACAACACTAGTCAATGACTGATTAAAAAAACAACAAATGAAGGCATGTATTAATGAGGAAGGCTTGAGACATCAAACAGACATGTTTGTTTTTCAGATATGTCAGGTAGAACCAAAGTGATAATTACTTTTACAAAGCACTTTTACTTTTACATTTACTGCTACGGAAATATAGGAACTGCAAAAAGGTCAAAATGTTTTACGTTATCTTCTTCTTTTTTTTTTTTTTTGCTCACATAACTGAAAACAATCATAAAATTGTATAATTATATGTATCTGTGCGATTTTTTTGCTTATGTGACCCATTTATTAGCACATAAATAAAAGGGCTAAAATGCTCTGGGTTTTAAGGGGTTAACTTGTTCCAAAGTAGTGTTCACCAGAGATAAAGCCTCTTCAAGTTCTCTTTCTAGGGCTGAATGCATTGCTTGCATCTATAAAGTCTCTTGAGGTCTCGCAGTCTTCCCATTTATTTAGGAGTTGCATTTTGCTTGCTATTTAACTAGTTAACTACAATTTAACTATTTGTCTAGAATATTCAAGAACAACTCTCAATCACAACCGCTTATTCCATGTTCAACCCGGAAGTCAAAGTAAAAGATTTGTTATTGGCTAAGCAGGAAGCAGTTAAAAAAAAAACAGGTGATAAGAAGATAAATGTAGCAGGGCAGACAGTCCAGAAACTCTTGCTCACGGTGCTACGTATATTTAATCTCAATATTTAGAACAATTTTCAGATGTTCATGAAAGAATGGACAAAAAAAAAACATATACAGTACACTGGATCTAGCCCATTGGCTCTGCAGGGCCTACAGTATGGGTGTGTTCTGTGGTATCTTTTGTGAATTGGATTTGTTTGTCTGGCACATCCCATGGGGACTCAATCTGATCCAGATCTGGAGAGATTAGAGGCTGGGTCGGTGGACTTGAGCTACAGTATTATACTGCTGAGCCCCATGTGCAGCAGACCGTGGTGCACTGGGTTTTTTGCATTTCTGTGGGACTGGACCTGATAGCCAGGCCTTTGGTTGACTCGGGCATGTTTGCAGGTGCATAGTTGTTTGGTGATCAATGTTGTTCAGTTAACCTGCTGGTGGTGTTATGGATGTTATGACTGATTGGTGGGTTTGCAAAAATCAGGCAGAGAGGAGTACGTACTAGCGAGGCCTGGTTGAGAACAGGTCCAAAACAGGCTGGGTCAAGTAAATTCAGGTAACAGGCAGATGGCTGGAAATCTCAGACAGTGTTGAGAATGAATGAGAAGCAGGGAAAGGCTTAAGCAGAGATAATGAAACACAGATGAATCTAATTAGTAGAGCCATGCTGGAGGAAACCAAAAAGTCTTAAAACTGGGTGGAGTAGGGATGAGAGAGAGTGAAAAACCAGGAAATGTGTGGAATCGATCAGGCACAAGTATGAAGGTATGAGCAAAAAGATCAATGTTTTTAAAGTTAGTTAAATGATTTTTTTTTGTTTGTTTTAGTCTATGAAAGAAATTAAAGTATTTTATTTAAATTAAAGGTACATTTTTATCATGTTATTAGAATGTGTTTTTATAATCGCTCTTGTTTTGTAGCTGTTTAAAAGTATGTACATTGTGACCAAAGTCCAAGCATGGACTACAGCATCTCTCTGGATGAATATCATAATCTCTGTTATTAAAACCTGAATTGGTTTCAGGCAACACGAGCAATAAGACTCGGACTCCATCAGAGGATGTAGTGGCTGTTTTACCGCCCTAACCTGTAATCTCTCTGTACACTGGGATAGATTTTATAAACGTCATTCATAAGGAAGTACGAGCCCATTTGCCATGTTCAGTGACTGGCTTCATATCATCTTATTTACATGACTTGGGTGTATCACCTCTGGCAAGGGAGGAGCTAATTATTTTTAATCGTCATAGTATTTGTTTATGCAAATATGTAAGGGAAGATGAGTAGGCATTTGGAAGAATGGGCTTCCCATACAGTATAGTAAGGGCACAGAATCTGTTTTGGGATGTTTCCTTTTATTACCTGTGGCAGTGTTCAATACTACACTACATAAAATATGTATCGCTACTAAAAATGTTAGTGGTTTGTCTTTGACTGGTACTTAACTGTATGTTGGTAGAGAACGATGTGGAAAGTTGAATTTCTGAATGTTCGTATTGCTCCCATGCCTTTGAGTGTCTGTAAACCCAATGCATAAGAAGACTGACTGATATAAAGCTAAATTTTTCTGACTTCAAATCAAAATGCAATCTGCATGGATTGCTGCACATTTTATATAAGTAATACACTGCTACAGTAAGTATGAATTGCTTAATTAATTGTGCAATTCATCATTAACAGGCCTGCTCCGGAGCAACTCATAGAAAGGCTCCGACTTATTACTGTAAATATGCAGCTGGTTTACTTGGACTGAAAGTACCATTGAGGATATTTTGTGAAAACCGTGTAGTTTTTCCATTGTTGGCATTAATAATAATAATTTTAAAAAATGAAATGAGAGAGTGACCCAGCACAAGCAAAGAATTATGACCTACATCCTATGACTTGTGTCAAGGTTGACAGAAGGCTTTTAAAAAAAAGAGTTTTATGGGCAGCACTACAGTACATGCAAATCTTCCCAATTTACATAAATGTACAAGAAAAAAATAACTTTTTTTTAAACATGTTTTTGTAAATCTGGTGGATTGTTTTTGTGTGTGGTTTGGCTCATGTGTTCCACACAACTTTCCTAACACATTTGATTATTGAGCTCCATCCATTACAGTACTGTCTGTAAACCAAATAAAACAGTAATAAAAACAATCCCGGATCCATCTTTTTAAATTCCAGGTTGGTTACAACCTACCAGGCAGGTGAACATGCAGGCAAGGCGGTGTCCTGTACCTGTTTGTGTGCTATGGCTGCGTGTGTTTTGACACTTTAAAAACCTGTTTTGAAAACACACAAGTGGGTGGTTGATGAGGCACAAAGCTGTCTAGAATACATTGTAAGATCATAACTCTTAGTCATTGCTTTGACTTACAGTTAGCAACTAGAAATTATCTTTTCACACATTGTTAACACTGGAATTTCAATATTATTCACTTGCTAAAAGCAAAACAAATAAACCAACTAAGTTGCTATAGTGATTCATTGTGCGTTATGAGGCATGAAAGGGAAAAACGTTATTACATTTATTAAATTTTAATCTTTATGACTGTAAGTACAATATATTAAAATGGTCTCTATCTATATACTGTAGGTAATAATAAAATGCTACATTTACTGTGTTTGTTTTTTTTTTTTTTTACAAAAGAAAACAAACAAACAAAGTCTTCTCATTTAGAAACTTCTTAGAAAGTTCAAACAAGGTACAGCAGGACCAAGGGTTAGGGATCTTGCATGAGGATCCCGCAGTGAAACCTTGACATTGGTGGGGCTTAAATCTCATAATTCTCATCAGTAAACTAATATAATGAAAATAATAAATATTAAAATATATAATTTTATTATAACCTATCTAATTCCAGTTTGTCAATGTTTCTGATCAAACATTATACAGTACCTCAGTTTTATGTAAAACAGGAATAAGAAAAAATACAAAATTTGTATGAAGGGTGTTCAAGTCAAACTGGGACTTTTGTTAATACAGAATAACAGAACACCGTTTTGAGAGTAAAATCTCCCTTTATTTCTCTATACAGTATAATCCCCTGCTGCATTAATGCACTGATCATAGTGTTTCACTACTGCTCGGAAACCATCAAGGTAGAACGTTTTCTCAGTATACCTCATTAAGCTTCCTGCTCTTAAGTTTCAACTGTGGAAAATTGAAATGTTAAAATTAGCAGCAAATGTTTGAAAGCTTTATGCACATAGTTTCATACTCCTTTTATCACTGATGCAGATCAATTCCTGCTCTCTGTTTCACCCAAATGAGGATGGGTTCCCTGTCGAGTCTGGTTCCTCTCAAGGTTTTTTCCTTTTGCCATCTCAGGGAGTTTTTCCACAACTCCAGGAAAACCGGTGATTATTTCACCCTGAGTGGTGGAGAAATGTATGAATCTAATCATGATCTGTGGTGCTGTAAGAGCAAAGTTTGATTTATTATTGCACACATTGTCAGCTGCGACAAACTTACAGTAGATAATCACTGTTGCAAAGCCGCATCAGGAAACAACTTCCTGCTCCGAGATGCTTACTAAATACGGGCCCAGGTCCGTACGGGGTATGCGTCAATAACTCCCAGCCGAGTTCCTGTAATGTGCAAGTGGTGATTGTGTATGATTGTGTGATGTGTACAGTACAGTTTCCCCAGACAGAAGCGTCTTAACTGCAAGTTGGTGACGAGTTCTCAGTTTCCAATAATCAGGTGTTTCACTCATTGAATCTTCCAAGGAACAGCTACAAGTCAGTTTTACCTGTTTATTCAGGAGGAATTTAATCACAAGTCCCGGTTTGACTCAAATTCCCCTAGATAGCATGTTAATGACAAATCAGGTCATATCCTGTCTAAACAACAAGAAGCAAATGTTAGTGTCAATGTAACGTGACAAAGGAAAAAAATTACTTTGTTTGAAACTCCAGTTTCCTTGCACAGTCCAAAAACATGCAGTTTAGGCTAACAGACGTTACCATATTGCCCATAGCATATGCTGTAGGTTGGCACTTTATCCAGACCATTCAGGCCCCCTGTGAGCTTGCACAGCATAAGCAGTGTGTATGCATGATATGTACAGTAGGTAGATGGATACAGTGGGGCAAAAAAGTATTTAGTCAGCCACCAATTGTGCAAGTTCTCCCACTTAAAAAGATGAGAGAGGCCT
>JAQMYK010000003.1:23638283-23657358 GCA_030014345.1 Clarias buthupogon
TTTTGTACATTTGTAACTGGCATGAATCTAAAAGCATTTGGTCTGAGTATGTCGTGGTGGATGAGTTCATTAGCACACTTGGCCAGGGGAAGCGAGCACCTCCTACGCATGATATTTCAAGGTATTGAGAAGTTGCAGCGACATCCTCTGCACAGCTCATGTTCTCTACAAAGGCTACACATTGCAGCTGTGCATGCCACGAAATGCAATCTTTACATCACTGTGAGTGGAGAGGCCATGACGTATAGGTCAAGAGAGAACCACACACATATACACACACGGTTGTTATTTTAACCATGGAAATGCTCTACCCATCTATGTGAAATGTTAAGTTATTTTCTGCCATACGCAATATAAAAATAATCCTGACCAGTTTTTTGACCGCCTATTGCCTTCCATGTGAAGCAGGTGAAAGTTTTAAATAATCTAATGTGAGATAGGAAGTATCATGTGTAAGTGACAACTCATTAAGTAACCTTGAAAATAATAGGTTGGAGTTATTATTAAAGCAAACGAAAGAACATTTCATATGACATTAAAAAAATAAAAATAAATAAAAGATTCCCTTTTATATGGTTAAATTTATGCACCAGTACCAAGTTGCGCAGTATAAAAACACCAGACACTGACGTCAAAGGAGCAATAAAAATGATATAACAAGGAACGTGTGGGAATTAATAAAAGCACCATCTTAAAAAAAAGACACTTCATTCAGCCTTCAGCTACAAAAAGCTACTTTTCAGAGTTGAGTGTAATACTGTACATAAAAGTAATATATATGTATGTATGTATATATCACTTTACCCTCTGTCCATAGTTAAAAAAACAAAACAAACAAAAAACAAACAATTGAAGTGTAGTCTTTAATGTTGTATGATGGCATGCCTTTGAACAGATTGGATCTATAACCCAGTGACTCAGCCTTATAATGTATGACTCAAATATAAAATCAACAATCACATAAGCTAATGAATCACGTTGCTGGCTACTAGTTATCTGAGTGTTTTCACAAAGATGTGCTCTATGTGGATAACACAGTAGATGTATGAGTGGCAATAGAAAGTACCATAAAAAAAAAAAAAACTGTCTCACCAACTCACACCGTTGACCTGTAACTGTAACACTGTGTGAAAACCCAGCTAGTGGTTTTTTATCGTTTAGCAAAGAAAAATGCATAATAGCTGAAATAGTGATGTCTTTTCTCTTTGGAGACCTTTATTTAACACTTATGGAAAAAAGTCAGTGCTTTGCAACAGTTGACATTAAGCTCTTTGGAACAGTGTGCACAGTTTGCAAAACAGGAAAGCCCTCAGGACAGAGACGCTTACACGTTCTGGTTTCTTGGTAAAATGACAAGAAGCATTTTTATTGACTGAGATAGTCTGGGGGAAACAAAAAGAGATGCTGCTGAGCTAATGATTGTGTAATGATTGTTCAAAGCAATTTGTTTCATTTATAGCTTATGTGATAACATGAACCAACTTTGCCTCTTGGATATCTCACAGAATTAAATATTAACTATAAACTGTTAAAACACACAATGTGTCCTTCATTAGAAATGTATCGTCTTAATCATTGGCAAATTCTTGTGAAAAAAAGGAGAGTAACACCAAGTATGCAAATATGTGACCCAGTCTGTGAAAATCCAGCTAAAGTCTCTTTTCACTGTTTTTCACATGAAATCATATGTAGAATAATTTTATGTGGAAAACAAAAAAATGACTTTTCACAGAATGGGTTACAAAATATTTACCATTTTTGGGTTGTATTGACACTCAGCTTCGCATCATGCTGCACCATTTTAGGAAAGCTGCACTGTTTGTTATGTGTTGTTCCTTACATATAATGTATATACAAATATAGAAATATAGAACTACTGCGGTGTTACAGGGGTTGTTCAAGTGGGAATTTTGTTATTGTGCAGAATCACAGAATGAAATACTATATATATATATATATATATATATATATATATATATACATACTATAGTATATATAAGGAAGTTTTTTACTCTCAACTGCATTCTGTTATTCTGCACAGAATGTCCCGGTTTGACTTGAATAACCCTCGTAATACTGCAATAGTGTCCAAACTTGTACTTTTTGTATTTATTCCCATTTGTATGGCCGTGGTCAAGCCTCCAGTCAACATTCACATGCTACTGGAAATTTGGGAATACCGGTTAGCCTAATCTGCATGTCTCTGGACTGTGAGAGGAAACTGGAGTACCCAGAGGAAACCCACCAAGCACGGGCCAAACATACAAACTCCATGGACACCGACCCGATGCGGGCATTGAACCCAGGACCTGGAGGTGCTAACCGCTAAGTCACTGTGCCACCATACACGCTATATTGTGTGTACACTTTTCAACACAAATTCAGCAATACAACTTAAGTACCTTGGTCGTACCTTTGGTCGGCATTCACAACTTTCCAAAATTTTCTCAACAAATGTATTTTCTACCTTCTAGAACAATATTGGATTTTTTCAAAAAGATGAACTGATTATTAGATAATTAAATAACAACCACAACCATCAGTTGTTATTTTGAGACCCAAAGGTCAGTGGTTCTGGAATAGTTCAAATGAAATTCTTGCATGCTTTGAATGCCATCAACATAGTTTTACAATGAGGAAAGAAATAAAAATCAAAAGGTGTGTGCAAACTTTTGACAGATGACTAACCACTAACTGAAATTGAGTTGGTATCTTTCAAAGTAAAGGTATATTTAGTACAAATCTAACTCCTTTTTTTTTCCCTGGAAAAGGTTTGTTGGGGTTAGTTTTCTTCTACTGTATGCTACATTAGTTGTTGGAATATATCCTTCTACGGTAGCTTGGCAAGGCAACTTCTTTCCAGGTGACAAACTTTAAGGTTGGTGTGCTGAGCAGGATAGTTTATATCGACCAAGACCTATTGTAATGTACTTATATGCAACTCACTTGTGATTAAAGACGGAAAATTAAAGTGAAAAGAAAAAAACAGAACTTTCCATTTAAACTTCAAGAAACAAGATTAGAACTGATTTAGCGTCACATTAGAATTTAGATATTTAATTTACACAAATGATTTACACACATTCCATCCATGCATGTACAGGAACCTGTCTAGTCCAAATAGGGACCGTGGAGGCCAATGGTATTCCACAATTGTATTTGTTCTCATTGTACGACCTTGGTTGCACCTCTGGTCGGCATTCACAAATGTATTCACACACTACGGTCAATTTGGGAACACCAATTAGTGTAATCTGCATGTCTTTGGACTGTGGGAGGAAACCAGAGTACCTGGAGGAAACCCACCAAGCGTGGGGAGAACATGCACACAGACCCTGAGTGGGAATCGAACCACTATGCCATCGTGCCACCATTAATTGGAAGGGAATTCATATTTTTAGACTTGCACATAATGGCACAAGTATAAATCAAGTAAGAACTATCCCTTAGCCAGGAGCCACTGTATCGAGTGTAAAGGGCACATTGCCTAAAATTGAAGACTTATTGGACACAGAACAGTTGCTATGTCAGATGCAGGTGTGTCACTGAGTGTTTTTCTTACTTTTGTTTGCCAGATATCACTTACAGTGGAACCTTGGATAGCATAATTCGTTCCAGAAGCGGGCTGGTATTCCAAAACTAGAAATAATGGAATAATGGAAACTCAAATTATTATTCATTCCACAGCCCCCCAAAAATAAATACATAAAAATTATTAACACAAAATATAAAGAAAAATAAAGCAAATTAACCTGCACTTTACCTTTAAAAAAAAGTTAAAATAAATCCCGATAGATAAGTGAGCGCTGTGTGTGTGTGTGTGTGTGTGTGTGTGTGTGTTTGTGTATGTGTGTGAAGTAAGAGGAGGAATCAGCCTCCCCCTTCTCATCTTACACAATAACACTTTCTCCTCTCTTACTTGAATTTCACACAAACACACACACACATTAACGGAAAGACTGTTTTGTCTGAAAAATTTGCAAGGAACATCGCTAATGACACTCGCGTGAGCGAATACTAACAGAATCACTGCTGTAAAACAAACAAACAAATGAACCTGCACTTTACCTTTGAAAAGAATCGCGACAGAGCAGAGTTTGTGTGTAGAGAAGAGTGTTTGTGTGTGTGTGTGTGTGTGTGTGTGTGTGTGTGTGTGTGTGTGTGTGTGTGTGGATGTGTGTGCGTGTCTGAAGCCAAGAGGGGTTTGGGGAGGGAGGGGGGTGGGGGGTGTAAAGACGAGAGTATGTGTGTGATGAGGCACGGTGTCAAATTATGCGCGCGCACACTCATAACGACAGAGAGGGAGAAAATGGATCTTTAACATCTCTAATGAGACTTTCTTTTGCTTTACACGCGCGCACACACGTGTGTTATAAGAAACAGTACACGCGTGCTGTACACACACGCATACAGACATAAAATAAAATATGTTTTACACGCACACACGTGGTCACGTTGTTATAGTAAACAGTACACGCATGCACGGATGTTGATTATACCAGTAAGAGATGTGCACTAAGACGGGGAGACGATTACCCACAATTTCGCAGCACAAGAGAGAGAAAAACTAATGGCTCAGTTGTGATCACGTGACGCTCGGCGTCAAAACAAGAAGCGCATGCGTGATACATGATACTCGGTGCTCGTAAACCAAGACTTGCTCATTTTCCAAGTAAAAATTTATTAGAAATCTTTGCTCGTCTTGCGGAACACTGGCAAACCGCGTTACTCGAAATCCGAGGTTCCATAAGCATAAGAAAAAAAAGCATCTGAGACAGCCGGAAATGCCAATAGTTATTTGAAACTCTTGTTCAGGTTATCATAAGTTTTCTACCTTAATTACTCTTAATAACAATAAGTAGTAATTTAGCTGAATGCAGCTGTCATTCATTTGACATCTACAGAACAAACACAATAGTATTGCTATAATAGTGTTTGGGAAGGTTCATTTCTTACCTCACCCTATGACATATTCAGGGAATTCTCCTCCTTGATTCTATTTAAATGTCTGTGTTGACAAGGCAATTAAATCCTGTTCCATCAAGTTACAGTGACAGCATGTCAACTGACTATGGCATGTGTGACCTGATTTGAACTCATTTTTTCATTAATATCTTCATCTGCTTTTTTTTTTCTGACTGTGAATTTAAAATGACAGTGTATTTTAAAATTATACTGCATTTATATTATACTTTGCTTGTTAATCATATTGCATTCTAGTGACCTAGAATTTAAAATGCCATGTTAATTTATTTCTGGTTGATTAATTGGGCATTGATGTTATTTGCGAACCACAGGAGATGAGGACCCGGTGAAGTTACAGTCTCGAGGTATAAATGTCTTTGGAGGAGACATGAAGGAATCCAGGTAAGCACCATTTTGAGGAAGTTAATAGATAGCCTTGTAGAGTGGAAGTGTGACTGAGACGAAAAAGACAGGCAGTGAAAAATTGCCATTATGGCTATAAACTTTGGTGTCCAAAGTGACAAGTATGAACGATCGATTATCAGTGTATTACAGAGGTTTTTGACAGGTCATTCATGTCCTGAAAGGGCATCAAGGATGATGAAGTATGGTTCCAATAGTTTGAAGACTTGCCTGAGGGTAAAGACAGAGACAGAGGTTGTAGATGACTTCATCTAGGTAGCAGAAAGGAGGTGGATAAAGTGCATTAGGTAAAAGGAAGATATGAAAGAGAAAGAAGAATAGAATGTATAGAATATCTGTAACAGAATTTTCCTTGAGAAGTCTTAGAGATGACAGAACCTAATAAGGTTTGAAAATTATTGTTTCTAGGATAGTCTTAATGTTATGGCACATGTAAGTGTAGAAGAAGAAGAAAGAGGATCTTGTATGATACAGCAGGGTGGAATGAGTGAAGATGGCATGTATGAACTGGGTTGAACCATGGAAGGTGTGATGAGTGAATAACCACGAATATGACCCATACCTAATCTCTCTCTCTCTCTCTCTCTCTCTCTCTCTCTCTCTTTACTACACATACCGCTCCTGAGCTGCCAGTGGTCCAGACCCCATCTGCCCTCTGGTCCTGTCTGATTCATCCTGGTACACCACTTCTGGTTGAAGATCTTGTTGCATGAAGGCCCCGTGTGGTCTGCTTGGAACAGAGTGTGGAGACAGGGCTTAATTAGACTAATTAATTAGACTTGACTGTTGCAGACTGTTCTTTGTTGATTTGTGACTGCGGTCACTCAATAGACCAGGACTGGACTTTCCTACTGTTTTGTACCTGAGCCTCCAATAACGAAAATGAACTCCATATTAACTTAAATACCTCTCCTGTTATATTGAACTTCCAGCCGCCCAGCAAACACTATGACTGCGAAACAATTCCTGATATCAAATATCACCCAAATGAGGATGGGTTCCCAGCTGAGTTTGGTTCCTCTGAAGGTTTCCTCCTATTGCCATCTCAGGGAGTTTTTTCCTTGCCCCTGTCATCCCCGGCTTGCTCATCAGGTACGGTCTAATTGTTTTGATTTATACATATTTTCTCACATTTGTGCATGGAGTTTGCATGTTCTCTCCGTGCTTACGGGGTTTACTCCGGGTACTCCAGTTTCCTCCCACAGTCCAAAGACATGCAGATTAGGATAATTCCCGTTCCCAAAATCCATATTGTGTGAATGAGTGTGTATGTGTGTGCCCTTCGATGGATTGGCACCTTGTCCAGAGTGTATCCCACCTCATGCTCTAAGTCTCCTGGGATAGGCTCAAGGCCTGCCGCGACCCTGAATACAGCAGTATAGACGATGAGTGAGAGTGAGTGATTAAGTGAGGAAAGATAAATAGGTGAAGCTGGGAAGAAGTGGATGGAGATAGGTAATGAGACTGCTGTTGTTTAAAAAAGGGGATGCAATCTTAGGGAGAAAAAGAAATGGAGATGGAGAAGGGTTATCAATTTAAAGAGACTGCATATGAGGAGAGGTATTGTAGGTGAGAAACAATGTGTGAAAGAGCTGAGATTAAGAACAGTATGGTATGAAATATTGTTTGGTTGGTGTGGGATTTGGAATGAAAACTTGTTGGGATGAAAGGCAGAAGATGTGTGCAAATGGAGAACTGTAGGAAGAAGAGAAAAAAAATGCAGATATGAATACGAACAGTTCATAGAGCTTCCTTATCACATTGTGAACTTTCTGGATGGAGGAGCCACTGCGTTTGAAAGGTGATTCGTTGTTTTCTAAGAAATTTCTGATTTGTGAAATTTCAGTTGAACTCAATGAATTGAAAGGTTGCCATCGCCATCGATGATGAATATCAGAATGTCATCACTGCTTTGAAGGATGCTTGCTTGTAGAAGAATCAATATTTATCTTTTATACATTCGGTAGTGCTCGAGCTGACAAATCAGGTGAATGATCACAAGCTGTTGCAGTTCAAGAGTATGTTGCCTAACCAGGTGTGTAGAGCTGGGAAGCACAGTAGTTGTCTAATACAGACTGAAATATGGTGCCGTGTGAGGATGTCAGGAATATCAGATTGAGAAACTGAGTGCTGACAGCTGGAAGGCTCTTTGTCTGGTCTGTTGATTTTTGGGGTAAGCAGGAAATGTTTAGGACAAACAAGAGCGTTTAAATCGATGTGGTCAGCACAAAGCTATATCATGTAGAAAGTACGTCAGTAGCGATGAAAGAGAGAAATGGGAATTTAGAGGAAGTGAGAACTAGGGAGAAGATTGTTCTCTAGGGAAGGGCTTTCTCAAGTTCAGTTATTTCAACATTCTGTTTTGTATATGGAAATATACTTTAAACTGCTGTGGTTGTTGTATTGTTTCTCTTTTTAATATAATTTGACTTCTTAGACAAGACTAAAATAACAAGCATAATTCAAAAGGCTACCTAGGCAACCCCAGAAAACACTCTAAAGCAAATCTTCACAACAGCTCTAACCACGTCGCCTTTTAATTTTACGATGTTCCAAAAAAAGGTCCAAAAGAACGAACATTTACAAAGGTCATACACGTGTTAATGTCACAAGTCTGCACTGAGCATTTCCTCAAATCATTTCCCTAAATACTAACCGCACATCACATAGCTTGCTGTTTTTCTAAGTGAGATGCTTAAACAGGCCTCCGACTCACTGTGGTGTGCACTTCCGTGTTCATAATCATGTGATTGTGTGTCACCGTGGCTTTGCAAACATATCGGTTGGTACATCAGACGCACCACCAGAGCCCCCGTATACAGATACGTGTGAAATGAATGTTTTGTAACGTATGAAGCATTGCTTTTAATGACTGTTTAATTCTGATGTAATGGATAGAACATACAAAAATTCACCACTACCACTCGTCTCTTTGGCAAGTCTGGAATTTTCTACTGGAAACTACATGCCAGGATAGTATTTCTATAAATGTACAGGCATTTGACACCTCTTCCTAATCACATGCTGAAAACTTTCTTTTAAAAAATTACTGAAAAGTTGGAAATCTACAGTATATGGAAACAAAAAAGTCACAGATGCACTTTAATATTTACTTCTTTAAAAATAAATCTTTCGATGTTATTTGAAGATAAACATAAGACTGTAGAGAAACTCTCACCATGCTTTGTTATTCAGATGCTCTTAGTCAGAGTCATTATCTTTGTTTCTGTTACTAACACTCGTCCTCAATTAGCGAGATACAAGTCATAAAGTCGAACGATCCAAGTGTGCTTGTTCCGTAGCGTGCTCCTTTAAAATAAGGTTCGCGTGACAACAGAAGAACGTGCGGGTATTAAACGATAAGAGGAATGTTGTGTAACTAGACGTAGAAAAAGGAGCGCAACAGTTCTTATTAGCTGCAGAAAAAGGATTTTTAAAGACATACCAGTGACCGGTCACACACGCACTGCACGTTCATCAGTAACACAAAGGGTACTGGTAGTTGCACTGCAGCTGAGTCACAAATTAGTCATTTCTTTATTCTTCTTCATCTCACACAGCAAATTGAGATGACACAGCAAAACAACGAAGGCCTTCCTGACTCTGTAAGAATCATGAGTTCATGAAACTGATGTGGCCGTCCAGGATTAAGAAGTCTGACATACCTGACCCGAATGAACACAACTGCTATGAACATGAAAATACTTTAACTAGTACTATTTACAGGCAGTGGATTAGTAACGTTTATTGCTTGTGCTTGCGTTTCCTTCTACAGAACAACACTAATACCTTTGTATTAATCCTCACGTGAATGTAGGTTGTAAAGGACATGAAACTTTTATTTTTTCTACTTTGGAAAATGAATATACTGTACTGTATAGCATAATTGATAGTTTATATAAAGTTTGTGGATCAGATTTTACTCATCAGTAAAAGGATGAATGAGGCGAGAAGATGGCTTAATGTTGGTATTTTAAACAAATCAAACTGTTATATTTTTTGGAGTTTGGATGAAAAAGATAACTTTTAGAATTTAAAATAAGAGTGAAAATAAAAAAACACAAAAAAGGGAGGAAATTCTAGTGTAGATGAATCAGTTTCAAATGACTCATGTTTGCTAGTGGGCTTTTCTTTCAATGATCCATTTTAGCAACCCAAAATGAAACTATGTTATTCCAAGTCATTGAAATTTGTTTTTCGGGAAACAGCACCATTCTTTTACTTTAAGCAAGCCACAGCAAAAACAGTTCATCTGATTTGGCAAATGCTTTGCATAACATCCTTTAAAATAGAAACCTTCAAGTACCGATTCCCTATAATGTGTATGAATTTTAGTTTAAAGTTTTTTTTTTTTGTAATCATTTACAACACATTTCTTGCAGAAATAAATGATGCTTGGCAGGTTTTCATCCAATGGCTTAGTAGCGAGTCATTAAAGTTCTTTGTGTTGGATAAACAGAATTCCTTTCGCATCTGCTCACTGACAGCCTGTGAGTTATATTTCACTGACAAATGGAAAGGAATTCCAGATGATGAGCAGTCCAAGAAATTCCCTGCAGAAACAAGGAACATATGGTGATTTAAAAAAAAAATAAATGTATGGGTGGAGACATCAGAATACAGAGCCTTGAGATGTGAGAATTCAAATATTCTGTCATCGTTTTTTTCATTCCTTTATGTTCAAACATGTTCATTTAGATTAAGAACTGAATTCATAATCAGAAAAAAAAAAAAATGTAAAGACATATTTAAAATCTGGATTTATATTTTAATGTACAATAAGGGAAAATTTCCATTAAATTTATCGAATGCTAACAAAGGTACTGAGTTGACTGTTACAGTCCAGTCATGTTCAAAAGTTAGAACCCCCTCTTTTAATTCTATGTTTTTTGTGTGCAAAAATAAATAAATAAATAAATAAATCATCCTATCATATTATGTATCAATATTACCCCAGAAGAACTTTTTTTTCATTGTGTCATTATTTATTTAACAAAAATGAAGCCAAAAAAACAACAAAAACACCATGTGGACAATACTAAGTACCCCCTTACTGCTTCAACAGGATTTATGAGTGTAAGTTTTCACATTACCTCATGGGTGTCAACCTCATTTTTGATAATGGACCACATATTACACAATTAACATAACCAAAATAATCACCTTGGTAAACCAATAACCTCTTCAAACAATTAATCTTGAGCGTATTATACTATTGGTGTTTCTCTGGTTGGATTGTTGATATAAAAACTGATATATCGTATACGAAACTGACTTGGGAAGGAAATCAGTATGAAAACTGGACTTAGAAGTACATATCCAGCCAAGCAACTAAAACAGATACTAAATAAGGAATAACTAAATGCTGCATCTAGAAACTCTTCCAGCACATCATGTGCATGATAATGTTCCAGAAATTATGTTAGCTTTAGGTCAGCGTCTGGTCTTCATTATAGCCTAAGGGAAGTCAGAGATAAGTCAGAGTGATTCACGCTGACATTCTTCTGACTCAGGTTATTTGTTATTCAATCTTGGCTGCTTCAGCTAAAACAATGACCATTGGTTTGACAATGGACATTGGCTTGACATTGGTAAAATGCTACTCATGCCTTTATGTCTGTTGCTCAGAATGCTAATTCCCTACAGCCTATTAATGAATCCCTGAATATTTAGGTAATTTACTTAAATACACACTGATGGGCATTGGTGGCTCAGTGGTAGGTTTCTCACATGGCATATAGAAGGCCTGGGTTCAATTCCCACCCAATCCCTAAACCCAGCCACTGCATGCGGTCCCAATCCTAGATTAAAATGGGAAAGTTGTGTCAGGAAGGGCATCGACAGGAGCAGACGAAGGATTAACAACAACAACTTAAATGCATATTGTCAAAAAGTTAATTAATAGGATGAAGAATAGACAGGAACAAGAGAAACTACCTTAAATGTTCATTGTTTGTCGTGTCTTTTTTCAAATGTTCATTGTTCATTGTGTATCCTGAAATTTAGTATCTCCAGGAAAAAAATTGAACAATTTAAGAAAATGCATGAGATATAATGACCTTGCCACTTGAAATGTCACCTATTGAAGAATAAACTTTTGCTTAAAAGTATAACCAGGCACAACTACATTACTGTTGCTATTTACATACTGTATGTATTAGCAAAAAGCCAATTAATGTCTTCCTTGCTCTTTACCAACCAAGGAAATACCAAATTCTTGTTATTTAAAGAGTCTCATGACACGAGCTGGAATTGAAGTGAATATTTACTGTATCTTGTATCTCGTTTACAGGTATGGAAATTCCAAGCCTTCTTCCCTGATTCATCAGCTGTTCCTAAATATGTATGTGATGTATACATCATACGCACACGCACACACACACACACACACACACACACACACACACACACACACACACACACACACACACATTTACTATATGGAATTAAACAGCATGTGGCTATACACAGTTGGAAGAAAAGCAAAACAGAGGAAAATAATATGTGTCATGTATGCTTTAATAAAAGAGGAAACTAGGCACACACACACACACACACACACACACACACACACACACTTGTGTATCTTTAATATAAAAAAGATTGCAATCAAGTTTATAAATATAAGCGAATAAACCACTATATAAGAAAAGTAATCTTATTAATGTTGCCAATATATTTGTCTTTGTGATTTCTACCTGAGGCCTGAATGAATTACAAACATCAAGCAGGTTTCATCACAGTAAATAAAGGTATTGAGTCTATGGAAACATGAGTCAAAGCCGGATCAGACCACATTAAAGTCGTGTTAATATTTATTTACCTTTATCACCAAACGAGTCACGGGTTTGACAAAAGTTATTGCCAAAATGGAATCTGGGTGATTTTGAAACCACCAACTGGGTCACATGAGTTTTAGACACAAAGCACGTATCCCAGTGACAAAGTGGGTTGTTTAATCACAATCCGGTTACAGAAACTGGCTGGACCTGTTAGTTGTCACTATGATGCATAGGTGGATTAACTACCTGAAAACTCTCATTACGCAATGAAGGGCACACCCAGACCCTAGAGGGATGTTGTTGATTTATCATAGTTAAGCAAAGATAATAAATATACTGAGTCAGTATTAATAAAGCAAAATAAGTGCTTAGAATAATTCATATTAGAATAAATGTAAACCTTGTTTATGGAAATAAAAAACTGTTAATTAAAAAATGACATTTAAATATATATAAATGTATATAAATGTAAAAATATATATATAAATTAATAATTTATTGTACTGAACAGAAGAAGTACCATATAAATAACTTAAACAAAAAAAAGAAGAAGAAAAAAAAGTATTTAACGTTGACTAACAAATAATCAATCCACCACAAAAGTGTAACATTGCAGGAGGGTTTTAAAGGCACACTTGTGAAAACGTCTTGCCCTGCCTAGCTACATATTTGCCTCAAAAAGGAAAAAATATGTTTGTCAGGGAGCTCAGCAGGTGGAGTTTCCGTGTCACAGCTCCAGGCCCATGATTTGATCCTAATCTTGAGTTACTGTCAGTGTGGAGAGCTCCTGTCTTGCAGTTTTTCCTGACTTCCTCCTACTTCTTCAAAACACTAGCTTGACTCTAAGTGTAAATGTGTGTGCATTGAACACTATTATTGACTCGAATGCCATTTACAGTTTATTCCCACCGTGAGCCCAGTGTTTCTCAGATAGTGTCCTTTTGTGGACCAGTCAAGGAATGTAAATGATAAAGATATTTCAATAAAATACTTTATCTATAGGTTTAAAGTTAAACCAATCTTAAGCAACCCAACTCTACTAGGTGTGATGAAATGAACCAAACAAAGCTTTAAAAAAATTCTCATCATAAAGGATTTCTTTTTTTTTTTTTTTTGGTCCCAAGTTGATTAGAAATTGCCTTTTAAAAGCAATCAGACCACTTTATGTTGTGGAATCAAACATCATGTGGCTGAACAATGCTGGAATAAAGGCCAAATAGAGGAAAACAATATGCGTCATGCTTTAATAAAAGAGGAATCAAGACCTTAGGGGGGAAAAAAAGGCAAAAACAAAGCAAAACTAAAATGTACGGAAAATAGAAATATTATATATAGTTATATCTCTATACCAGAAACATAAAACTGCATTCTATACTAAACCAGTTTTTTCAGCAGCTGTATATAGAAAAATGTAAACAACCTTACTGTATAACCAATAAAAAGGAAAAAAAAAAGTTTTTATGTTTGCATATAAATTTGGCTTACAAATTTCTTACATAGTTCTTACAGATTTTGCATGAGATAGAATTAGACCACCGACATAAACTTTTACGCTTTTTTTGCATTATTTATTTATTTTCAAAATACTCTACTAATAATATATCGGATTTAAAAGCTACAAAGGCAGCGTTCTTCAAGCGTAGATATTATCACGTGCACCAGACCTAAAATCTAAAAGGAACAAACCAGCAGCTGGGTGTGATTGAATGCATATTTATCCAGCGGTTAGCTTATGGGCCGTGACAACTTGCATGTGTAGAGCAGCTCATACTTAACTATCTGCTGACCTAAAGCCTTTTTGCTCGCCCAAAACTATGTCACTTGAGATTGGTAGCATTCTTGGCCTCTCTACAATGAGACCACATGAAAGCAAGAAAGTGAGGCTGAGCAATGAGAAAATGCAGAAAAAGGCACAGGGACATACTGTGCAAACTTTGCAAACTCTGCAATACACTGTCTTTAAGACACAGGCCACAAAATGGTTAATGAATTACATGTGTCTGGGTCTAATCTGAATCATGGTGTAGTGGTTACACCAGGGCACAAATGTTGATATACCTTGCACATGCTTTTAGTAGTGAAAGTAGTTGCAAATTAATTTGCAGTTTAAGTTCTTTCATATGTGCGCACAGGGAAAGCTATCAACATGGAAGCAGAAGTGTTTGGGACAACAGAGACATATGACCTGATTCCTGATACAGATCATGGTCCAGTTGTGTGCCAATGTTGGCATCAATAAAGTTCACATACGCTTACACGAGCAGACATTTACAATATGATGATATATTCTCAACTTGATGAATTCATACGCTAAATAATAAATGATAAATGAAAGCTATAAATAAAAAACAAACATTTGAATTTTTTTAAAATTATTATTTGGGTCTGTTTTTGAGCCCCGGTTTGTTTGTGTGCACTACTCTGCATTTCTCAGTATTTCCAGGCCTATCTTGGTATGTAAGCATGGCGTGTTGTGATAGCTCCACACATATGCAGTTTTCACTTACTATGGCGCTTCTTTCTGTGGCGAGTGTCAACAGAGTGTTGGTGCCAAATACAGAGGGTACGTGCGAGAGTGGCAGGCATCAGCAGCTTTTCCCGGGAGGATAGGCAGCCCTCGTTAGACAAAAGTATCATTTTTAATATAAAGCCAGGAAATAAGTTATTGAGCTGAGTGGAGATGTGTATTGCGAAACATTGTCCACGTTAGTCTTCAGTTCCACCGGTTCCACTGTTTTTTCTATTCATCCAATCCAGATTTCAGTCCATGTTTCCAACAGTACGTCTAAAAATGTAGTTATGACAGAACCTTTTGGCATATTTAGCCTTTAATCTTTGGCCTACTTGTTATGTGTATACTTTTCCATGAAAAGGAGCAAGCCAGTTTTAAAGCAGCAGTAAGCAGTGTTATCAGAGTGCAAGAGAATGTTGACAGACTGAACAGGCCGGAGATAACAGATGCACATCGATAAAAAAAACATGAACCTCCTAAACCTCAATCTGTTTTTTTTACTCCCTTTTTTTTCTTTCTGTGTTTCTTTCTCATAAACCCTTTGCTCCTGATTTTTTTTGTGAATAGAAAATACATTTTCATGTTTGAACAGTTTTTAACTATGTGAAAAGTGGTTTCATAATCGTTCACTCCCACCGGAACAAATTATGCATTATGCCTTGGTTTACAATTACAGATATGTTCCAGGATCCCTCAAAACCCCTTTCACAATCCTGGTTTCTCATCTAACAGTCTGTTTATCTGCCCAGAGGGAAAAATTCTAAACTGCTGAACATCTTGTGAAAGTACAAAATGTTATTTTTTTCCTTTCCCACCCCCTTCATTATTTTCTACAGTTACCCCCTTTCTCCACATACCTTCCCTTAACTCACTTCCTGCATTCATAGGAAAAATACAGGACAGGGTGGTGCATGCAGCACTGTTGAACAGTAAAGGAAATGATGTGTCCATACTGTAGTTGAATTTTTCTCAGTTCCAAATATGACAGATCCAAACAGTTACTGGTGGGTGGTTATCATAACACATAATACAGTGCTGCTGATTATATAAGTGGCAGATGATATTGTTTTGCACAGTAATTGTACTATAATGATCTTTAAAAAATCAACAGCCTCTTATAAATCTTTGTTTTTACGGTTCCTCTACATTAAACAATATGTCAAACCAATCTCAATCAAATTTTCTTTTTTATTTAATTCATTTTCAGTAACATTGTAATAAATGCTTTTTCTATTATACGTTTCCTAATATTATTAATATGGCACAATTGCTTGATTATACAAAATGAGTGAGTGCATGATTTTATTTAGCGCATGTCCTCATCTTCCTCCCTGAAACGAATTCCTGCCTACACCACTGATTACACAAGACCCGAATTATAAATTGATCTTGTGGTTTGTTGTGAACCATATGAGTATAATTCGTTTTTTTAAATTAGATTTTAAGCCTGCTCAGAGGGCTTATATGACTATTCATGATACATTAATTGGATATTAGATATAGAAAAGGAAATCTAGTTGATTTAGTAAACCAGAATTTCTATTAGATCTTTGTTAGAACTTTGCCAATATTTATTAGAAGAACATAATATGGGGATATAAATGTCATAAGAAGATATGAATAATAAAGTTTTCTTTTTCTCCAGTGTACAGTACGTGTGTGGCAGAGAGACAGAGTATAAAGATGAGAGTGTTGATCACAGTAGAGCTCACCCTTGGCTGGCAGATTCTGCACCCACTCTTGACTCCCATACCGCGCTTATATGTGAGGCCTGTGCCCAAATTTTCCCACGGACAAAAGGCTGTGTGTGTAAATCTTATGCTGGTGGAACTTTGAACCAGGCACAGTGGTGACTTTATAACTAGAGGAAACAAGCACATGAAAGACTCTCTCAGTGTGTTTACCACTGTGACATGACTTCCTGGCTTTATTTATAGATGTAAGAATTTACATGCATTTATTCGGAAAGCAATTTAATTTAAGCCATGATCCGACCCCAAACAAAGAAGTTAAGCTTAAAGGAATACAAGTTTTATCAAATGGATGGAACATGTTAAAGATAATTATACAAAGAAAATCACACCCACTTATTATGTAAATACTTTGTGAAGTTAAGTTTATTCTTATAATCTAATAATAATCTTCATTATTCTTCTTTCTAGTAACTTGGATACATTAAGTACAACTTTTTTTTTAGGATCTCATTTTTCTCCAGTCTAGTCCAATTTTAAAGGAATGGATTTTGTTTGTTAAGCCACACAGTGACCTATGAATCAAGCAAGCATAAAAATATAACCATAATCCAGCGAGAAACCGGTGCAGGTGACGACAGATGATCAGTGATTAGTATACTGGTGATGCTGAATGCTGAGTGGTTGGAACAGGCGAGAGAGGAAATGAGGTTGATGCTGAGGTTGTTAAATAAACAAATGATTTTAAAGTGGTATCTTTAGGCACTTTGCATCCTGTCACATGTCCACACTATGAGAACTACTGAGTTGACCAATAATTTAAAAGTGCTTTCTGGAGATACTCACAAATACTGTACATCAATTCAGTACATTTTGTCCTTCAGTTCTCGTGATGACGTTAGCCAGTGTGTGGTTTACATCTGTGTGTACATAGGGCAGAGGAATGGTATTTAGAGCCTAAAAACTTTTTTTCACACCACAAAAATGTGCTTCATGACTGAAGAAGTGAGAGCCACAAACACATGACTTTTCCTTTACAATACATATAACAATACAGCCGACAGAGATACTGTAGATGAATAAAAGTAAAAGCTCCATGTCCTAAAACTGAGCTGATGTATTTGGCACACACATTTCAAATAAACACAGAAAGCACATTTGCCGATGTACAAGGCAACAGTATTACATTTGCCTTTTTTGGAAAACATATTTGTGAGATTTTTTACATTTATTTTTTAACCAAACCAATTTTAAAAATATCAATCAATAACAAAAAAAAAAAAGACTGCATTGATACTGTTTTAGTTACATGAGGCTAAGGAAAGACAGGTACTTTCCCTCTTGCAGGACTTGTAAATATGGGCTCAAGCCCAAGAACGCCACCCACAGCTGCTTAGTCAGGACTAAGCCATGTTTATGAGGTCATCCTAAAGGCAGAGTACACAATGTGACAGCTCAGTTTTAAACATGCAGAATATCCCTGACCTATAACAGTCTCATTTCTATTAAAATGAGTAGTAGGAAACATGGCTTAAAAATAGCAATTCTTTTTAAAATGCAAAAGACATATGAATGGTAAGTCTGCTTTGCACTTGATAGCCTGTTTCATCAGCAAAAATCTAGGCCAGGTGTTGAGTGAACTAGAAGGACAGAAATGCTACAGTATAGATATAATGGAGTAACGGACTCCGCGCTGAATCCCATTAAATATGTACATATTAAAATATTTAAAAGTGACTTTGGTGCTAATTTGTTGATGGAACAGGACAAACAAACAAAAACAAGCAAACAAAGAAAAAACATCCAATCTCAAACAGAAGTAATAGCAAGAGCAGGAGTTGCATTTCTGTGTGCTTGAGTAATGATCAACTGTTTCGGTAAGTTCAGGGAATGAGACATGGGACTTATCCTTTACCTAGAAGGGAAACGGAAGGTAGAGCTTCCTGCAGATGAACCAGAATGGAAAGAAAGGTTACAAAGTTCAGTAACAGGATACATTACGGTATATCATTATTTTAAAAAACAGTTGTATCCCTGCAAAATTATTTCATTAAAATGTAAAATAATATACTGTGCTCTATACATGAAATTTAAAAACATATATATAAAATTATTTCAACATAATGATCGCATTTTGGGGAATTATTTGTATAGCATACTGTATATTGACATGTTCTATTGTTCCTTCAACGTATATGTTAATTATTTTTATGATTGTCTTTACAATATACAGTATGGCACATTAATATCCCACACAGTAATATTGTATTATATTGTAAATGCCTTTATTATTATGTATTATTGTGTATTATTATTATTATTATTATTATTATTATTACAGTGAGCACACGCAGCCCCTGAGATGAGTCGTCAGGGTTTCCACACTCCCAGAAGATATTAGCATGTCGCTAGCATTGTGGTAATTACATCAGCACATCGCTAGCATGATGCTAACGCTGTTAGCATGTCGCTAGTATTATGCTAACTTTGGTGGCATTTCGCTAAAAACATGTGTAGAATGTTCCTAGCATGATGCTAGTGTGATTAGCATGATGTTTAGCTGAATAGCATGTTGCTGGCATTATGCTAACCATGTTAGCATGTTGCTAGCAACATCATTAGAAAGTCGCTACTGTGATCCTAGAGTGCTTATCATGTTGCTAGCATTATGCTAGGAATATTAGCATGTTGCTAGCGTGATG